>CM035811.1:37497163-37828792 GCA_020458035.1 Magallana ariakensis | reverse complement strand
CTACTAATACCAAAAGGATCCGAGGCCCCCTTCTATTAGTTATTGCCCCTGAAAGTATTTCAATTTCTATAAAATCACTTCCAACTTTTTTATTACTTATCGTAGAGACTTCGGACCACTTGGGATGGAAGCGTCTACCTTGGCCGAACAAAATGACATAAGGGTCAAAGGTCAAGGTCATTTGGAAATCTCCTAATTAATGAGTTTTTAGATCTCTTTTGTTTAGGGTGGTAGAAACAAACTTTTTCATGGACGTAGTAGGACATCTTAAGACATTTTAAAATATAGCCCCTTGGCTCATACCTTTTAATAATTACAGAGTTATTGCCCCTCTTGTACGAAATGCTTGTTATCGCTACTCCACTAAAACCATAAGAGATAGTGACTAGGAACTTTTACCAATGTCTTCAGTACACTTAGAGGGTTCTTCAGTCTATATATACCGAAAGGATCCGAGGCCCCCTTCTAGCAGTTATTGCCCCTGAAAGTATTCAATATTCTATAAAATCACTTCCAACTTTTTTTTATTATCAATCGTAGAGACATCGGACCACTTGGGATGGTAGCATCTACCTTCGCCGAACAAAATGACATAAAGGTCAAAGGTCAAGGTCAAACCAAAAAAAAAAATTTAAATTTTTAACCTTTTTCATTAAGTAACGCAGAGAAAATGTATTATATTGAAACAAAGCATAAAAAATAATATAGGTGGAAAGACCTCTAATTGTTCGAGAACAATTAGTCTACTAGTTTATTATTATTTTTCTCCTCTATTTTCCACGGGAAAACTTTTTTATTTCAAGAGATATTGAAACAAATTTTTCTTTATGTGATTGAACATTAAAAGTTATGATACCAAATGACCCTGTGCCTAATGACCCCAAGAACTTTAAAAGTTATTGCCCTTGTATACGAAAAGCTTGTTATCGCTACTCCTCTGAAACCATAAGAGATAGAGACTTGGAACTTTTACCAATGTCTTCAGTACACTTAGAGGGTTTTTCAATCTAGGAATACCGAAAGGATCCGAGACCCCCTTCTATCAGTTATTGCCCCTGAAAGTATTTGAATTTCCATAAAATCACTTTCAACTGTTTTATTATTTATCATAGAGACTTCGGACCACTTGGGATGGAAGCGTCTACCTTGGCCGAACAAAATGACATAAAGGTCAAAGGTCAAGGTCATTTGGAAATCTGTTAATTAATGAGTTTTTAGATCTCTTTTGTTAAGGGTGGTAGAGAAAAACTTTTTCATGGATGTAGTAGAACATCTTAAGACATTTTAAAATATAGCCCCTTGGCACATACCTTTGAATAATTACAGAGTTATTGCCCCTATTGTACGAAATGCTTGTTATCGCTACTCCTCTAAAACCATAAGAGATAGTGACTTGGATATTTTACCAATGTCTTCATTACACTTAGAGGGTTCTTCAATCAATTTATACCGAAAGGATCCGAGGCCCCCTTCTAGCAGTTATTGCCCCTGAAAGTATTTAATATTCTATAAAATCACTTCCAACTTTTTTATTATTTATCGTAAAGACTTCGGACTACTTGGGATGGAAGCGTCTACTTTGTCCGAACAAAATGACATAAAGGTCAAAGGTCAAGGTAAAACCAAAAAAAAAAAAATAATAAATAGCATATTTAAATTTTTAATATTTTTTTTATTAAGTAACGCAGAGAAAATGTTTAATAAATTATATTGAAACAAAACATAAAAAATAATATAGGTGGAAAGACCTCTAATTGTTCGAGAACAATTAGTCTACTAGTTAGGTCTTTCCACCTTTGAGGTGAAAGACCTTTTGTTTTCTTTATGTTTTTTATTATTATTATTTTTTATCTTCTCTTTTTTTCCAGGGACAGCTTTTTCATTTCAAGAGATATTGAAACAATTTTTTCTTTATGTTATTGATCATAAAAAGTTATGATACCAAACGACCCTTTGCTTAATAACTCCCAGAACTTACACAGTTATTGCCCTTGTGTACGAAATGCTTGTTATCGCTACTCCTCTGAAACCATAAGAGATAGAGACTTGGAACTTTTACCAATGTCTTCAGTACAGTTAGAGGGTTCTTCAATATATTCATACCGAAAGGATCCTATGCCCCCTTCTATTAGTTATTGCCCCTGAAACTATTTCAATTTCTATAAAATCACTTCCAACTTTTTTATTATTTATCGTAGAGACTTCGGACTACTTGGGATAGAAGCGTCTACCTTGGCCGAACAAAATGACATAAAGGTCAAAGGTCAAGGTCATTTGGAAATCTGTTAATTAATGAGTTTTTAGATCTCTTTTGTTAAGGGTGGTAGAGAAAAACTTTTTCATGGATGTAGTAGGACATCTTAAGACATTTTAATATATAGCCCCTTAGCTCATACCTTTGAATTATCACAGAGTTATTGCCCCTATTGTACGAAATGCTTGTTATCGCTACTCCTCTAAAACCAAAAGAGATAGAGACTTGGATCTTTTACCAATGTCTTCAGTACACTTAGAGGGTTCTTCAATCTATTCATACCGAAAGGATCTGAGGCCCCCTTCTAGTAGTTATTGCCCCTGAAAGTATTTAAATTTATATAAAATCACTAGTTAATTTTTTATAATTAATCGTAGAGACTTCGGACCACTTGGGATGGAAGCGTCTGCCTTGTCCGAACAAAATGACATAAAGGTCAAAGGTCAAGGTCAAACAAAAAAAATTGCATATTTCAGTTTTTGACTTTTTTTTTTAGAAAGTAACGCAGAGAAAATGTTTTATTAATTATATTGAAACAAAACGTAAAAAAATAATGAGGTGGAAAGACCTCTAATTGTTCGAGAACAATTAGTCTACTAGTTTATTATTATTTTTTTTCTTTTCCTTTTTCCAGGGACAGCTTTTTTATTTCAAAAGATATTGAAACAATTTTTACTTTATGTTATTGACCATAAAAAGTTATGGTTCCAAATGACCCTTTGCTTAATAACTCCCAAAACTTCCAAAGTTATTGCCCTTTTGTGCGAAATGGTTGTTATCGCTACTCCTCTGAAACCATAAGAGATAGAGACTTGGAACTTTTACCAATATCTTCAGTACACTTAGAGGGTTCCTCAAACTATTCATACCGAAAGGATCTGAGGCCCCCTTATAGTAGTTATTGCCCCTGAATGTATTTAAATTTCTATAAAATCGCTTCCAACTTTTTAATTATTTATTGTAAAGACTTCGGACCACTTGGGATGGAAGCGTCTACCTTGGCCGAACAAAATGACATAAAGGTCAAAGGTCAAGGTCATTTGGAAATCTGTTAATTAATGAGTTTTTAGATCTCTTTTGTTAAGGGTGGTAGAGAAAAACTTTTTCATGGATGTAGTAGGACATCTTAAGACATTTTAAAATATAGCCCCTTGGCTCATACCTTTGAATAGTTGCAGAGTTTTTGCCCCTATTGTACGAAATGCTTTTTATCGCTACTCCTCTAAAACCATAAGAGATAGTGACTTGGAACTTTAACCAATGTCTTCATTACACTTAGAGGGTTCTTAAATCTATTTATACCAAAAGGATCCGAGGCCCCCTTCTAGCAGTTATTGCCCCTAAAAGTATTCAATATTCTATAAAATCACTTCCAACTTTTTTATTATTTATCGTAAAGATTTCGGACTACTTGTGATGGAAGCGTCTACCTTTTCCGAACAAAATGACATAAAGGTCAAAGGTCAAGATCAAACAAACAAAAAATTACATATTTAAGTTTTTGACTTTTTTTTTTATTATTTAACGAAGAGAAATGTTTTATTATTATACTGAAACAAAACATAAAAAATAATGAGGTGGAAAGACCTCTAATTGTTCGAGAACAATTAGTATACTAGTTAGGTCTTTCCACCTTTCAGGTGAAAGACCTTTTGTTTTCTTTATGTTTTTTATTATTTTTATTTTTCTTTTCTATTTTCCACGGGAAAACTTTTTTATTTCAAGAGATATTGAAACAATTTTTTATTTATGTGATTAAACATAAAAAGTTATGATACCAAGTGACCCTGTGCCTAATGACCCCAAGAACTTAAAAAGTTATTGCCCTTGTATACGAAAAGCTTGTTATCGCTACTCCTCTAAAACCATAAGAGATAGAAAATTGGAACTTTTACCAATGTCTTCAGTACACTTAGTGGGTTCTTTAATCTACTAATACCGAAAGGATCCTAGACCCCCTTCTATTAGTTATTGCCCCTGAAAGTATTTGAATTTCCATAATATCACTTCCAACTTTTTTATTATTTACCATAGAGACTTCGGACCACTTGGGATGGAAGCGTCTACCTTGGCCAAACAAAATGACATAAAGGTCAAAGGTCAAGGTCATTTGGAAATCTGTTAATTAATGAGTTTTTCGATCTCTTTTGTTTAGGGTGGTAAAGAAAAACTTTTTCATAGGTCTAGTAGGACATCTTAAGACATCTTAAAATATAGCCCCTTGGCTCATACCTTTGAATAATTACAGAGTTATTGCCCCTATTGTACGAAATGCTTGTTATCGCTAATCCACTAAAACCATAAGAGATAGTGACTTGGAACTTTTACTAATGTCTTCATTACACTTAGAGGGTTCTTTAATCTCTATATACCGAAAAGATCCGAGGCCCCCTTCTAGCAGTTATTGCCCCTGAAAGTATTTAATATTCTATAAAATCACTTCCAACTTTTTTATTATTTATCGCAAAGACTTCGGACCACTTGGGATGGAAGCGTCTGCCTTGTCCGAACAAAATGACATAAAGGTCAAAGGTCAAGGTCAAACAAAAAAAATTGCATATTTCAGTTTTTGACTTTTTTTTTAGAAAGTAACGCAGAGAAAATGTTTTATTAATTATATTGAAACAAAACATAAAAAATAATGAGGTGGAAAGACCTCTAATTGTTCTAGAACAATTAGTCTACTAGTTTTCTTTATGTTTTTTATTCTTTTTTTCTATTTAGCTCGGGGTGACTTTTTTGTTATTAGAGTTATCCAAACAATTTAAACTTTATGTAATTGGTCATTAAAAGTTATTGTACCAATTGACCCTGTGTCAAAAAACTCCCAGAACTTACAGAGTTATTGCCCTTTGAGAAGGAAATGCTTGTTATCGCTACTCCTCTGAAACCATAAGAGATAGAGGTTTGGAACTTTTACCAATGTCTTCATTACACTTAGAGGGTTCTTCATTCTATTCATTCCAAAAGGATCTGAGGCCCTCTTATAGTAGTTATTGCCTCTGAAAGTATTTAAATTTCCATAAAATTACTTCCAACTTTTTTATTATTTATCATACAGACTTCGGACCACTTGGGATGGAAGCATCTACCTTGGCCGAACAAAATGACATAAAGGTCAAAGGTCAAGGTCATTTGAGAAGCTGTTAATTAATGAGTTTTTATGTCTCTTTTGTTAAGGGTGGTAGAGAAAAACTTGTTCATGGATGTAGTAGGACATCTTAAGACATTTTAAAATATAGCCCCTTGGTTCATACCTTTGAATAATTACAGAGTTATTGCCCCTATTGTATGAAATGCTTGTTATCGCTACTCCTCTGAAACAATAAGAGAGAGAGACTTGGAAATTTTACCAATGCCTTCAGTACACTTAGAGAGTTCTTCAATCTATTCATACCGAAAGGATCTGAGGCCCCCTTCTAGCAGTTATTGCCCCTGAAAGTATTGAAATTTCGATAAAATCGCTTCCAACTCTTTTCCTATCTATCATAGACACTTCAAACTACTTGGGATGGAAGCGTCTACCTTGGCCGAACAAAACGATATAAAGGTCAAAGGTAAAGGTCATTTGGAAATCTGTTAATTAATAAATGTTCATATGTTTGGAAATACAGAATTATAGTAAGGGTTTCAATAGCTTGCTGGATTGCGCAATAAGGTATTCAATTAGGTCAGGCAGGTATCACATCAAGTCCTGTGGTTACTCAAGTGGAAATTGCTTTTACAGTGAACCCATTCATATTTTACAAAGATAGCTTGCCTCTAGAACACGCTCTTCTATTGTTAGGTTCTCTCTTTATATGCTTGACAATGTGTCAAGAATATTCCCTTGGCGAGCACATCAGTTTTGTTCAGAGTAAGTGGAAAAAAATTCTAGTTCAATATATATCACAGGTATAATATTTTTTTGTATACCTTATCGGGCAATCTATTAATTTATTAAAAATACTAAGGTGGAAAGACCTCTAATTGTTCGAGAACAATTAGTCAACTAGTTTATTAGGTCTTTCCACCTTTCAGGTGAAAGACCTCTTGTTTTCTTTATGTTTTTAGGTCTTTCCACCTTTCAGGTGAAAGACCTTTTGTATTTCTTATGTTTTTTATTATTATTATTATTATTATTTTTTTTCTTCTCTTTTTTTCCAGGGACAGCTTTTTTATTTCCAGAGATATTGAAACATTTTTTTCTTTATGTGATTGACCATTAAAGGTTATGGCACCAAATGACCCTTTGCCTGATACCACCCAGAACTTACAAAGTTATTGCCCTTTGTGTATGAAGTGATTGTTCTCGCTACTCCTCTGAAACTATAAGAGATAGAGACTTGGAACTTTTACTAATGTCTGTAGTTCACTTAGACGCTTCTTCAATCTATTCGTACCGAAAGGGTCCAAGGCCCCCTTCTATCAGTTATTGCCCCTGAAAGTATTTAAAATTCGATTAAATCACTTCCAACTTTTTTACTTTTCGTCATGGAGACTTCGGACCACTTGGGATGGGAGCGTCTACCTTGGCCGATCCAAATGACTTAAAGGTCAAAGGTCAAGGTCATTTGAAAATCTGTGTATTCATGACTTTTCGTATCTCTTTTGTTTACGGTGGCATAAAGAAACTTTATCAAGGATGTAGTATGACTTCTTAAGCCATTTTAAAATGTAGCCCTTAAGCCCCCAACCTTGAAACAGTTAGTGAGTTATTGCCCCTAATGTACGAAATGCTTCTTATCGCTACTCCTCTGAAATCATAAGAGACAGAGACTTGAAACTTTTACCAATGTCTTCAGTACACTTAGAAGGTTCCTCATTCTATTTATCCCAAAAGGGTCGGACGCCCCCTTTTAGCTGTAATGCCCCTTTTAAATTTCATTAACTTCAAAAACACATCAAATCCTCTACCGCTACACCCCCCCCCCGCCTTTTATTTATTTTTTTTTTTTTTTAGTGTGACCTTTGACCTGACCTTTGACCTTGACCATCGACCTCTTACAACTGATGTGTTATAAGTTTGTGCAACATATATATTAGATTCATTAATATGTGTACAATGAACTAGCCGCCGCCCTCCCCCCCCCCCACTACCCCCCCTATTTTTAGGTTTGACCTTGACCTTTGACCTTGACCTTGACCTTTGACCTCTACGAACTGATGTGTCATTAGTATATGCAACAAATATATATCAGATTCATGTATATGTACAATTACATGTAGCCACCCCCCCTCCCTCCCCTTCTTTTGTGCAAGGATTGAATTCTTATATCAAATTAACACTCGATTTTTTAAACTTAAAATTAAATATTTCTTTTTAAAATAACACCTAACAAAGTGTTACAACCGTTTGTCAGAATTTTTTAAAAGTCTGAAAGTCTGGACTGCGATTTGACTCCAGACCGCGTTTTAGACAACGCCTCTGAATAAAAATTCCAGCTTCAGTAAAACTCTGTAGAACTTGGCGAAAATTCATAATATTGTTCCTCACACCTGAATCTAATTGCCTGCCAAATTTGAAATGAAATGAACCACATTGAAGAAAGTTATACACTCCAGCGGCATCAAACCATCATCCCGAGAAACGAAATTTCAACGCTTCGATATTTGTTTCTAATAAATTCATGCTCATATTTGACCGAAAATCTGTGTTTGAAATTTTTTCAGCAACCTGTGACGCTATTTGTTGAAGTTGTACGAAAGATAACTCTTACTTCCTTGACCCCGATTTTATATGAATTTAGTTTACATTTTTTTTCAACACCTTCAAATAGCCGCTCGCGACCAGAGTTTGACGCGGCCTGTTTTTATTTCTTAGTCAACGCTATTCGGCCACATTGTTTATAAGCAGCACTGATGTTTTATTAATAAATAAATAGGCATATGCACCAATCGCTAAGCGCCTATCTATTCATTAGGCATCTAAATCTTGTATAAACAGTTTCCGGAATGCTGTAAACACGGCGGATCTAAACCATACGGGTGTGTATTGTTTTGCATCCAATTGACAGCCTATAGAATTTAAAACGCGCACCTGTTAAGAGTCGCCGTGGCCTCGTGGTTAGTGTAAAGGAATGCAAATCTAATGGTCTCAGGTTCGAAACCCGTCGTGGCCGTCTTTTATTTCCTTTTGATATTGAGTCGGAAATTGATTTTTCTCTAATTACTCATTAATTATCAACATTTTCGGGATTTTTTTAAAATCATTATGAAAGGTGGAAAGGCCTCTAATTGTTCCGTGAACAATTAGTCTACTAGTTATTATTATTTTTTTTCTTTTCCTTTTTCCAGGGACAGCTTTTTTATTTCAAGTGATATTGAAACAATTTTTACTTTATGTTATTGACCATAAAAAGTTATGGTACCAAATGACCCTTTGCTTAATAACTCCCAGAACTTACAAAGTTATTGCCCTTGTGTGCGAAATGTTTGTTATCACTACTCCTCTGAAACCATAAGAGATAGAGACTTGGAACTTTTACCAATGTCTTCAGTAAACTTAGAGGGTTCTTCAATCAATTCATACCGAAAGGATCTGAGGCCCCATTATAGTAGTTATTGCCCCTGAAAGTATTTCAATTTCTATAAAATCGCTTCCAACTTTTTTATTATATATCGTAGAGACTTCGGACCACTTGGGATGGAAGCGTCTACCTTGGCCGAACAAAATGATATAAAGGTCAAAGGTCAAGGTCATTTGGAAATCTGTTAATTAATGAGTTTTTATATCTCTTTTGTTTAGGGTGGTAGAGAAAAACTTTTTCATGGATATAGTAGGGCTTCTTAAGCCATTTGAAAATATAACCCTTCAGCCCCTACATTGAAACAATTATAGAGTTATTGCCCCTCTAGTAAAAAATGCTTGTTATCGCTACTTCTCATAAACCATAAGAGGTAGAGACTTGGAACTTTTACTAATGTATTCAGTACATCTAGGGGCTCCTTCAATCTATTCATACCGGAAGGGCCCGAGCCCCCGTTGCAACAGTTATCGCCCCTGAAAGTTTCTTAATTTCGTTAAAAACACTTACAACTTTTGAACCTTACATCGTAGGGCCATCAGACCACTTGAAATTGAAATGTTGACCTTTACCAGTCAATATGACATAAAGGTCAAAGGTCAAGGTCAAACAAAAAAAAATTGCATATTTCAGTTTTTGACTTTTTTTTATAAAGCAACGCAGAGAAAATGTTTTATTAATTATATTGGAACAAAACATAAAAATAATGAAGTGGAAAGACCTCTAATTGTTCGAGAACAATTAGTCTACTAGTTTATTCTTCTTCTTCTTCTTTTTTTCTATTTAGCTCGGAGTGACTTTTTTGTTATTAGGGTTATCCAAACAAATTAAACTTTATGTAATTGTTCCTTAAAAGTTATGGTACCAATTGACCCTGTGTCAAAAAACTCCCAGAACTTACAGAGTTATTGCCCTTTGAGAAGGAAATGCCTGTTATCACTACTCCTCTAAAACCATAAGAGATAGAGACTTGGAACTTTTACCAATGTCTTTAATACACTTAGAGGGTTGTTCAATCTATTCATACCAAAAGGATCTGGGGCCCTCTTCTAGCAGTTATTGCCCCTGAAAGTATTTGAATTTCCATAAAATCACTTCCAACGTTTTTATTATTTATCATAAAGACGTCGGACCACTTGGGATAGAAGCGTCTACCTTGGCCGAACAAAATGACATAAAGGTCAAAGGTCAAGGTCATTTGGAAATCTGTTAATTAATGATTTTTCAGATCTCTTTTGTTTAGGGTGGTAGAGAAAATTTTTTTCATGGATGTAGTAGGACATCTTAAGACATTTTAAAATACAGCCCCTTGGCTCATACCTTTGAATAATTACAGAGTTATTGTCCCTATTGTACAAAATGCTTGTTATCGCTACTCCCCTGAAACAATAAGAGATAGAGACTTGGAACTTTTACCAATGTCTTCAGTACACTTAAAGGGTTGTTCAATCTATTCATACCAAAAGGATCTGAGGCCCCCTTCTAACAGTTATTGCCCCTGAAAGTATTTACATTTCCATTAAATCACTTTCAACCTTTTTATTATTTATCATAAAGACGTCGGACCACTTAGAATGGAAGCGTCTGCCTTGGCCGAACAAAATGACATAAAGGTCAAAGGTCAAGGTCATTTGGGAATCTGTTAATTAATGAATTATCATATCATTTGATACATAATTTTAGTAAGGGTTTCAATAGCTTGCTGGATTGCGCAATAAGGTATTCAATTAGGTCAGCCAGGTATCGCATCAAGTCCTGTGGTTACTCAAGTGGAAATTGTTTTACAGTCAACCCATTCATATTATACAAAGACAGCTAGCCTCTAGAACACGCTCTTCTATTGTTAGGTTTTCTGTTTATATGCTTGTGTAAAGAATATTCACTTGGCGAGCAAATCAATTTTGTTCTGAGTAAATGGGAAAAAATTCAGAAAAAGTAATTCAAAAGATATCTACGATAAACAACGGAATTCTTAAAGCAATCATGGCTTGAAATACAAAATAATCTCTTAAAACTCATTTATGGCTTTGCAGTATTCTAATTTTCTAGTACAACATATAACACAGGTATACTATTTTTGTATACCTTTCTGAGCAATCTAGCAATTTATTAAAAAAATAGTAGGGTGGAAAGACCTCTAATTGTTCAAGAACAATTAGTCTACTAGTTATTATTATTTTTTTCTTCTCTTTTTTTCCAGGGACAGCTTTTTTATTTCAAAAGATATTGAAACAATTTTTTCTTTATGTTATTGACCATAAAAAGTTATGGTACCAAATGACCCTTTGCTTAGAAACTCCCAGAACTTACAAAGTTATTGCCCTTGTGTACGAAAGGCTTGTTATCGCTACTCCTCTGAAACCATAAGAGATAGAGACTTGGAACTTTTACCAATGTCTTCAGTACACTTAGAGGGTTCTTTAATCTACTAAAACCGAAAGGATCCGAGACCCCCTTATAATAGTTATTGCCCCTGAAAGTATTTCAATTTCCATAAAATCACTTCCAACTTTTTTATTATTTATCATAGAGACTTCGGACTACTTGGGATGGAAGCGTCTACCTTGGCCGAACAAAATGACATAAAGGTCAAAGGTCAAGGTCATTTAGAAATATGTTAATTAATGAGTTTTTAGATCTCTTTTGTTAAGGGTGGTAGATAAAAACCTTTTCATGGATGTAGTAGGACATCTTAAGACATTTTAATATATAGCCCCTTAGCTCATACCTTTGAATAATTACAGAGTTATTGTCCCTATTGTACAAAATGCTTGTTATCGCCACTCCTCTAAAACCATAAGAGATAGAGACTTGGATTTTTTACCAATGTCTTCAGTACACTTAGGGGGTTCTTCAATCTATTCATACCGAAAGGATATGAGGCCCCCTTCTAGTAGTTATTGCCCCTGAAAGTATTTAAATTTATATAAAATCACTTCCAACTTTTTTATTAGTAATCGTAGAGACTTCGGACCACTTGGGATGGAAGCGTCTACCTTTTCCGAACAAAATGACATAAAGGTCAAAGGTCAAGGTCAGACCAAAAAAAAATAGCATATTTAAGTTTTTGACTTTTTTTATTAAGTAACGCAGAGAAAATGTTTAATTAATTATATTGAAACAAAACATAAAAAATAATATAGGTGGAAAGACCTCTAATTGTTCGAAAACAATTAGTCTACTAGTGTTATTCTTATGTTTTTTATTATTATTCTTTTTCTTTTCCTTTTTCCAGGGACAGCTTTTTATTTCAAGAGATATTGAAACAATTTTTTCTTTATGTTATTGACCATAAAAAGTTATGGTACCAAATGACCCTTTGCTTAATAACTCCCAAAACTTACAAAGTTATTGCCCTTGTGTGCGAAATGGTTGTTATCGCTACTCCTCTAAAACCATAAGAGATAGAGACTTGGAATTTTTACGAATTTCTTTAGTACACCTAAAGGGTTCCTCAAACTTTTCATACCGAAAGGATCTGAGGCCCCCTTCTAGTAGTTATTGCCCCTGAAAGTATTTAAATTTCTATAAAATCGCTTTCAACTTTTGAATTATTTATCGTAAAGACTTCGGACCACTTGGGATGGAAGCGTCTACCTTGGCCGAACAAAATGACATAAAGGTCAAAGGTCAAGGTCATTTGGAAATCTGTTAATTAATGAGTTTTTAGATCTCTTTTGTAAAGGGTGGTAGAGAAAAATTTGTTCATGGATGTAGTAGGACACCTTAAGAAATTTTAAAATATAGCCCCTTGGCTTATACCTTTGAATAATTACAGAGTTAATGGCCCTATTGTACGAAAAGCTTGTTATCGCTACACCTCTAAAATCATAAGAGATAGTGACTTGGAACTTTTACCAATGTCTTCATTACACTTAGAAGGTGTTTCAATCTATTTATACCGAAAGGATTCGAGGCCCCCTTCTAGCAGTTATTGACCCTGAAAGTATTCAATATTCTATAAAATCACTTCCAACTTTTTTATTATTTATCGCAAAGACTTCGGACTACTTGGGATGGAAGCGTCTACCTTGTCCGAACAAAATGACATAAAGGTCAAAGGTCAAGGTCAAACCAAAAAAAAACATATTTAAGTTTTTAACCTTTTTTTATTAAGTAACGCAGAGAAAATATTTTATTTATTATATTGAAACAAAACATAAAAAATAATAAAGGTGGAAATACCTCTAATTGTTCGAGAACAATTAGTCTACTAGTTTTTTTATGTTTCGTTTCAATATAATTAATAAAATATTTTCTCTGCGTTAATTTAATTTAAACAAAATCAAAAACTAAAATATGTAAAAAAAAAAATTGTTTGACCTTGACCTTTGACCTTTATGTCCATATTGACTGGTAAAGGTCAACATTTCAATTTGAACTGGTCTGATGGCCCTACGATGTAAGGTTCAAAAGTTGTTGTGTTTTTAACAAAATAAAGAAAATTTAAGGGGCGACAACTGCTACAAGGGGGGCTCGGGTCCTTTCGGTATGAATATATTGAAGGAGCCCCTAATTGTACTGCATAAATTAGTAAAAGTTTCAAGTCTCTACCTCTTATGTTTTATGAGAAGTAGCAATAACAAGCATTTTGTACAATAGGGGCAATAACTCTATAATTGTTTCAATGTAGGGGCTGAAGGGTTATATTTTGAAATGTGTTAAGAAGTCCTACTATATCCATGAAAAAGTTTTTCTCTACCACCTTAAACAAAAGAGATCTAAAAACTCATTAATTAACAGATTTCCAAATGACCTTGACCTTTGACCTTTATGTAATTTTGTTCGGCCAAGGTATCCTAAGTGGATACCTAAGTGGTCCTAAGTCTTTACGATAAATAATAAAAAGTTGGAAGCGATTTTATAGAAATTGAAATACTTTCAGGGGCAATAACTACTATAAGGAGGCCTCAGATCCTTTCGGTATGAATTGATTGAAGAACCCTCTAAGTTTACTGAAGACATTGGTAAAAGTTCCAAGTCTCTATCTCTTATGGTTTCAGAGGAGTAGTGATAACAAACATTTCGTACACAAGGGCAATAACTTTGGAAGTTCTGGGAGTTATTAAGCAAAGGGTCATTTGGTACCATAACTTTTTATGGTCAATAACATAAAGAAAAAATTGTTTCAATATCTCTTATAATAAAAAAGCTGTCCCTGGAAAAAAAGAGAAAAAAAAAAAATAATAATAATAATAACTAGTAGACTAATTGTTCTCGAACAATTAGAGGTCTTTCCACCTATATTTTTTTTTATGTTTTGTTTCAATATAATTAATTAAACATTTTCTCTGTGTTACTTAATAAAAAAAGATTAAAAACTTAAATACGTTATTTTTTTTTTGGTTTGACCTTGACCTTTGACCTTTATGTCATTTTGTTCGGACAAGGTAGACGCTTCCATCCCAAGTGGTCCGAAGTGTTTACGATAAATAATAAAAAAGTTAGAAGTGATTTTATAGAATATTTAATACTTTCAGGGGCAATAACTGCTAGAAGGGGGTCTCGTATCCTTTCGGTATACATAGATTGAAGAACCCTCTAAGTGTAATGAAGACATTGGTAAAAGTTCCAAATTTCTATCTCTTATGGTTTCAGAGGAGTAGCAATAACAAGCATTTCGTACAATAGGGGCAATAACTCTGTAATTATTCAAAGGTATGAGCCAAGGGGTTATATTTTAAAATGTCTTAAGATGTCCTACTACATCCATGAAAAAGTTTTTCTCTACCACCCTTAACAAAAGAGATCTAAAAACTCATAAATTAACAGATTTCTAAATGACCTTGACCTTTGACCTCTATGTCATTTTGTTCAGCCAAGGTAGACGCTTCCATCCCAAGTAGTCCGAAGTCTCTATGATAAATAATAAAAAAGTTGGAAGTGATTTTATGGAAATTCAAATACTTTCAGGGGCAATAACTATTATAAGGGGGTCTCGGATCCTTTCGGTTTTAGTAGATTAAAGAACCCTCTAAGTGTACTGAAGACATTGGTAAAAGTTCCAAGTCTCTATCTCTTATGGTTTCAGAGGAGTAGCGATAACAAGCATTTCGTACACAAGGGCAATAACTTTGTAAGTTCTGGGAGTTTCTAAGCAAAGGGTCATTTGCTACCATAACTTTTTATGGTCAATAACATAAAGAAAAAATTGTTTCAATATCTCTTGAAATAAAAAAGCTGTCCCTGGAAAAAAAGAGAAGAAAAATAATAATAATAATAATAATAACTAGTAGACTAATTGTTCTCGAACAATTAGAGGTCTTTCCACCTATATTATTTTTTTTTTTGTTTTGTTTCAATATAATTAATTAAACATTTTCTGCGTTACTTTAAAGAAAAAGGTTTAAAACTTAAATTTGCTATTTTATTTATTTTTTTATTTGACCTTGACCTTTGACCTCTATGCCATATTGTTTGGACAAGGTAGACGCTTCCATCTCAAGTGGTCCGAAGTCTTTACGATAAATAATAAAAAAGTTGGAAGTGATTTTATAGAATATTGAATACTTTTAGGGGCAATAACTACTAGAAGGGGGGCGCGGATCCTTTCAGTATATATAGATTAAAGAACCCTCTAAGTGTAATGAAGACATTGGTAAAAGTTCCAAGTCACTATCTCTTATGGTTTTAGAGGAGTAGCGATAACAATCATTTCGTACAAAAGGGGCAATAACTCTATAATTATTCAAAGGTATGAGCCAAGGGGCTATATTTTAAAATGTCTTAAGATGTCCTACTAGATCTATGGAAAAGTTTTTCTCTACCACCCTTAACAAAAAAGATCTAAAATTTCATTAATTAACAGATTTCCAAATGACCTTGACCTTTGACCTTTATGTCAATTTGTTCGGCCAAGGAAGGCGCTTCCATCCCAAGTGGTCCGAAGTCTCTACGATAAATAATAAAAAAGTTGGAAGTGATTTTATAGAAATTGAAATACTTTCAGGGGCAATAACTACTAGAAGGGGGGCTCAGATCCTTTCGGTATGAATAGATTGAAGAACCCTCTAAGTTTACTGAAGACATTGATAAAAGTTCCAAGTCTCTATCTCTTATGGTTTCAGAGGAGTAGCGATAACAATCATTTTGTACACAAGGGCAATAACTTTGGAAGATCTGGGAGTTATTAAGCAAAGGGTCATTTGGTACCATAACTTTTTATGATCAATAACATAAAGAAAAAATTATTTCGATATCTCTTGAAATAAAAAAGCTGTCCCTGGAAAAAAAGAGAAGATAAAAAATAATAATAATAAAAAACATAAAGAAAACAAAAGGTCTTTCACCTGAAAGGTGGAAAGACCTAATAAAAAACATAAGAAATACAAAAGGTCTTTCACCTGAAAGGTGGAAAGACCTAATAAACAGAACAATAGCAATAGGCCTTTACACTGTGGTGTAAAGACCTAATAAAAAACATAAGAAATACAAAAGGTCTTTCACCTGAAAGGTGGAAAGACCTAATAAGAAATACAAAAGGTCTTTCACCTGAAAGGTGGAAAGACCTAACAAGAGGTCTTTCACCTGAAAGGTGGAAAGACCTAATAAACAGAATCTAACGTTTACTACATTCATTTTTTATCTAAAACTGGAGTTTTCACTTCAACGTTCAAAATGTAAACAAAAGCTTTGTTTACATAGCAAAGAATTATAAGCTCTGTAACTCGCTTATAACTTAACGACTGTCGTTCAAATGTTGGTTGCCTATTAAAGATGCCTAACTGAAACATTGTAAACATTAAAGTCAGAAAAATAATTGTTGACCAAAATCGTGACCATGCCCCTTTAAAACTTTGTAAATAAATTTCCAGGAGATAGAATCAAAAGCTTTCTCAAAATCTATGAGCAACAATAAACCAGGTATATTTTTGGACTCGGTCTAGGATAATAAATCATAGACAAACCTAGTATTTTCACCAATATAACGACCCTTAATGAAGCCAGATTGGGTTTCTGATATTAAAAAATCTAAGGAGGATTTAATTCTATAACTAAGGCACCCTGAAATAAGTTTATAGAAAACGTTAGTTCTATGTTTTCTTAAATCTTTATTTTAAAGAGTGCTCCTATTTGAAATTATTCAACAATCATTTCCTTCCGACTTCTTGACTATAACTCATGTACTTGCGATCATAACAGAGTCTCTTTCCATCGCTGTCGTATTTTTTTTGTAACTAGATAAATTCTTAATATATTTATTACTTTTAACATACAGTTGTTGATTGCCGGGTATTTTATCTCATGTTGATTTGTATTTATTTTTTGTATTAAATGTAGTAAATTACAAGATGGATAATTATATTCTTTTGACATGCGTGGCATAGTTTAAATTATAATTCCCGTGATATGTTAATAAATAACTAGTAGGTAAATCATACTTCTCGTTTTACGGCAAACGACGTTTTTTTTTTTTGTGTTTGTTTACATATGTTTTATATAAAAGACATATAGAAATGTAAAGTTGTAAAATGAAGCAGAAAAATATGAATTTAAATAACTTTTTAATATAAGAAATTCACGAGTTGTAACAATATTTCATCATCTATGAATAACTACTTACAAAAATAAAAGTACAGATGTGTCTTAAATGATTAGAAAATTATTCATAATAATATATACAAATATTCAAACCAATCAAATGAATAAATCAGAAAAGTAGTTTATATTTAACTTTTTGTCGCATGGCACTTTGAATATATTACAAAATAGTTTATAAATTATATTAAACCCAAATAAATAAGCATACAAACCGATTCTTGAGGGAGGATTTTCCTAATAACATTGAAGATTGTTATTATGTTACAACAAAGTTTGCTGAAAGCTTTTACTAAAAAACCAGGAAGCAAAATTTGCCAGGAGAACCGACTGAAGTTTTGTTGAAGTAACTTACGTGCACACACTGAAATAAGATATATATTAATGCACACACAACCTATATAAATGCATATTTCCAACTACTGACTTCAACAAGGAAGTTGCTGGTGCTCAGCTAACGGTCTGTTTTTGTAAAATTTGAAGTTGGCTTTTACTATTTTTGTGTGTTTTTAACGATGATTTATATCATCATAAAGTTGAAAACAGAACTGTGCGACATTCAAAATTCCTCATCATAATAACATTGTAAGCATTCTGTAGGGTATTTAGAAAAGGTATTTTTAGTTGAATCCTGAAGGAGGATGGGGGTTGTTTTGGTAGGAGTTCAGATAGATTTTGTAAGGTCAATAGGATATAGCAAACAATTCAGATTTATTTGGGTATATATATTTAAAACTAATTATATGATTAAAAAAAACAAAGCGCAAAGACAGTAATTCAGTTAAAACCTTTAATAAACAAACTTATAAAAACAAGGAAACTGGATAAAACAAAACAAAAACATAAAAGACTTTTAAATTATATTAGTATGGTCGTAAAAAAATTGTGTACTGGTTTATATAGAAATTGATGTGTGTTGTTGACAATCAATCAAGATCAATTAGTAATTGTTTATGAAAAAATAACTTTTATAAATATATTTCATGTTCAGGATTCTATTAATTTTTTTTTTCCAAATGTTTAATATTTGCAACCCAGTTATCTTTAAATATTAATATATGCACCTTTATTTTTTAACTGATTATTGATTAATCAATAATACTTGATTATAATATCAATTAAGCAACTATAAATTCATAATGATTATATAGATATATTTGTAAATATTTATCATGCATAGTTCATTGAATAAAAAAAAAATGATTAATAAAGAATTGAACAATATACTATTATCATAGGTATTAAAATTATAGCAACAATGACATGTCATTTTTTTGCAGACTCAAAAAAAAAACATTTGTAAGGACCATTAGCTAAAACCAAAACAAAAAACGAATTGCAAATTACACAAAAGACGTAGTCATCCTCATCATCATCATCACCATCATTATCATTTCTCTTCTACGGCCAAAGAGGAATTATTGATTAAAGTAAACATTCTCTGACGTGGCTAGCAGATGATCGTAAACAGTCTGGTAGATTAGACCATATTCATCCTAAAAAAAAGTAAGCCCATACACTTATTTAATCTAGACACTTAAAATATAATCGGAAGAACAGAGAATAAGTAAAATAACTGTTGTTTTATTATCAATTACAAAGCATAATTTTTTGTAGAATCTCTTGATATCCACAAAATAAAATGTTAATCAAGGTGGATAATCTTACACGATTGTGTTATGAAGATACCATTATCTACATATCTTAACTATTCTCGAAATTATTACTCTTACCAAAGCCACAAAACCTATATAATCAAAATTTTTAAAAAAAATTGTGTACAAATTTCTCACAGCTTTTATTGACAATTTCTTCTTGCAAGATAATATTCAGTCTATTTCATGTTTTTTCAACTGACAACCAGTACCGACCAGACCCAACCTACATGTAACAGAAAGCAGACCCCATCCAAACCCAGTGTATACTTTCAGTGTACGCCCCGGGTCTGTTTGGTTCTGCTAATGCAGACCTAGAACCGATCTCAAGAAGATCCAAAACTGACCCAGATCAGACCAAAAGCTGTCATAGAAAGCAGATCCCAGTGTTAGAAGCAGACTTCTACATCGCTATTGAAATATGATTAAATATCTTTACATATGCATTTTGAATATACAATGGACAGCCCCCGACTAGACCCCAAAAGCAGACCCAAAACAGACCTGGGTCAGTTTTTTGGGTTTGCTTTACTTTTGCGTTTTGTCTACTCAGTACTGTAAATAGTTAAAAGCTTGCTATACCTTGTTGGAAGCTTTGAATTACCCACTCATATTTTATCAATGAAAACAAAGATAAAGTGATGCCTTTTATGAGCTAATCAAATAATGCGTTATGAATCTATCACTTCTTAAAAGACCTCAAACGTGAAATTATCGTACTTGAACGATTCGTTTAATTGTTGGCATCATTGAACTGGTGCTTTTATATTAATTCAAACAGGTTTTATCACTTGTGTAACAAATACTTTTAATAACACCCTTTCTAAATACGAAACATATATTTCTCTGTATATATGACATTGGGAAATAGCATACAATAATATTGATTAAAGTAAAATTATGGAATCATAGCTTTCACAATAATTACCAATAAGTACTTTGAATGACACGATTGTAAAATAAATTTCATCACATTTTATATTGTTACCAAGGTATTTTTTAAAAATGATGCTTAGTATTCTTTGAAAAATGTATGAACGTTACTTCTACGTACCTGTGTGGAACAGAACTCGGGTCTCCTTGTCTGTAGTTGGCGGACTGTTGTAAACACGTCAATGTTGTCATCCAAAGTGATTTGTTGTATGGAGTTAAACACAGAAATGAAGACACCACACATTGAAGCACCATCCCTGTTTCGATGGTAACATGAATAAAATGAACATTATTAAACATTACAGAAGTACTTAACATGACGTATAGCTAATTAAATACAAGAACTTAAGTATCAGTTCTTTGATTTTAAACTAAAAAAAAGATAAGCGACGTGTCCATAACATAAGCCAGTAAACATTTGTGCCGTAATGGGATGATTTAGCTTATTGAATAATTTATTTTGTCGTAAATTTCTTAAATTACCTGCACACGGCAAGGTAGCTAAACCATTTATTAACGAGTATCAACGTTAATCGACTAGTCACATTAATAGTACATAAATGCTGCACAGTTTGAGGTAACTTTGTTTGAACTTGTGACAGCGATGACAATTATTATACTAGCAATTATTTATTTTGTAGGTAAGCATAAAGCTTCATCAATCCTAAGATGAAGATATTCTCCTTAAAATTCGGGCTTGCTGAAAATTATTCTGTTTACATGTAACAATCGTTCTTACACAGAAACCTATATATTTATATCATCATATGCTCTTGAAATGGAGACGCAAATTTAGTTACTTAACTAATCATAACAAAAATCAATCAATCAATCAATCAACTAATCAATCAATCAATCAATCAATTAATCAATCAAACAACTGATCACAACTCATGACTTCTTATCATAAAGTAAAATACTAACTTGCTGACAACAGTTATTGGGCTATCACTGGGACAACTCAGTGCGAACGAGACTAAGCTCCGAAGAGATGACGTGTCATGAACGTTTTGGGTCTTCAGCTCTGATTTAGGTTCAGCTACCGTCACATTGTGTGGTTTTTCCTAATACATTCAAATATCAGAATTGAACAGTTACCAATCTTTACATTTGAAATGATTTTTTCTCAATACTACGATAAATGTTCTAAATTCTTCAAGAGATTCCTGGATACGTCATAAAAAAATAAAATGTCATAGTCAAATCCTTTACTTCAAACTATAATTGTTTCTTACCCCTTCTTTATGAATAGAAATAACTGACTGCTTGACGTTATTGTCTTTGCTGGAGTTATGGACCACTTTGTACGGAGCTACGTTCTTCTCAGATGAAGGCAGTGGCAACCAGGATTTACTCTAATTGGTGAACAAATGGAGTAAATAACGATAGCTTGAAAACTAATATCTTTGATTTAAAATATTTGTTCAGTTCATCATTTTTTCAATATTTTAAAATACTAAAAAGATGAAATCTAAAGGGAAACATTTTATGAGAAAAATTCGAGGTTTTTATATTATTCACTCAAATAGCTGAACAGGATTAATTGATTTCACTGTAAATGTGAAAAATAAATACCAGTTGTTTTATAATAGTTGTAATATAATATTAATTCTGATTTTATTAAGTAAACATTTGAACAGATATTACGTCAAATCATTTGAAAAACATATTTTGGAATAACTAAGACACTCACTTGGTCATTATTATGAAGAGGATTCATACAAATTACAGTACTACTTTCGTGGTCAATGAGCAGGCGCAGGAAATCAACAGCGCCCTCTGGTGTCGGATAATGAGTTACAATGAATCCATTATTATTGCTATATGACTGAAAATTAATATAAATCATATCATGATCAAATTATGAATAAGAAAAAAAATAATATTTACGCTTATTTTGAATGCAAATAATCTTCCATTTACATCTGTGTTTTAGCATGTGCTTGCTTGAAGTTAGCTTGGAGTTATATGTTCATTTTTATGTAGTTAACTAAACAGAATTATATAGATACCAAATTTGGTTTTGTTTGTAAATCATAATTCATAAACTAGATCTCGTTACGAGTAACGAGTAGGTCTTTCGCCCGATTTGTTTTATATGATACAATGAAATATCGATACTCTATGCCAAATCTGAGATCTTGTTGAAACTAAGTTTTTTTTTGTCTCGGGACCGGAAATGGACGAACAGAAGTGATTAATGGAAATAAAACCTAGTATTTCTTGCCTATTGTACGTCACTGTTTATCAGGCTTGATGAAACACCTAAGAAAGTCTGTTAAACTTGTTAAAAACATGAATTGTTTGAATTTTTTCCGTGAATACCGGAAGTGAGGTTAAGAAAATAAAACCCGTTAAACACATGTTCAATCAATTATCTATTATTAATAAAAGTTTTGTGAACAAAAACAGTTAAACATTTTAAACAACTTGATTTGTTTAAACCCTTCCAGTGAGGACCGGAAGTGACGATTGACAAAATGAAAGCGGTTAAAGGCATTTTCTATGAAATGTCTATCATCAACATAAATTTCGTGTCTTAATAACTTGAACTTTCTGAGATCTCGCCGGTAAAACATTGGTTTAAAAAAAGGCTATCTGAGATGTTTGAGATTGCTCACCAGAAGTAGATTTTTTTTGTTTCTTTAACATCGAATAGATGACATATGTAAGGCTTTATACTTATATTTAAATTCTCTGTGAAAATAAATTAAATGCGTAAAAAAATAGTTTTTGAAGTGCTTCCGGTGACGGCCGGAAGTTACGACGAACAAAACAAAATAGTTTGAAGACATCTACAACTATAGGTCTATTATCCTACAAAGTCTGAATGCTCAAGTCCTTATCATTTTTGAGATCTCAATGTCACAAGCTTTTTGTCGAGGGACAGGAAACGGACAAGAGGAAATGAATTTTTAAAAAATGAAATAAGAAAATGCAGATATTATTATTTTCTATCATTCCTGAAAATTAAAAAAAAAAAACTTGTCAACCATCTCTGAGAAATCTTCTGAACAAAAAAAGGGGGATGAATGTCAAAATTGGTACCCAATTTTCGAGCCATGGCGAGCTCTAAAAAATGGCGCCACTGGCGAAAAACAAAAACATTCGGAACAACTTTAAACTATGGTTTACCTATCCTGAAAATTTCATATCCATATCTCTGATAGTTTTTGAGTTTTTGTGTGCACAAAGTGGGTCGAAAAACTTACAAAATCAGCGATAAATCGGTACCGGAAGAGACGACGGCAATAATATTAAAAACAAAATAAATTCAGATCACTTCCAATCATCTGTGAAAAAATGGTTGAAACCGGTTGGATAGTTTTTGAGAAATCGCGTGCACAAAATTTGTGGAAAAAAAAATAATAATAAGAAACAGTACGAAAACTATAAGGTCTTCCGTTGGAAACGGAAGACCTTAAAAATGAACCTGTAATTTAATGAGACACTGAAAACTATTAAGGTTTCAATGAGATGTATTGTATTAAATATTTATTGCAATGTACATCCTTACTGCGTTTTTATTTTCAAGTTCAAATTATGCGTTCATATAAATCTTACGGAAGCAGCAATAGCGTTGATAAAACTTCCCCTCGTAGGAACGTTTGATGTTAGGTAGAGTCCATATTTGTCAACTTTTTAATAAAAAAAATAAGAAACATTTATGAGATTGATATAACGAACTAGTAAATAAAAAAAAAACCAGCTTGACAATAAATCATCATTTAAAATCAATTAATTGGTGTTAATAATTTGATAAAGTATAATGAAAAATGATTTGATTTACTACATATTATCCATTTCATTTGTGTTTCTCTTCAGCGTTACTTCTTTTCATCAATATACATCTCATAAAATCTTAATACATAAGATGAATACTTTTAAATGAATGAGTATACTCACGAGGTAAAATAACATCTCTCCTTTGCTTTGGCATGTTTTGTTTGGCGAGTTTGTAATCATCGTTAGTATACACTGGGCAAACCTTCCTTAAAAGCTTCAAAAGAAAAGATAAAATAAACACAAAATAATAAATAAACTAGATTTTCAACAAAATATTCACCCAAAATTGTCCAAAAAAAAAAGAATGGACATTTTTTAACAATAAAATATCACTAGTATAATTTGTATGTTTTGGCAGCTTATTCTGGTCCATAATTATACATATTTCATGTATACTTTTTCTTTCAATTCAGATATAATATTTTAACGTTTATTACAATTTGTTTTCTTTCTAACATGAATTTGATTGATGCTATTTATTTAGATTTCCAATCTGAATGAAAAATACACCGTAAAACATTATATGGTAAACCTACACGTAACTCATAAAAATTTAAATTATAGAAATGTAACTTGTGTAAATTGAAAATATTTTTTTATAATTTTAATAAATATTAGTACTCGTATTAAAATATACAGCTTAAATTGTATCTTAAAAACTGAAACATGAAATCTCTTACCTCATATTCTCTTCTAAGTTCGGAATAATTTGCAGGTGCATCCTTTAGCATTTGTGAAATTCTCTGACAAAATTTAACAGTGTCTTGAGGATCCGGCACAGCCTTGAAAGCCTCTTGTAATGCTAAGAAAACAGTCATGTATTGTTCCTAAAACCACCAAGAAGAAAACGATGAAGCCGTTTTGCATCTCATCACTTTCAAAATACGGAATGTTCAGAATAGCTTTTTTTTAATCACAAAAACATATTTTACTTATGTCTTTGTGTTTATCTTAGAGATATGCTAATGATATGCCACCTCTTTGTAATACATACGACTTTTGCTTTATGTATGTACTGTTAATTCATTAATCATAACTAATTCATTTTTCTTTACTTACATAAGTTTGTATCATGTTCATTCTGTTCGCCCTCATCGTCTTCACATACTCTGCGACATTGACTCTTCCAGATTTTCTCCCGGTTTGATAGAGAGAATCTAAAGCAATATATGTACCAGTTCGGCCAATTCCTGCACTGTAATGTCAAAACAACGATTGAAAATGGCCATTGATTGCATAGAAACTCGATTTAGTCACTCCGATGATGTCAAATGTTACGCACCACTTTTGCGATATCTAATATTTAATCAGAACTGAAGATAAAAAAAAGTAGTATACCTATCTAGAAACTCTACGTTTGTTGAAATCAACCGTAATTATAAAAGATAATCAAAACCATCCAAATATTCTACTAACCTGTTAACAATAATATTACTACATAAGATTAATTTTTGAAAAACTCTTTTGATGTCTTTTAAATTGCACAGCCGTTTGCACGAAGAATAGTATTGTGGATAAATAAGTATTACACTTATGACCTAACCGTCTATAGACACATTTCATTGTAATGCATTCTATGTTTTACTCACCTGCAATGAACTAAAGTAGGAGAAACGTCCTGATTGGAGTTTTCTTGCATCACGTGACTGTGAAATATGACCAAACACAGTTGGTCTGGAGTTCCGTGATCAGGCCACGTTGTATAGTGAAATTGTGTAACCATGTATGAATTCATCTTTAAAAGAAGTTATTTATTTATTGAACTCTTCATAATTTTTTAATAGGTGACATAATTAACAATTTGGTAATAGTTTATTAATGACATGTGCATTTCATAGCGGCCTCTGTGTTCTGCAATCAATTAATTTCTAACACTAAGAGCACGGGATTTTCGATCAAACTGGATAGCTAGATAAAATAGAACTTTAGCAAACTCAATATTTCTAGCTACCCTGATGGCAAAACGATTTTAAATTAAACAAGAACTTAAAAAAACTTACCGCTTTTTGAGACACTTGGAATTTTCTCGAAGTATAAAACGCATACTGCTTTTCCTCAATCGACTTAACAGAAATCGTGCCATATATTTCTTTATTACCAAGATCTGGCCAATACTGATGACATTTTATCTAAATAACGTACAATAACTTTATAAAATTTCAGTTGAATTTTTGCTGAAATGAGTTTAATTAATGAGTTTAATTCCTTGTTAGTGTTAATATGAATATTGCTACGTTGAGTTTGCTCTAATGATATTCTGATAAAGTATATGTTAAGGTATTCACTTTATTTCATTTTAAAGTTAAGGTTAATTCTTTTTGATAATGCAAATAGTTATAAGAATGGTTTAGCTATCTTAAAATTCAAATGTAAATCACATTTGATTAAATTAAATACCAAGAAAAATTCATCAATAACGTTTTAAAAAAGACAGAGGTTTCCATTTTTTTATGTATTTGATAGTTCACCTTTCTTCCCTCCCTTAGATTTGTTAACATGATTATTTGCTTGACTTGATCTTGGCAAACCATTTCCCAGAAATCGCCCAAAGTACTTTCCTTAGGTCCTGTAATGAAAATCAAATTGAAATTGCTCTGTTTTATCGAAAGGAAAATATTTTAAGTGCGTTATTTTTTGCGAAAGACTTTAAGAGGCTTTCAACAAATTCTGAAAACTATACCATTTTCCTTTATATAATTACAGCAAAAAAACTCTTATAGAATCGTCATACGTCTTCAATTATTATATGAAAAAAAACAAGCGATTTAGAATAATCACTTAATCAATGTCCATTACAAACATTTTCACTGTGTTTTAAATTTTGTCAGTACAATTTGCGTGTTGTTTGTACATGTATATCATATTGTTCAAATTTCGAACGTTTAGATAAGGTAACTAATTGTATAAACGTGCTTAACATGAAATTCAGATAAACCTTAAATAAAAAAAAAATATTTAACCTGTTTATTGTTTATAGGTATTATTGTAGAAAAATAGAAGTGCGGTAGAAAAATTGTTCAAAACAATCAAATAATGTTATTACCTTGTGATGCTATGTATTCATTTTTCCGTTCATGTCCCTACAATAAATTTATGCTGTCATTGTTTAAAAATTCAACACTTTTTCTGATTTTTGTTTTAATACGCGCTACACAATTCATTTATACATTTTTGCAGTTGATGTGTGAAGTTTTAGACTTACATCAATGTAATTAGCGTTGATATAATCATTATTTGATCCTGCATTCTTTCTCAGGATCACTCTTGAATGATCATCTGTTGAGAATAAAACCAACAATTACGATGATATTAGGATGGCTAACAACTGTTCACTAAATTAATTAAATCGATTGAAAAAATACGTTATATGTAAACATAAAGGATTGAAAAAAATTGAGTCAAATTTGCTTCCAGATACATTCGCACTAAGTATTATCATAAGATTACTAAGTATAACTTTTTTTTTCAAAATCAAACGTAATCTTAATGTTATGTGTCAACATAATGTTTTTTGAAAATATTTAGTGTACACTGATACTCACAGGGAAATGTCGTTTTAAATCTGTTCTTGGGAACGTTGACTTGAAGTTTCCCGGTGTCACAGGGGTATCTTTCACCGTACGGTAAAGACTAGAAATAAAGGCATCTATTATGTCATGATAAAGTACGGACGCATAAGTTACTTATCTTTAATGTTTTCCATTCGGCTACGTAGAACATAGTTTGTTTTTGTTTCTTTTTTTTTTTATTTAAACCCATAAGTAAATAGTTTGTTAATATCAAATATTTAAAACTTAAGTCAAAATACCTTTTTTAAGTTGCGCTTTGCAGTCAAAGAAACACAGTTAAAAATTCGCAATCATTAATTTGTAAGAAAGAGTATTACCTGGCCTTAGGATCAGGAGGCATTTTTAGACTTAAGTTCAAATTTCAATCATTAATAAAATTATATTTTGTCATTAAATTACCTTTTAAATTTTGTAATTATCAACATGATATAGAGACACATTTTAAAAGAATTTTATTTTTGCGATGGTTTCAATCACAAGACAACAAGACAGTGCACAAGTTTTGACTTAAGTGTAAGACTACTTCATGATCTTTGGGCCTGTACTTAAAATACTTCGAGTTGTTCGACTTGAACAACACTACCCCGTATATTTTGAAGTTCACATTTAACACAATAGTTTAATCGATGCGTAATTTGAAAAAGTGCTGCTAGAACACCTGTCCTGTGTGGCTTTGATGCAAACTTCCGTGCAAACTGTATATAAGTTGGAAAGTTTTTTAGAGAACCGTACAAATAACTATTTAATCTAGGAGAATATAGGATTATAGCAGCAGTTTGTATTAAGCTGAGATGTTTCTCCTTTACTCTATATGTTAAAAGGTGTTGTGGAAACAGCGGGTTAGTGTTGTTCCATCTCATCATATCAAGTCATATATGCATGCTATTTATAGTTATCACGTGATAATGCACCGATGTGGAAGTAATGTACTTGGCTACACAATTATTTGCAGTGACATCAATTGCATCGGATAATATTAAGTTTTTTGGTCCGATTCAAAAATAGTAATTCATTTTTACGATTTGATGTATTGCAGTCAAATTAAGACACTAAATTGCGCCATATTCATCTGAACCAACCTGCTTGATATAACATTTAAAAATAATCGCTACTTTAGAAATCTGAAGAAAAAAGTCATTGTATGTATTTTGGGAAAAATCATGAAAAAGTTGTACTTTAAAGAAAAGTTCTAACAAGTACAAAGCAAATGTCTATAATAATGTTTCAAGATAATGTACAAATAAATGTACATGTACCATGAAAATTAATCCTTAACACTTAGACAACGCTATTGCGGACTGAAGTAAGAGCTACAATTGTAATAAAGTATTCTGCGGCGGTTTTCGTTGCGTTTTACTCTTTTTAATGCGTAATATAATATTGTTCAAGTTATAAACAAACTAAAAGACTTACAGCATATTCTCTCTTAAATCCGTCGTCATCAGCCTGTTTCTTTTTTATGATAACAGAACCAATATCTTTTATTAAGATGTCAGGACAATACTGTTCATTGGCATACATATCCCCATAAGGATTCTCCTGATGGATTTTCTCATCGATATCAACATCCGGAGGAAGGTCCGTGTAAGCTTTATTTATTCCACTTCTTGCTGAGCTGTGAGCACCTTGTTTGTTTTCGTTGAGATTTGAGAAATTATCATCAGCGTTTTCGTAGCGAGTTCCTTCAAAAGACAACAATTAAATTGCAAAAACATGATTAGATTTCCAATCATGACTTCAAAAGAATTTGTTCAGACATAATCTTTTTTATTAATAAAATGTCTATGGGATGTTTATATAATTAAAATAAATTTAAATTAATATGATAATCGTAACAAAAAAATCTACAAATTATTTTCTGGTTTCACACCAGAGATAGAGTTTAAACTGTCATTTTAATTTCTTCACAGTCATTGGGTGTTTGTAGTAAATAATTCTATGTAGATTAACAATTCTAATGGCATGCATTTTCCATTTAACGGAACAATCTAGATTATCTTAAACATCGCATGAAAATCTAAATAAATGCATGGTTTCGTTTGAAATTGTGTTTAAACTTTTTCTTCTTTTAACTCGCAAAAAGTTAAATTTCAATGAAAACCCTTAACTTAAACATGCATATGTTTTACTTTGCTGAAATATTTTTTATATCACAGTATTCTAAAAGCTATAATGTAATAGTCAGTTTTGATTTAATTTTATTTCGTTTGAAATTATCTAACGAGTTGTATGGTTTCGTTTATTTGTCTTTTTTTCACGAATCATATACTTTATAACTTATTTAATAAGTTCTGAATATTGCATATTTCTATGACAAAAGACTGACTTTATCCTTTAACTTATTAAATTTAATGTTTGTATACATGTGCATTTTAAATAATAAAAGAACATATTTGGTTTGACTTTGTTTAAAAAAAGTGAGTGTTTAAATTCTTTAAATTTGAGGGACTATATGAGTACACGTATTTACCATTTACAGCCTTATAGAAAGTATAATGGATAAAAATGTAAATGTGTCTACTTTCAAAACCTTAATGTTTAATTTCTTTAATGACTTTTTATCTCTGGCTACTGTACTATTTTTTCAATGAGATTAATACGTGTGTTTTCACAATATATGCACCTGGAATTCTACACTGATCATTGACAAGATAAATTATAACTGCTGTCATTAATCATCAAAATGATACTCCCATAATCAAACAATCACACAGTCAGGTACGTTACAATGGATATTTTGATTTAATTTATTTACTTTAAATGTTAAAAAACTCACACATATCTATTTGGGTTAACAGAAAAAGCAAAGACACGATTGGCTTATATTTCAAAACTTTGACTAACCATTCTTTAGTCTCACATAGAATAAAAATCGTATCTTAAAGACTCACTTGTTTTTGGTTTATTTGAAGGCTGCTGATTCTGTCCTTGTCCTCTCCTATGTTAAATAAAACAAAACTATGAATATTGCTTAAACCTTGTATGCAATAATTCATAAATATGTTAAAACTTCAGATAGAAAAAAACCCTAATTGTTGTCAAGTAAACTTTTACAATGTTATCCTATCATTGGTCTAATCAATTATACTTTGTTGTTCTCATCCTAAATATGTTGTCAATTATTTGAGTCTGATTAAAATAAAACATTTTTTTACCAAGATATGTGTTAATAGTCGTATCACAAAATTTGACATATTTTCTCTTAAGGCGTGTAATGAATTATAAAGACTATTAAAGATTTGTGTAAGATTTTAAATGACAATATGAATTAAGAGTCTGAAACACATTATTCAAACTTGAATTCGTAAAGTCTACTTTAATTCCACTTTGCTAAAATCAATTGTTATTACAAGTTCCTGACTAAGCACTTAGGTGAACATTTTTCAAGAATAAAAGGTTTTACAATATAAAAAAAGATATAAAAATTATACCTACTTTCGACACACAATGACAACACCAGCTACTATCACAACAAACAAAATTCCCAGTGACCCTCCTATTGCGACAGGCGTGATGCTGTTTCCGTTTTTTCCATTGTCCTGTGCTAACAGCTTTGACGTTGGAAAAAAAACTTTTATGTTATTGTAAAGACACAAAAAGAAAATTATTGTTGATAACCATTTAAAATGAGCACTTAGAGTCAACACTTGATCATTAAGATTTATATTTCATAATTTTAAATAGATTAATGAACAGATGCCCCATTTGTTTTTTTTCGTATTTAAGTTCCGATCATGTCATGCAGATGACTAACTGATTTAACCATATCCATTGAGCGTGAAGAAAACATATTAAACATTGGAATTTAGTAGGTTTCTTTCACGAGGTTCGTTTCTCTGCATTTGGGTAACCTGTCTGTAAATTCTGCATCATATATTAATTCTACTAGCATCTTTTATATTTTACGATGTTAAATAGAGTTTATTGAATATTATAGTTAAAGGAAAATCATATAAGGGGCTCTATATTGTAGCGGAATATTTTCATAAATCGATAGTTTTAGAGTACTGTAACTTTAGCTTCCTAATGTTTAGTACATACCAAACTTCTAATAGTTTGTGCTTTGGGATATTTTTATTTTGTCACGAAAAACATATATGAACAATTTTTGATTATTAATATCAACATATTTTGAAATATTTAGTTTATATTGTATAACATTTTTAAGAAAATGACTAAAATAAATGATTTCCTAAATTCGGCTTATCACATGCCATATCTAAAATTCTATAGCATTTACTTATATATTTTGGTTCCCTTTTTTAATTTATAAGAGTTTATGAGAAGTATGTTATAATTTAAGTAAACGATTTTAAAAATAACTCCATTGCATATTGAATTGTTATGGACTAAAACAGTACTTCAATAGTGTAAAAGGTCTAAATATTAATTAGCTGATATAATTGGGATCTTTTTCCTTACAATTATTTTTTTTAATTTTAAATATAATGAACTTGATGCTAATGTTCTACCAATTTAAAAAGTAGATGGAAAAGCAATCTTTTTGTAAACTGCGATTTCATTCAGAAAGATCCGGCTTAATACACCGTAACGCCGAACAAGAGGCCCAGGGGCCACATCGCTCACCTGAACAACAATAGCCTTAACTCTGATCAAATTAGCATTACAGTATCAAAATCAAAATATCTTGACAACTAAGTACAGTAGATCTTGCTCAAAAAATTTAAAACATCTGCCGATTTTTATCCACATATTTTTATGGGAAATACATAGCACCTTTTGTTGATGTACCTGTAAGAAGATTTTTCTCTATTCCTATATAACCCCCCCCCCCCCAACTTTGTGGCCCCACTTTTCTTTAGGGAATCATGGTTTGATCAAACTTTAATATGCACAACCCGTGCTTTCATACAAGTTACTACTTTTTGGACTGAAAACTGTCCCAGAATATTTTTAAAGATTTTCTCTATATATCCCTATGTAAAAATTCATCCCCCCATTGTGGCCCCGCCCTACCCCCGGGAACAATGATGTAAACAAACTTGAATCTATACTATCTGAGGATGCCTCCACAAAAGTTTGAGCTTTTCTGGCCTAATAGATTTTTAGGAGAAGATTTTTAAAGATTTTCTCTATATATTTCTTTGTAAAAATTCATCCCCCCATGGTGGCCCTATACTAACTCCCGGGGACCAATATTTAAACAAACTTGAATCTACACTATCTGAGGATGCTTCCGCTCAAATTGAAGCTTTTCCGGCCTAATAGTTTTTGAGAAGAAGATTTTTAAAGATTTTCTCTATATATTCCTATGTAAGAATTCATCCCCCATTGTGGCCCAACCCTATCCCCGGGGACCAAGATTTGAACAAACTTGAATCTACACTCTCTGAGGATGCTTCCACTCCAATTTGAGCTTTTCTGGCCTAATAGTTTTTGAGAAGAAGATTTTTAAAGATTTTCTCAATATATTCATTTGTAAAAATTCATCCCCTCATTGTGGCCCCACCCTACCCCCGGGGACCATGATTTAAACAAACTTGAATCTACATTATCTGAAGATGCTTCCGCTCAAATTGGAGCATTTCTGGCCTAATAGTTTTTAAGAAGAAGATTTTTAAAGATTTTTTCTATATATATTATGTAAAAATTCATCCCCCCCATTGTGGCCCCACCCTACCCCCGGGGACCATGATTTAAACAAACTTGAATCTACACTATCTGAGGATGCTTCCACTCAAATTTGAGCTTTTCTGGCCTAATAGTTTTTGAGAAGAAGATTTTAAAAGATTTTCTCAATATATTCCATTGTAAAAATTCATCCCCCATGGTGGCCCCACCCTACCCCCAGGGACCATGATTTAAACAAACTTGAATCTACACTATCTGAGGATGCTTCCATACAAGTTACAATATTTCTGGCCTCATATTTTTTGAGAAGAAGATTTTTAAAGATTTTCTACAAGTTACAGAATTTCTGGCCTAATAGTTTTTGAGAAGAAGATTTTAAAAATTTTTCTCTATATATTCCTTTGTAAAAATTCATCCCCCATTGTGGCCCCACCCTACCCCCGGGGACCATGATTTGAACAAACTTAAATCTACACTACCTGAGGATGCTTCCATACAAGTTACAGAATTTCTGGCCTAATAGTTTTTGAGGAGAAGATTTTTTAAAATACCTACAAATTTTAAATAATTCTAAATTATCTCCCCTTTAAAGAGGGTGTGGCCCTTCATTTGAACAAAATTGAATCCCCTCTACCCAGTGATGCTTTGTGCCAAGTTTGGTTGAAATCTGCCCAGTGGTTCTGAAGAAGAAGATGAAAATGTGAAAAGTTTACAACGACAACAACGCCAACGACGACAGACAACGGACAAATTTTGATCAGAAAAGCTCACTTGAGCTTTCAGCTCAGGTGAGCTAGAAAGCATATAAAGAACATCTATTTTTGTTTAGAATTTGTCTAAGCTGTGTGCATAGATTAAAAAAAACATTGTTGGAAAAACCAAATTCATGATTTTTGATCACAGGGTCCAACTACCATAAATCCTCGGACACATTTACATGTAAAAATAAAATACACTTTGAATGTTATAGTCAAAAAGAATCATTGACTTTAGTAATGTTACCTTTAGACATGTTCCAGTCTTAGCATCGCATGTCTGATTGAAACAAGAAGTGCTGCAAGTCATATTGCAACCCTGTCCATAGTACGTATGCGCGCATGCTAAAATAAAAAAAAACCCAAAAACATGAATTTCTTTTATATGTGCGTTCGAATGAAACGCATGATACATTGTTCAAACACATTTTTGTTACATTCATAAAATTATACAAACTCCTCACTATTCGTAAAATAAAGGCTAGTCAACCAACTAAGCTATTTACTTTTGTTACAATAGGTTCCTTCATAGCCAGAGGCACACCCCGAGGGACACTGTCCTGTTATTTTGTTACAAGGACCTCCGTTTTGACAGTGACCGCACAAGTAGCTGCAATTACTTCCATAACTTGAGTCATCACAGTCTAGCAATTAAAAAAAAAATCGGTTCAAAAGAAATATATATTTTATTGAACTTTTGTTTAAAATAATATTTTGTTATATTTCTTTTATAAAAAAAATGAATTATAATACGATATATCTTATAACGGTAAAGTGTATTCATATTTTTAATCCCCTGTGCTGCAGATGATACAAAACAAAAATGTGTTAAACATACAACATACATTGTTCTTTAGATGCCTAAAAAGTTTATAATGTATATGACTTTTAATTTAAAACTTTTGCCCTATAGGAAACTTAGATTGCAGACCGTGAAAATACTATGCAGAAAATTGACACTTCCTATAGTTTTTCTTTTAACTGATTTGAATCATCGTATTCAATTTTTTAATGTTTATGTATTGCTCATAATATCAACTTCAAATAAATTTCTTTCAAGTCCTTTAACCAACCTGAAAATAAAATTTAGCGTTTTGATTTCACTATCTTGTCATCAATGGCCATTTCTACTTATAAGTAAAACTTTTAAAATTGTTCATTCAATAATTGTCATACTCTTAATTTACATTTACATAATTTTTTACACGATAGTTCATATAAGGAACTGGAGTGCAAAGTGAAAATACGTTAAGTCAGCTATAGGTTGATGGTAAAATTTACTTTTTCTGACAGTTAGAAAAAATACATTTGATAAATTATAGATAGATAGATAGATAGATAGATAGATAGATAGATAGATAGATAGATAAACACATTAACAAGGAATTAACTAACATTTTTTTCTTAATAAAAAAATTAAGATACAGTGTGTCATCTATTTTTAACTTTGTATCTTGGTTTTTCTATAAAATTAAAAAAAAATTATTTGTTGTCATGTCCATACTACTCTTTACTCATACACTGACCACTATAATTCAAATAAGTATATACTTTTATGGCAAAATTGAAGTTCAAATATACTGGTGAATATTTATGTATGAATATGTAAAAAAATAAAAAGGTGCATGATTATTGCTACAATTGATCACACCAAAATGAATGCTTCAAAGTTATTACACTTTATCTTGGACAAAAACTTTTTTTAAAAAATAATTGCGAAAAAAGGAAAGCTATTACAAGTACTTTTAATGCACAGAGGAGGCTCCCATCCCTCTTCACAACCGCCATCACACACGCCAGTCTTTTTGTCACAGGTATTTGACACGTAACAATTCTCACTGCAGTTTTGCAAACAATTTCTTCCGTATGACCCTGAAGAACATTCTTAAAAAAAAATCCAAACGCATTAAAAAACATATATCTATTTAAATAGTCGATGGTTAAAAAAGAAGGGAGATCGGTTTAATTATTATTTTTAAAGAAAGAAATTGATTTTATAAATTCAATGAAATTGGATATCTGTATATATTCTCCTTATATGACGAAATATTATATACTATTGAACAACAAAAAATTATTCACGAGCATGACTTTTTATCTCACTCAATGTTACAAGCAAAAATGAATCAATAAATTAATTGCTAAGATCTAAAGGTGTGTATTGTGTTGTTGGATCTACCTCTTTTACACCTTGTTTTATGATACCCGGCCTCACACCCATTGTAACAAGTTCCGTTTACATTGTCACATTGTGTTCCATCCAGACAATGTCCACAGTCTTCCGAACACTCGGCTCCGTATTTGTTGTTTTGACATTCTGCAAATTAAGAATCAAACATTTATAACCTTGTCTGATGTGAACCTAATTTATGTAGTTTAGTTAATGTACTATCTACATGTATGTTATCAACATCCGACCTAATATTCTCGCAAAATCAATCTTTTCTTCGAATTTCTGAACAATAAGAAAATGGTTGTCATTTTTTTTTTGTGATACAAACTATGATATTAAAATTATCGAAAAAAAGAGAAAATATCAATAAATATCGTCAATCTTCGATTTTATTATTTTTTTGCTGAACATGTATTAAATGTATTGCAATCTCTTACAACAGGTAAATTAGAGTTCTGTCAAAGTTTTCAGGCATTTAATCTATCTAGCGTTGCCGCTACACGTTGCGTGCGATATAAATGTAATTATCTCCGTTCTCACCTCGGAATTAATGCAAGGCAACTATTTAAACCCAAGTAATGATCACGTGAACTAAGTAAGTATTTAATGTGTTTCTTAAATATCAATGCTTAGTACGTACGTTCTTTGCATCTTAAACCTTGATATCCGTCTTCACAGCTGAAACATACACCGGTGTCGATGTGGCAAAGGCTGTTATTACATCGAACAGGACACTGCTGGGAACAGCTCTCACTATAATGGTCAAGCGGGCATCCTATAAAACCAAGTGATGTCGTTCGATCAGAGAAGTGTGACTCTATAAATAATCGTTCTGTACTTATAGTCGTCAACGCAAAAATATGTACCAAACATCATATCCACGTCACATATCTTTGTCGCCCAAAAGGCGTGCTGCAATTCATTTCCTTTCTGAATATTGCAATGTAGTGCATCCAGTTTTGTTTGTGTGCGCGATTTATAAATGTTTTTGTGAGGAGAGAGAGAGAGAGAGAGAGAGAGAGAGAGAGAGAGAGATCTTGGTCTGTATATCCTGATTGAGTGTTCTGTGTCACGCGCTAAATACGATCTGTTTGTCGTTATATATTGCGAAATCTGGTTAACTTTTTTTCTTTTAACACGTTAAACTTAATCTCCAGTCTCGACAATTTATTGTGCATAACACATAAAAAAGAGACATAAATAGTAAAATAATGACCCTTCACCTTTCGCCTTTTCTTTTTAAGTATATAAATTATTGTAACCTTTATACATGCATTTCTTCGTTTTATCTGAAAGACAAACTAAAAACTAAAAAGAATAAGCAATCTCTTTCTTATTGGCATTTAAGACCAATCAAACAGTGCATTTGTTTTGATTGTTCTGATTTACGCATTACATCACATTCATTTCTTTAAAAGTCTTAGTCCAAATAAATAAAAGTATTTATCATAGCACAAATAGAATCTTATTAAACACCCACATCTTTAAAAAGCTATGTATACTAATTTATCGAGGTGTCATCTGATATTTAAAAATACGTTTGGTTTGTTTTACTTATATTTTAAATTATACATGGTAAATTTAAGTGGATCGACAATATATAAAATTGAAGCCAAATCAGTAGACTCATTACGATAGTATGATCAGAAATGACAAATATGTACAAGTGCGTTTTCCCAATAGGCAACAATACATGTAATTGCAAATTCTAATGCCATAAAAAAGTTTTATGCAATGACGGCATGCACATATATATTACAGTATATACACGACTACAATATGTGTGAGTAAGGGTTGTTACACGGCTTGACTAGGGCGCGCTTTCTACGCCCGAGGCAACCGTGTAACAATCATTTTGTCGCATGGTCTTTGTTTATAGATTGAATAATTAAACTCAGGATTTGAATGGGTAGCACTGTATTTAAATAAACAACCAACAGTGTTCTGAGATTTATTCACATTTTTGTATGTTGAATAAAAGGAACAAAATGAAAATTTAACTTTTTCCATTTATTGTACTTGTTAAGTTTATTTTTAATTACTATTAATTTTGTTTTACTTAGATGAGTTGTTTGCTGTACATTCTAAGAACAAGGCTGTCTTATAACTGACCAGGTTGATTGGTCCAATGATTAATCAATTAACACTTTCCATTCATAAGACCCATGCATGCATCAGTGAAATACCACGGGCAATTAAATGGGACTTTGTAGTCATTAGAGTGTAAGCATGCGACAATTTAAATTATTTCCTTTAAATAAAAAAAAGAGTGTCTCACAATAAAGTCTTAGTCTAAGTGTACAATGTAGTTATTGCAGCACAAAATGTTGAGAGTATTTCTTAATTTCTACATATTAGATGGACAATATAAAAAAATTGAAATAATTATGATAATATATGAAACTAGATGCTGTCATTAGACGGTAATACCCGCACCAAGTGTGTGCCCCTAAATAACACTTTTTTTACCAGTTTTAGTAAAATTGAAGGCCACATGCACATAATACACATTAGCAGCCCTATATGTACAATTTGTGGTTGAACTGTTTGCATGTGAAATTTAAGTTAATCAATAATCTTTTCATTTTATGTCATTGAAAGTATAGTCTATTAAATTATTACAAACAAAATTAAATTATGCCCCCTCCCCTCGGCTATTGCCAACTTAATTTAGATTTGCTTCTACATCGTGTGCACGGATTTAGAGAAGAGTTGGGAGTGAGGGGTCCAGACCCCCCCCCCCCTTGAACAATCATTTATATTAATGCATGTAGTAAATTTACCACCATTTACACCTCGGACACCGATCCCCCACTCCCTGCAAACACAATTACATGTACATGTATTACTTGCCCCCCCCCCCACCACACACACACACACACACTCCTTATGGAGTACATGTATTGCTTCCCCTCCCCCCCCCCCAACCACCACACACACAAATACAAACTCCTCATGGATAAAAAAAAAAAACATCAGAATATCTTGATAACAACGAAAGCCTGTACATGTAGTTCAGTGCGTTATAATCAAAATTCTTTCATAGTGACATTTTATAATTTTAATTTTTTACAATACATGTATTTGGCCAAAAAAAAAAAAAAATAAAGTATGTTTTTAAAATTTTTGGAATCTTAAATAGAAAAGCCCCAGCAGCATTTGAACTCTCTACAGACACATTGTTAACGCTCTAACCCATTGCACTTCACTGTTAGGTAACATTATTTTTGGGGGAAATATTATATTTATACTTTATTGTTTATTTCAATAGGGAGTACATCACAATATGCAGGTGTCCTGTACCACCTTAAAGCTGAAATGTGTGCTTTACATAGTTATTTACCTAATAAAATAGTGCAAGGGGTTTTAAAGAATAAAGTCATGAAAATACATGCATGTTACAAGTAAATGATCTTTGTCCGAAGTTATGTGCACAACACAGGTCTAAAACACTAGTTTTACCCAGCTCTTCGGTAAGATGGGTTTCACGTGGTGTACATACTGGTATGCATTTTGCAAATGCACAATAGGATTAATTAAACGTTTCTTTTGCGATGATCAGCTAAAGTGATTCATATTGTGCTCTAATTGGATTATCATAATGATGTTGACCAATAGAGGTAAGCATAATACATGTACCTGGTAGAACTAGCACAATATTATGAGACACCGGCATACAAAAGCATTACTTTCACTTTCTCAATAATGATTTCCCTTTGCCAGCATACTGTATCATCATCTTTTCTTAGAATATCTAAATAAGCTCATCATTGTTATCTATCCTATCACATTTGTTCGGTTTCTGTCATTTTAATTGCAAAAGATATTTTTTCATTTGTCAGAGTTACACAATTAAGTTGACCCCATATTGACCCTGTGACATATTGTATTAAATTTGTGTATTACAAATAAATAAGTGTAGAGACTTATCATGTCTATATGAGTTACAATAGGGAGGAAGGGGTCTTTTTTCCTTTAATGTATTATGATGCATCAAATAAAATGTAGGCCCTATGGGATTGTTGTCGTTAAGTCACCACCACCCCCACCTCCCCCCCCCCCCCCCTCTGAAATAGGAAATGATGATATACTTTGATAATTTTTAACTTTCAAGATCCGCCATCCCTAAACCATATTTATTCTTGCTCTTTGTGCGCATCAAATTGTATATAGGTTATGCCCCCTTGGAGACACCCTGACTTTCCAGAACTGGACATAATAAAGTAATTCATCTTATTCATATGTAGTGTTTGATCTATATGGGTAATTCCTAGCTTAATGCTGATACTGCTTTGTTTAGGAGAATTTACAATTGCCCCGAATGCATATAAAATTATGTTTATCTTATCAATAACAAGAGGCCCATGTGCCACATTGCTCACCTGAACAGCATTTCCTTGTAACATTCTATTTCGTAGCATATGATATTTGTATTTTAAACTTTGAACCCCTTTCTGGGGCCCCAGTATTGGTCCGAGGTTTATGGTTGGCTTTAACAATATAGAATTTACACTATTTGAGGATCCTTGCATAGTAATCTCACAAACTGTAGCATTAGCATATTACTTGGGGCCCCAGTATTAGTCCAGTGTTACAGCTTTATAAATCTAGAATCTACAAGGACGCTTGCATAGTAATCTCATAAGTTGAAGCATTATAGTTCAAAAGAAAAAGATTTTTAAACATTTTCCCTCTATATTTCTATGTTCAACTTTGAACCCCTCTTGGGGCCCCAGTATTAGATCGAGGGTCACGGCTTTTATAATTTAGAATCTACACTATTTGAGGATGTTTACGTAGTTATCTGACAAACCGAAGCATTGTAGTTCTCAAGAAGAAGATTTTTTAAACATTTTCCATATATACCTCTATATTAAACTTTTAACCCATCTTGGGTCTCCAGTATTAGTCCAGGGGTTACTATTTTAAAACTATCGAATCTACCAAGGTTGTATGCATAGTAATCTCACAAATTGTAGCATTGTAGTTCTCGAGAGGATTTTTTAACATATGTTACCTATATATTTCTATATTAAACTTTGACCCCTCTTTGGGCCCAAATATTAGTCCGGGGGTCACAATTTTACCAATTAAGAGTCTACATAAGCCAGGGATGCATGCGTAGTAATCCCACAAACTGTAACATTGTAGTTCTCGAGAAGAACATTTTTTAACGTTTCCTATATATTTTTTAAAATGTTAAATTTTGAAACCCTCTTGGTGCCCCAGTATTAGTCCGGGAGTCACGATTTTTATAAATTAGAATCTACATCATTGAAGGATGTATGCATAGTAATATCCCAAACTGTTGCATTATAGTTCTTTAGAAGAAGATTTTGAAACATTTTCCTAATTAAAACTTGAATCCCACCTGGGGCCCCATTTTTTGTCCGGGGATCACAATTTTTACAATTTAGAATCTTCATTATATTTAACGAAAGCTTTTTTGTAAATATTAGCGAGCGCAGCTCGCCGGCGCGCAGCGCCGGCGCGAAGCGAGTTCTAACGGCAAGGCGTGTGTGAATAGAAAATTCGGACCAGTTGCACATTCATTCAACGGATTTTTTTGGCGTCAGTAAATCGGACCAGTAATGCATTGTTTTAATCGTCCCAGTAGTTCCATGTAATCATGGCAATTTTTATCACTTCACACTCTCACGAGAATCAGCAAGACAATCAAAACAATAACGATGTATACGACATATAGTCAATGTTACCTCTAAAGTTCACCTTAGTACACTCTCAATAAAAAAAAAAATAATCGAGAGACGTCACAAAGGTTTGCACATTGATCCGATAGATTTTTTCGGCGTCAGTAAATTTGGACCCACAATTCATAGTACCAATGGTTTCCAAGTCCTTACGTTCTCGCGAGAATCAAAGTAAAACTTTTGAGATGGATATAAGATGTGTAATTTTAAGAACATCATGTTTTTTAAGTAAATAAAACAGTATACTTCGCTTACTTTTATTTCTCAGGGGGGTTTTAAAGAGTCAGACGACACTTAACCAACGTGAACTTTGACGTCACAATAAGGGGAAATTACTCTAACTGAAGTTATTGTTAATCTGCTGAAATTACCAAAATCCTCTCAAAATCTTGCAAAGCTAAAGAATGAGGACATTTCTTCAGATATAGGAAACAGTTGTAACTTGCACTCATTTGGATGAATGCTCACATTTATTTTATTCACTATAATTACGGTAATTTCCAGGAACGTACACGTAGCATCGGTTTTCTTTAAAGGGGGGGGGGGTGGATGGTAGCCTCATCCAAAAAATCTTTACAAGCAAGAAGAAAAAAAGATAATTCTCAAAATTCAGAAATTTCTAATCCTTCAGCTCTTTAGCAGTTCTATGGTTTCTTTATTTTCACTTCCATTTATTACATGCTCCCAATCCCAAGTGGGGGGGGGGGGCAACTCCATGTCCCTTTAATATGATAAGCAAATATTTTTAAGCGTAAATTAAAAAATAATAATAATTAATAAGAAAAAATGTCCACTGCAAAAAAGGGGATGAACTGACGTTACAATCACTTTAAAAGAGGAGATGCAGTGCAATGAACAATAATATTAAAATCTTTATTATTCAACAACATTTTATCTCATCTGAGATTAAACTATTGTTCTACTTATAAATAAATAAATAACAAATCTTATAACATATGAAATCTTATAAACTATGCATGGATAATGGAAATTTACTGAAAAATAGGTATGTTTTATTTATTTTGCAATCAAATATATTTACGTTGTTAATTTTATTTTAATTGATTTATCATAATTCATTGTTTGATCACATGCTGCGCTCGCCCCAACGGTCGCACCGTAAAACATATTACTATTTTTGGTGCAGTGGTTCTTGAGAAGAAGATTTTTAAACATTTTTTTCTATGTAATTCTATGTTAAACTTCGAACCCCGCCTGTGGCACCAATTTTGGTCCGAGGGTCACGATTTTTACAATTTAGAATCTTCCCCATACATATCAAACGCCGGAACGGCCACAAAGGCCTCAAGCTGACATTTTCTTTAATATATATATATATCATTAATTTAAATTTCTGTACCAATAGTCGTATATCAAATCATATCAGAATAAAAATGTTCTGTGTAACTAAATTCGTACATATGCAACTATATTTTTATTAGCAATTTTAACATCACCATGTGATTGCATCCTTAGTATATTTCCTTATAAAATACGTAGTGATGCATTTGTAATACAATTGCATTGCAATGTAATTTTTACAATTTAGAATCTTCTCAATATATACAAGCCTTTGTGTAAATATTGGCATTTCTGGTGCAGTGGTTCTTGAGAAGAAGATTTTTAAACATTTTTCCTATGTATTTCTATGTTAAACTTTGAACCCCGCCTACGGCCCCAGTTTTGGTCCGAGGGTCACGATTTTTACAATTTAGAATGAAAAAATGACAATAAAAAACCGCCAACCATCTCAAAAATCCATTAAACGAAATACAAATTCAAAGCATAGCAACACGGACCTCCAAGATACAGGTAGGATCAGGTGCCTAGGAGCAGTGAGCATCCTCTGCTGACCGGTCGCACCCGCCGTGTGCTCCATGTCACAATTGGGCATGTCACAATCGAGGTAAATGTCAAAATCGGGAAAATGTCATAATAGGAAAAAACGAAACGACGACGATCTGGTTTGTTTGTGATGGTTAAAATACAATCCCTGAGCAAACACGGACCTCCATTACAATGGAGGTAGGATCAGGTGCCTAGGAGGAGTGAGAATCATCTGCTGACCAGTCACACCCGCCGTGTGCTCTTTGTCTTAATCGGGAAAATAAAAACCGCAAAAGTTCGTAGACAATTAGGTAATCAATTATGGTCTAACAATTAGTATGAAAAACGTCAGTCAGCATGCGACTCAGTGAAAGATTGTATTTGCTGACAAGGTCGTCGTGTATCGAACATAGAACGTACGAAAAGATGACTTTAAACGAGACTGTTGATAGTCTGTTGAATCTTCACTATATACACAAGCTTTTGTGTAAATATTGGCATTTTGGTGCAGTTGTCCTTGAAAAGAAGATTTTTAAAGACACACACCCTATACTCACTGTTTCGCAATTATCTCCCTTTTAAAAAGGGCTGTGTCCTTTCTTATAACAATTTATAATCCCCTTTCCATAAAAATGCTTTTTATCAAATTTGGTTAAATTTGGCCTAGTGGATTTAGAGAAGTCGAAAATGTGAAAAATTTACAGACGGACAGACGGACGACGGACAACCGGTGATCAGAAAAGCTCACTTGAACCTTCGTTTCAGGTGAGCTAAAAATTAAAAAGCAGTTTCCAGAATCTTTATGTGCATCTAGAGAAAAATACCAATCAAAAAATGATTTAAAATTTGCTACTGTACATATGTAAGAATGTAAAAAGACTTTGAATCTGATGGGGTGAGTGGAGGATAAACATTTATTGTTATTAATTTTGACTTGAATATTAGGCAGAAAATAAGGCTTTTGATCATATATCAAAAGATCAATTGTCAAATGTGATTTTTTTTAACAAAACATTTTACCAGTTTATAAAACTTTTTAGACCCCAAATTATATTTTGATTTTCATAGATCATTTCGACAATTAAGAAGAGTGTAAATGTAAGATTTTTTTAATTTTAAGCAAAAATAAATGCAAGGTTTTTTATTTAAGAGAAAAAAACCCCGTCATTTTATTTACAGTCTAAGGAGGGATACATACATATGTCGATCCAGAAAATTGTTTCCAGGGGAAAGGGGGTGGAACAGCTATTTGAGTTGGGGGTGGGGTGGGTTCCGAGCCATATTTTTGGCAATTTTATAAATTAAATGTAATTTAAAGAAATTTGAATTTTGAAGGGAGGATCTGGACCCCTGGCCCCCTCTAGATGCGCGCATGGGATAAATGTTAATTTCATGCTACTATTTGTCTAACAGGATTAAATTAATTTTTTAAAAATCTTATTGCACATTCATCCCAAGATATGATATGTCTATTCATTAAATCATAAGAGGAGTTCTGGGATCTAGGTTTTTTAGGAGTTAAAAACGTCAATTTTCTGCTACTATTTGACTCTCTGGATGAAATTTAAATTTTCAAAACCTTCCTGTACATCTATAGGACAGCCCCAATCATATCCCAAGATATAATGTGTCTAGTCATTAAATCATAAGAGAAGTTCTGGGATATATGTTATGTTTAGGAGTGATAAACGTCAATTTTCTGCTACTATTTGACTCTCTGGGTGAAATTTAAATTTTCAAAACCTTACTGCACATCTATAGGACAGCCCCTATCATATCCCAAGATATGATGTGTCTATTCATTTAATCATAAGTGAAGTTCTGGGATATACGTTATGTTTAGGAGTGATAAAAAAATATTCTGAAACCCGATCAATCTTTTAAATGACACCCCAGTCATATTCTATAAGATAATTTGGCTACTGCAAAAAATGTTGACGTTTTTGAAACCAGATTGTTTGCAAAAAAAAACACGTCATTTTTCAGCCACAAAATGACCCCCAGGACAAAATTAAAATTTCCGAAACCTTATTGCGCATCTATAATATACCCCAAAGCATATTCCAAAAGATGATTTGTCTATTGTTGAAATGTAGGAGGAGTTCGAGGTGTTTTTTCTGAAAAAAACGTCATTTATACCAATTATTTGACCCACAGGTCAACCAGAGAAATTTTGAAACCTTTTTACAAAACAACATGATACCCCAAATCAAACTCCGAAAGTTCAGTTTGCTGGTTTATAAGATGTAAGAGCAGTTTGAGAAAGTAAAACGTGACAGACGGACGGACGGACGGATGGACAGACGGAACAGGATAACAACAATACCCCCAAACTTTCTTTAGAAAGTGCGGGTATAATAAAGACTATAAAAAAATGCTTGGCTATGAATGCTCATCTAAATAATATTAGCTCAAATGTGGTAAACTTTAATTGATATTTTGTTGAACACAATTAAACTGTTAATAAAACCTTTCAGTTAGCGTTATCTTGAGACTGTTTTATAGTATTTAAACGGTTTAATGCGATTTTTCTTTCTTATCATGCTGCGTCCTAGTCTTAGTTTAAAATTTAAAATAACCTACCATATACTTCAAATTCACACAATTCATTGTAAGCATAGCGTGAATAGTCAGCGGGTTTACTGGGTGATGTCCTGTTGTTATAGTATATGACGTATCTGCCGTAGTGAGTACAGTTTAGTGTTAACACAGCTGGAATTGTGTACTTGGTAAAATTGTTGTCCTTAAAACAGAGAACCCCGTCTTCTTTTTCCGTTGTGTTTGAAATATAGACAGAAAATCCCAAGAATCTGCCGACATATCCATGATCGGGGCCTATATAATGATATGAAATGTAAGTTTGTTAAAAAAATCGATGATAACAAAGAAGTAACGGCGTAAAAATGCTAAGTTACTAAAAAGAATGTTACCTTGAGCTGATCAATGATTATGCTTTTGAATATTTAAAAGTTTGTTTTGACATTTTTTTAATGATTGTAAATTTAAATAGCATTTATGTGTATAAAATTTAATACTAACACAACGTAGTGTAATATCAAACAACCATTATAAACGTTATTCTAAAGTATGGAAGAAAAATAATTAAAAAAAAGAGAATTCAATGTTATGGAAACAATGTGTTGTCGTTTAAAAAAGGAATGCAATACGTGAACCATATGAATGCGTTTTTATATAACATTTAAAAGTTTTAAGGTCACGTTGTCAAAAAATGCTGTATTAAGATCACAATGATATTGTTTTTAACATGAAACATGTACATATTTGAAGTGATAAAATATTACCCCATTTGCCAACACTTTAAACCAAGAATTATTTGTTTACATTATATAACTATAAAAAAATCCAGAAATCTGAGTGGTCTTTTGGAAGTTATCTTTTTTCTATTAGACCACCGAACGCACCCAAATATTATTTTTTAAATATTTTTATTTATATCAATATCAAAGCACATATGAACATAGAATGAGTACATTATTTCTGCTTTCACTATTTTGATTTAAATACATTATATAGTAGAAAAAAAATTACCTAAACAAAAAGTTTGCCTTTCTAAAACTATACAATACATATATGTATATCGCACAATACAAACATAGCCCCGTATAACAATATTGTATATAAACGTGCAATGAGATTGGGTTTTATGGAGAGGATAGATATAGAAAGGGGGATGAGTAAATATTATTGCTTTGCTTTCACTTTCCTTACATTTTCTTACATTACCGACAATCACAATCACCGATGGAATTACATTTGTTTTTTTTAAAAATCCTTCTTACACACTTAATCAGCTCTTAAAGACTGATTTTTGAACCAATAAATTTTAAATCCGAACATAATATGTACAAAAAGTTGAGTTCAAGTAATTCCTCGGACATTTTACTGCAGATATCTTCCCTTTTTTTCCATTGATATTCTTTTAAATACATCACCAGCCCCGTAAAGTAAATTAGTGTAAATGTTTACATGTCAAAATGGCAACTTTCAATCTGAACGAAAATTAAACATGCTTTATAATCCTAGATCTGTTACCGCGTTCAATAGAAAGTCTAATGCAAGTAAAGTAATGACGCCCGTCATAAAATGTCTGAATAATTTAATTGTATTAATTATTCCTTCTGAATGCGTTCGAAAATAGTATTAATCAGTCATAAACTAGCGCATGTTTTTGTGCACCTAAAACTGCAACTTTTTACACGTTTGGCTCACAAGTCGTCCATTCGAATTTATTTTTCAGACCGGAAACTACAGACTTGAAGATACTTTTAGAGAAGTCCAAATGCAAAAGTGTAATGATGTGTAATGATGAAAAGTAGCAGTTCACCCTTAATGTTATATTCAATCACTAAGTTTGTACGTTGTATTACATATAGCTTTGACACTTCTACCTCAGAACTTAAAGGGGTCATACTCCTTATATTATAGTTGTGAAATATGGAAGTGAAGATTACATGTAAAGTTTAAAAGCCAGTAATGATTTTTGATTTGTTCTGTTTACCGACATCGTTACAATCTCAGCGCTTTTTAATTTTAACATGTGCAAATTACATGGAATGCCGATTCCGATTCCGATAAACTAATACTTGTTGTGTGCTAGTCTGGTTCTCTTGACTATCAATAATCCAGCGCAGGAACCAGGTTTGTCATGCACAAGCTGAATTTTCAAAATTGCCTCCGGTTTAACACTAGCCTATTTATGTTCTGCGTGGACCCTGAGGTCCACGCTACTATAACTTTATATATATATATATATATATATATATATATATATATATATATATATATATATATATATATATATATATATATATATATGTGTGTGTGTGTGTGTGTGTGTGTGTGTGTGTGTGTGTGTGTGTGTGTGCGTGTGTGTGATAGAGAGAGAAAGAGAGCCATGATATTTACCCCAAGGTACACCATCTGTTCTATAATATATAGTGATGTGATGAATACCCAAAACGGCACCAAGGTCAACACGCCAAGTAGCTATACTTTGGTTGTCTCCAGATTGTGTGCATTGAAGAGCCCGATATGAAAGGTTAGACTTCATTCCATCAACCGCCTTGGATGCGTTAAGTATTGCCCCAAATTCCCAATGTTGATATGGATGCAATTGCCAAGCATTCTTACGTACAGCAATGTTCTCTGAAAGCAACACACACTAAATGATAACATGAGTGTCATTCAATGTCAAGCATGGATGAATTGAGAATTATCTGTTCTGTTCTGTACCAAAATTGCATCAACCATTTTTTACTTAAGTAATCATTAAATAAATAGATGAAATAAATATCGTTACATATTTTTTCTACTAATTCAGTAATTAATGCGATTTTCTCTCGTTTACTTTTTATGTTACAGCATTCTATTGGTTTTTCTTTAAATGAAAACATACTTTATTTTAAAATATCGTTTAAATATATTTTTATTGATAGAATGGCGATGTAATTTTATTAATAGCGTTTTTACTTTTGTTTGTGAAAACTTATCTTTAAAACAACTATTTATCAAATTTCCACATTGACCTTTCACACATTTTTGTAAGATATGTGGACAGCTACCACATTTTAAACATTATTAAACGGACCGTGAGGTCAAATTTTCGATTATGAGGTGAACTGTGATTCCATTCAACTACTACGTAATAAACAAAATTTATTTTAAGTTGTGGCTGTTTCAGTGACTCATTAATTTGAACTCACTCTTCAAAATAGTAACAGTTAAAGGAGATTTAAAAAACTAAATTCATTTGCAGCTACAACATTTGTTTTTACTTACCGTTTTAGATATGATACTACATATTTTAAAACGTATTAAAAACTGCCTTTTTAACAGAGGTGAATAAAAAACAAGGTAATCGTAAAAAAATCTATTTTTGAATTAAATATATAGAAAAAGTAAGAGAGAAAAAAAGTTGTTGTTTTTAGGCTGTTTGATGACACGTCAACATTTTCAGATGTAACTAGATGCAAATGACAGAATTAGTATTCGGAACAATTAAAACCAGTTTAGTGAATTTAATGCTGACACATTTCAATTTTATAACTGCTAAGCAATTAACGTACCATAGGTAAATGCTATCCATGGTATACTGAACAAGTATAAACTCCTCAACATTTCGTACGTGAGGATACGATGAACTATGAAGAAAATCCGGCACTGAAGAAATAAATGGTACCTGCAAGTAAACCAGTAACAAATCTAAGAAAAATGTCTACTTGTTAGCTTTCATTTATGAATCACATTTGGATGACCTGTTGGAAATAATATTTCATTAAACTTTACCCTTTTCCAACAATGGTACTATCACCGCACTGCCAAATCAGTACAACAATACTCTTCGAAGTAATTTAACCCATTCTGCTGAACAGGTTCATATTATTTATAAGCTTTTCTGGAGGTTTCTATATGATACATTTTTGGGATAGAAATAAATATTAGAAAAAAAGAAACCAGAAGTAGATAGCTTGAATGAAACTTAATTTATAAACACATGTCTTTGCATTAACTAAAAATCCAAACATAATTCTACATAAGGCCAACAATAATCTAAGAAAAGATGTAAAGTGTTTTTTGGGGTTTTTTTTCTTGATAATTCCTAAACTTATTTTCATAGGATTCAAACTAATCTATAGCTGGTAATGAATACATGTTTTTCCATTAATGCCAAAAATAAGCTAAAAATTATCTAGCTGTTGATGGGAATATATCTTTCAATTAAATAGACACTTTATAAAAACCTTTTATGGCGATGTTAAGTGATACTTGTTATTTTACTTCTACCTAAACAAATCCATATGCATATACATATTACGGGAGGAGCAGGCAAGAACGAGCGGCGCATACGACACCTTGATAAGAGAATTTCAGAGAAGGGCATTTACCTCATATGGGCACAAACACTATTTTATAATCAGTGGGTTTCCGATTTGTCGCAAAGCCATTTTACAAACATCATTTAGATTTTAAAAAAAACTGATGTTTCAAATGTTTATTTTATTTTAATTCAGTTTGTGAATAAAGATTATCATGATATTTTTAAATTGAAAAAAATAAAAAATAACTGAAAAAAATAATTAGGGAGGCAAAAGTGTTTTTTTAATTATATTGCATTCTTTTCATTATATTTTATTAAGACAAGTTTCCTACTTTGCCGTTATAGAATAATATTAACAACTGTTTTACTATTTAAAATATGCCTCGCAAATAGGAAACAAATATTATGAATTAATATTTTTAGATTTGATTTTGTATGCGTTCTAGATTTGTTCTACTGCGTGTCAGGTAGCAGATGCAGTCATATTATATAAATAGTGCCTGCTTGGGAAGGTACCAGTTGAAATTGACACCCCGAGAAAACCATTGTTAACCGACGCGAAGCGGAGGTTGACAATGGTTTTCGAGGGGTGTCAATTTCAACTGGTACCCTCCCAAACAGGCACTATTTATTTTATTATACTGAATGTCTTCATTTTATAGCAAATTTTACTGCTTTTTTATAGAAAAGACGTGAGTTCTACGGCGAACCGTACGCGCATAATTTACGCGCATGTAACAATTCGTTCTATCGGCCCGTTGCCAAGTGTGTGGCTAACGCTGAGGGTATGGGAACGGATTGTCAACTGCGTCTAAACCAATCAGATTTCAGTATTTAACATGAAAGTATAATAAATGATATTATACAAGCACAAAATATGTGAAAGAATACAACCAAATGTATAGAAACTTTACATGTGTTATTTTATTGCTACAAATAAATTAAAGGAAAACAAATAATTATTTTGCTTAATTTCCGCTGTTTCACATATGAAACTACTTTTGTAATATAACATTTTCCTCACAGACAAGACACAAACAAAACAAGAATTTCAACGTTAACATATATTTATAACATGTTATTTTGTGTGTGATTTTTAAATTGACTTGATAAAACTTTGCAAATCGAAAAAAATAAAACTAAAATCCCAAATACATGTAATACAGCTGAAGCTGAATTTAATTCTGTTATCCACCCCCTTTATTTATTCTATGAAGATGTACTTATTTTGTGCAATATCATTTGGATCATAGATTAACATAATATCTCTATGTTTAGTGTTTAAAAGACAACAACAAGGAAAGAAACGTATGTACTAGTCATAAAACAAACAAACAAACAAACAAAACCCAAAACAAATGGGATAATCAATTGTACATACCAAAAACAAGAAGTGTAGCCAAAATGAGCTGATTTGAATGAACCTTCGTATAGTATTTTAATTATACTTGACTGGATTAAGTAGGATTGTCTGTTCATTGTCTGTATAAACCAAAATGTACTCCATAACACAAAGAGTCTTCATTGATCATATCATATTAAATGAGTAACTGTGTATATTTATTATTCTACCCACTAGAAAGTAATGTGTTATAGAATATAAATATGATATTAAAGTGCACTTAATCTGTTTGCAGGACGTTGCATAAACATACTTCTGACAGAAATTATTGGATGAAGGTTTAACAGTTTGTAATGAATATGTTGACATGTACGATGTGAGTTGTATTTATTGAAGGTATGATATTATATACGAGATTAGTCTATTTTCTTTTACATGTAGATATGATTTAATTCTTTTTATAGAGAAATACATGTATTTACATTTCACATATTTTTTGTATCTAAAGTATGTGGAAAGCTACTTTGAAGGCTGTAAAAAGGGCGAAAATCAATTTTCACGTTTGCGGATGTTACAGTGGCTCTTCCATTTATATGAACTTATCCTTAGTATACAATAGGAATTTTAGGAATAAGAAATAGGAATAGAAATACCGCTGCAGTTATTATACTTTATCCTTCAAAAAATGACTCAATGCTTTCGTAATATTTGCATGTACCAGGTCATCTTCGCTAGCCAAGGGTTTTCGGTCCACTCCGGCCCCAATAAACTCTTGGTGGATCCTATTACAATGTACGAACACTCGGTGATGCAATGGCGCTATCTAGCGAGAAACTTGAGTTGCGCCTCTTGTATATTTACATTTTAATTTCGAATGAAATAACAGGTTATATAGGATACACGATACGGCATAAAAAAATTGAAATCATGTTGACTAGCGAGTATTGAAACATATTTAACGATTCTATTAAATACGAATTACGATATAACCTAAAACAAACATGGAATGTTTTATTTATAGTGTTTGTAGGGCCTATTTAGACCTGTACAGGAAGTAAAAAAGTCGATGAGATATGCATGCTTTCATGCTATAACACCAGCTATTAACGTCGTAAATATTGCGGACACTATAATTTAAATGAAATACAGCTCATTGAACATTAAAGCAATAATCATAAGCAGGGACGTACATGTATATATTAACAGGATCGGCAACTTCAACATTCGCCATGTTTACTTCCCATACTATCATGTGATCCTTGACAAGTTTGTAAAACTCTGTTCAATCCTAGTTAAATATATCGGTTTTTTTTTAAATTGATCTGGTTAGAATATCGTTGGGAAGTCACTTTACTCGAGCACTTGTGTCTTAACTTGTTTAAGGCACCGAATGTTTTACCAAAGATCACACGTGAGTTTCCTTTTTAATTTTATTTACAAGCGCCTCTTTTAAACGCTGCAATTAGATCAGCTACTCGCAGTCGCAGCCAATCATATAACGGAGCTTGTCACGAGTTTTGTAATGAGATCTACCAGAAAAGCAGATAAAATGTAATAACCTTGTTTGGATCAAATATTGTTTTCACTTAGCCCAATTTGTATCATTCTTAACCCAGGTAGTGCCTTTTGTCAAATTGATGTGCGTGATGGTCAAAGGTCAAGGTCATATCAATGTTATGTAATAATATTCTTGCCTGAACCATCTGTTCTCTTCTATCATTGAGTGTGTTTGTGTAAAGGATTAGCAATGACTTTGAACCACATTTCTACATGTACAGTATCGAGCAGACCCAACCTAACACCAAAGTAAACTCAAACTAAACCCCGGGTTTATGTTGGGGGTTTACTTGGGTTTACTCTGGGTTTATTTTTTGAAAATGTGGGTCCACTCAGAAGTTTACTTTGGGTTTACTCGGGGTTTACTTTGTTTTTATTTGGAAATTGCTTTTGACGTCAACTGTACGCACTGAAGTGTAAAACAGACCCGTATTTTATCTTACCACCCGACTGCCTGTAATTCCTACCCCTAGTTTATCCCGAATACACAGTTAGCCTCTGCTTTCAGGGGTATACTTCTGGCCGGGTTTACTCTCTGTGTCTACTCTGGGTTTACTTCGTGTTTACTCTAGGTTTTCTTCAAAAACGTGTCCTATATTTTGACCCAACCTAGCTTCCGAACTCGAAATTTCCAGGCAATGATTTTCATCGTGAGACTAGACGTTTACGTCCTCTATCATTCATAAAATTTACAGCTTTCTATCTTTGCTTCTTTTTTTGAGAAAATTCATGGACAAGAATTCAGAAAAAAATTCAAAATGGCGGATATTCAAACCGGAAGTGATTTTACATAATCGAAAAAGGGGTACAAACTTCAGATGATAATATATATATCCTGAAAATTTGACAAAAATTGTAAAGAAAAAAAAAGAATTAAAAGTGAAAAACAAACAATAGAATTATAGAAGGGTCTTCCGCTTAGACAAAATACTCTAATAATAATAAAAGAGGAAAAGAAACAAAGGAATAACAATAAGGTCTTCCGTTGAAACGGAAGACCTTAATTATAGGAAAAATATAGAGGAAAAGATAGAAAGCAATTAGAATAAGGTCTTCCGTTGAAACTGATAACCTAAAAAAGTATTTTGCTTACGACGAAGGACCGTAATCATAAGACAACTAGTAAAGAAACAATGAAAATATAAAGGGTATACCACTTTTGACAGAAAATCATTATTAACAAATCATCATAACACAAACAAACTGGATCTTGACGACTTTTCTTGTTTGAATAATATACAAAACTTTAAATATAGATCCCTGCTATTACATCCTTGTACAGAAATGTCAAAAGGCCAGGAAGCTAACGTTCAGTTTAACATGAAAATCCATAACATTACAATGATATGCTTCGCAAACCTCAAGAAAACAAACACTGTTTATTATTATTTTTCGAAACAATTTTTAAAGTATAGACCTTTAATTATGTAAATATAATTCACATTACTTTTTGCAAGGGATTTCATTGTTAGATCAAGATATGCCAAATTTATCAAACACATGAATTATTATCTTTCTATCACTCTTCGTTATCTATTTGAAACTGAAAACGCAAAATTTGATACTAAAAAAGACATCCCGATACGATTGAAACATATAGCTGCATTTAATTATTGTATATTTGACGGTGTGGTTTTTTTTACACATGATAGAGATATTGCCAATAAAAAAAAAAGATAAAGTGAAACTTCAATAACGATGAGATATTATTATCCGAATTAATTGAATTACATACATTATAACTACATCATATACCTCTATATATGCATGCTTCCAAATATAAAATAGTTTTCAATATTTTCCTCTTCTCTCTCTCTCTCTCTCTCTCTCTCTCTCTCTCTCTCTCTCTCTCTCTCTCTCTCTCTCTCTCTCTCTCTCTCCTGAAACCAAGCAATGAAATAAAAAAAAAAACCACACACCATAAAACGATATAAAGAAGCACATACAATGTAAATTTTGGAAGAACAGATATTCTGAGGCATTTGAACATTTACAATATTTAGGGTTTTTTAAATAACGGCAATTTTCAAGAAGTGCAAACATTGGCATGGCTATATGTGTAGTATAATTAATTTTTTTTCGACCACTGAGGTTTTTTGACATCATTAGGATAATCCACCATAGATGAAAAAGTGATTTTATATTCCTTAGCTTTGATGTCCTAGCCAAGGAGGCATAAAACAGAACACATGTACAAGAATGAAAATGGTCATTTATTTAGTAAATGACGAAAAGATATATACAAAATAGGGGGCATTCAAAAACATGTTACAAAGTAATAAAACATGTGGTGCTGAATGCAACCATGACCCCCTATTATACACACATGTAGAAAATAAATATCTACACAAAACACAATATAGGGGGCCGAAGGACTAGAAATATTATGTAACACATGTACAAAAAATACATGACAGACCCCCTACTGTGTCTAAGTTATTGGATGTGAAAATAACATCTTAAAAAAATATGTTTTCATAATGAAACGAAAAGTCAAAGTGTAAATGATATCGTATGTCTTATCAAATGTATTGCAAATTGTTCTTGATCTTTTCTTTTTTATTCTCGTAAATAGAGCAAAAGAATTATTACGATACTTTAATATATATTTTAATAAAACAGGTTAAAATACATTACATATAAACTAAAATAATTCTGAATTCATTTTTTAAGAAATGTATGCTTTAATTTATATAGCTATTGTGTATTGCAGTTAACAATATTTGGCGTGAACCTGGGTACCAAAGCCAATTAAAAGATATATCATGAGTTTGATTATGCTTTATTCTAGAGTCATTAAAATCCGGTAAAGAATCCTTTCCCTGCTTTAAATCTAATCTTTGTGATAGTTACTATATCTTAAACCGCTCTTTACTAAAAATATACTGTGATTAAGAAAACATGATATACTTATAATGTTTTTAAGGTGTAAAACCCCACTTAATAACCACAAAACTAAGTTCTGTATTGTTTAAATTGAAGTAATGTAGTAGAAAAGTCGAATGAAATCATGTTAGACTATTCTTCCATACTTCCTGCTACTATAATTTTAGAACAAAAATGACCGGAACAAAAATTTCCTGATTTTTTTAAACTTTCGATCGATCTCTAGAACTCTTGATCTCTCGAAGTTTAATCATGGTCCCCTGAAATTCGAGTTTTGATATTCGCCTGTATTTCCTTTACTAAAAGCTGTTGTTAATAATATTGATACTGAATTCAATCTTATCAATATTAAATGTCAAATAAACAGCAGCTTTCAAGCTTCGTATTAGGTCCCAGTAATAGGGACCATTTGAATTCTCACCTTTCAGATGGGTGAATGAACTATTTCTTTTTGAAACATTTAATCGAAAAAACCCCAACGCCGCTTCAATAAATGTTTCAGTGATAGATGTCCGACAAAGCACTTAAACATTAGATGCGTCAAACATCACGAACACTATGAACGTTACAGAGCGACGCCTCTGTAACGTAAACAAACCTTTAGTTAAACCTTAAAGAAGCTATGCAGCCATACCAGGAAGCAAATTTACTACCTTTTAGGGGGAAACACTGACAATGGCCTTGGATTATTTTTATCTACGTAAATTCGTTTTTTATTCCCACGAACTAGCTTTTGATTTCGTTCCTGTTTTAGCTCCTTCTAAATATTAACTTTACGGATGGTTTGTCATTAGCACGGAACATACACAAGTGAAAAAAAAACAAAAATTAGAAAAAAGACCCAGTTATGATTGGCCTATCCTAACTTCTTTGATAACATGTCGATTAGTCTCAATGAAAGAAAGGTAGATCGAAAGAGATTTTTAGTACTATCGTATTTTTTAAAAAGAATATATGTACTTATTAGAAATATATTACTATTATTATTATACTATATTATTAGGGTCTTCCGTTTCCAACGGAAGACCCTCTTGTTATTCTACGGTTTCTTACGGAATTTTCAGCGATTGTTGCAAATTAGTGTCCCTAAAAGATGTTAGAGTTTCAATGAAAACGTTACTTCCGTTTTGACGTAACGTCATTTTTAAAATTTAAAAAAAGTCATTTTGTCCGGGGCTTTTCTCAAAAATGCTTTAAGATAGAGGCTTGAAATTTTCAATTGTTATGATTTTGTAAATTTACCTTTGTAATAAGGCTGGAAATGTAAATCCGTCACTTCCGGTCGAAACCGGAAGTGAATCAAATTTTTCGAAAAATCAAATTTTTTGATCAAATAAAAAAACTATACGTGTTTTGTAAAGCTTTTCAAGCTGAATCTAACGCTGAAAGCTGTTTTAAAATCGGACGATGCATTACAGAGATATTTGAATTTAAAAATTGATTTTTCCGGAAATTTTGATTCCGCGTTCTTGGTTTAAAAAATAGCGTTAAGTTCAAAGTGAAATTAACTCGTACCAAAAATAATTCGATAATTGTTAAGTCGTACTTTAACAAAACCGGATCATTTTTGTTAAGTCGTTCTTAAAATTGTAAAGGTATTTGTTAATTCGTACTTAAAATCATTCGGATTTTGTTAAGTCGTACGAAGAATTATTCGATTTTTAAAATTGTTTTTGTTTAAGTGTCTCTTGTTATTGGTTTAAGAACTCTTCGTCTTACAGGAACTTCAAGTTTTACTTTTGACATTAACGGAAGACCCACTCGTTGCTTTGCAACGAGCTTTGCTCTAGTTTGCTCTAGTTTTTTAGTGTCTTCCGTTTCCAACGGAAGACCCTCTTGTTATTCTTCGGTTTCTTTTTATTAGGGTCCTCCGTTTCCAACGGAAGACCCTCTTGTTATTCTTCGGTTTCTTTTTAGGGTCTTCCGTTTCCAACGTAAGACCCTCTTGTTATTCTACGGTTTCTTTTTATTATTAAGGTCTTCCGTTTCCAACGGAAGACCTTATTGTTTTTGCTTTGTTTCTTTTTCCATATTATTATTATTTTTTTTCTTTTTTTTTCTTACAAATTTTGTGCACGCGAGTTCTCGAAAACGGCTCTGTCGATTTTAATGAAACTTTCAGATCTGATAGATGTTGATCTGAACCTTATTGGAAATTTTTTATATTGATGACGTCATTTCTGTTTCTGAGATACTGACGATTTAGTGAATTTTAAAGGGTCTGTTTGTCCATTGAACTCCTCCTTAACGGTAAAAGATATTGAGTTCAAATTTTCAGGGATGATAGACGAAAGATTGTAGATATGTCTAAAGGCGATAAAAAATGTCTGGCTCAAAGAGCCTCAAAGCTCGCCTGGACCCGAAAATTGAGATTAAATTAACTCTGTAATTTTTTCGGGTTTTCTTTGTTTATCTCTTTTCTGAAAAATATTTTGTTAAAACATGTTATGTAAAAAAAGTTTATATTTACAAGATCTTTCATTTAGTACCATGAAAAAGGGGCTGGCCCCTAAAATCAGGGGCCCAGAGGGCTCTAAAGTTTTTTATCTGTAGCCCTTTACTGATAGATATTTTGTGAAAGGTTATAGAAGCAGATATGTTTATCTCACAGTTATTTATCCAAGCAATGTAATGATTTTATCATGTGTTACGTAATTAGGGATTTTTAGGGGCCAAAAGTCCAAAATTTTGATCACCCATATCTCAGAAAGAAAAAATATTTTGAAATGCATTATAGAAGGAAAGATGCTCAAAATAATGTACTTAACAAAATGCAACATTCAAAATTTCGTTAAACGGCCCCTTTAAGGAGATAAAAGATCGGCCCCTAAAACGTTCTTTTCCATATATCTCAAGAACGGTAACGAATTTCTAAACACTTGTTGAACAAAATGTGTTTAGAATGAAAGGACCTTTCATTTAATATCAAGAAAAAGGGGCTGGCCCCTAAAATTAGGGGTCCAGAGGGCTCTAAAGCTTTTTATATGTAGCCCTTTACTGATAAATATTTTGTGAAAGATTATAGAAGCAAATATGTTTATCTCACAGTTATTTATCCAAGCAATGTAATGATTGTATCATGTGTTACGTAATTAGGGGTTTTTAGGGGCCAAAAGTCCAAAATTTTGATCACCCATATCTCAGAAAGGAAAAATATTTTGAAATATGGTATAGAAGGAAAGATGCTCAAAACGATGTACTTAACAATATGCAACATTCAAAATTTCGTTAAACGGCCCCTATAAGGAGATAAGGGACCGGCCCCTAAAATGTTTTTTCCCATATATCTCAAGAACGGTAACGATTTTCTAAACACTTGTTGAACAAAATGTGTTTAGAATGAAAGGACCTTTCATTTGATATCAAGAAAAAGGGGCTGGCCCCTTAAATTAGGGGACCAAAAGGCTCTAAAGTTTTTTATATGTAGCCCTTTACTGATAGATATTTTGTGAAAGATTATAGAAGCAAATATGTTTATCTCATAGTTATTTATCCAAGCAATGTAATGATCTTATCATGTGTTACGTAATTAGGGATTTTTAGGGGCCAAAGGTCCAAAAATCTGATCACCCATATCCCAGAAAGAAAAAATATTTTGAAATGCAGTATAGAAGGAAAGATACTTAAAATAATGTACTAAACAATATGCAACCTTTAAAATTTCGTTAAACGGCCCCTATAAGGAGATAAGGGATCGGCCCCATAATCGTTTTTTCCCATATATCTCAAGAACGGTAACGAATTTCTAAACACTTGTTGAACAAAATGTGTTTAGAATTAAATGACCTATTATTTAATATCAAGAAAAAGGGGCTGGCCCCTAAAATTAGGGGACCAGAGGGCTCTAAAGTTTTTTATATGTAGCCTTTCACTGAGAGATATATTGTGAATGGTTATAGAAGCAAATATGTTTATCTCACAGTGATTTATTCTAGCAATGTAATGATTTTATCATGTGTTACGTAATTAGGGGTTTTTAGGGGTTGAAAGTCCAAAATTTTGATCACCCATATCTTAGAAAGAAAAAATATTTTGAAATATGGTATAAAAGGAAAGATGCTCAAAATGATGTACTTAACAATAAGCAACCTTCAAAACTTTCGTTAAACGGCCCTAAAAGGAGATAAGGGGTCGGCCCCTAAAACGTTCTTTGCCGTATATATTAAAAACGGTAACGAATTTCTAAACACCTGCTGGACAAAATGAGTTTAGAGTTAAATGACAATTTATTTGATATCAAGAAAAAGGGGCTGGCCCCTCACATCAGGGCACCAGAGGGCCCTAAAGTCTTTTATCTGTATCCGTTTACTGAGATATTTTGTGAGGGTTATAAAAGCAAAATAAGGTATAATACGTTTATATATCCTAACAATATAATGATTTACTTATCTAATTAGGGCTTTTAGGGGCCAGAAGTAAAAAGTTTAATCGTTTCTATCTCAATTGGAAGAAATGCTAGTATTGAAAAAAGCAGCGTAAGAGAACTTATAAAAAACGATGCAGAAAAGCATAAGTACTCCACTCCTTTTTACAGATCATGACTGTTTTCTTGTCGATGATGTCATATCACCTTCTTAAAATCGGACGGAAGACCTCCTCGTTGCTCGCAACGAGATCGTGTCTAGTTATTTTATATTTTTCCTCTGGCATTTTTCGAGAGCTATAACTCAAGAACTATCCAATCGATTTTAACCAAATTCACAGGACTGGTAGAGCATTCAATGTACTTGCGATTATAAAATTTTGAGCTGATAACGTCACTTCCGGTTGGAGATTTTGAAGATTTTGTGAATTTTTATGGACCATTTTGTCCACGTAACTCCTCCGAAACTAATGGTAATAAAAACGTGAAACTTTCAGGAATATGTAGATGGATGTCTGTAGATGATCCTCTGTATTTGACATTGTGGAAAATGCGCAAGGCACCAAAGCTCGCCCGAGGTCGAAAATTAGCACCCAATTTTTGGGCAAAATTTTAACACGTTTTGTAAAATATCTTTTAACTTGTTAATATTTTGTTACAACATGTAAAGCAAAAGTTGTTTTAATTTTCACGGGCTTTTATTTGATATTAAGAAAAAGGGGCTGGCCCCTAAAATTAGGGGCCAAGAGGGCTCTAAAGTCTTTTTGCAATAACTCTACAGAACAATAATTTGTTATCAATTATATAAGCGAAAATGTTTATTGTACAGCTGTTTATCTATACAGTACCACATTTTAATCATATGTTACGTAATTAAGGGTTTCAAGGGGCCAGAAGTCCAAAACTTTGATTAATAATATCTAGAAAAGGAGAAATATTTTGAAAAGGATTGTAGAACAAAAAATGCTTACAATAACGTTCTCAACAATATGCTACCTAAAACAAATTTGTTGGTGGCCCAAGTAAGGAGTTTAAGGGTTGGCCCCTAAAACACATTAGTTCAGATATCTTTAAAACGGTCAACAATTCGTGAACACTTGTTGAACAAAATATGTTTATAATTGTGAAACCTTTCATTTGATATCAAGACAAAAGGGCTGGCCCCTTAAATTAGGGGCCAAGAGGGTTTTTAAAGTCTATTTATAATAACTTTTTACTGAAAAATAATTTGTTTTTAATTATAGAAGCAAAAATACTCTTTATACAACTATTTATCTATACAGTACCATACCTTAGTCATATGTTACGTAATTAGGGGTTTCAAGGGGCCAGAAATCCAATACTCTGATCATTAATATCTAGAAAAGGAGAAATATTTTGGAAAGCATTGTAGAAGAAAAGTTGCTCAAAATAATGTTTTTAACAATATGATACCTAAAAAAATTTTGTTGATGGCCCCAGTAAGGAGTTTAAGGGTCGGCCCCTAAAACACAGTTGTTCAGATATCTCTAGAACGGTTAACAATTTGTGAACAGTTGTTGAACAAAATATGTTTATATTTACGAAACCTTTTATTTGATATCAAGAAAAAGGGGATGACCCCTCAAATTAGAGTTTGGGCCAGGAGGGCTACAAAGTCTTTTCATAATAACTATTTACTGAAAAATAATTTGTTAATAATTATAGAAGCAAACATGTTCAACTTATTAGGCTTAATTCAAATCTGAAATCCGTTTTAAAATCGGACAATGCATTGCAGAGGTATAGGGGTTTAAAAATTGATTTTTCCGGAAATTTTGATTCCACATTCTTGGTTAAGAAAATAGTGTTATGTTTAAAGTTAAATTAACTCGTACCTAAAATAATTCGATGATTGTTAAATCGTACTTAAACACATTCGGATTTTTATTTGCAAAGTCTTTCTTGATATTGATAAGGTTTGTGTTAATTCGTACTAAGAATCATTCGGATTTTGTTAACTCGTACAAAAAATTATTCGATTTTCTTTCTTTCTGTTTAGTTACTTACGTTTATTTGTTTAAGAACTCTGCTTCTTAGAGGAACTTCTAGCTTTACTTTCGACACTAACGGAAGACCCACTCGTTGCTTTGCAACGAGCTTTGCTCTAGTTATTATTATTATACTTTTTCTTTTTTTTTCTGACTCCTTTTTGGCATCATAACTCAAAAAGTTTTCCACCGATTTGAATGAAACTTTCAGAGGTTATGTGCAACTACTTTCCCTCGAAGATATCAAAGTTTCAATGAGAACGTCACTTCCGTTTTTACGTTACGTCGCTTTTTAAATTTTAAAAAGTCATTTTGTCCGGGGGATTTCTCAAAAACGCTTTAAGATAGAGTTTTGAAATTTTCTGTGATTATGAATTTGTCAATTTACCTGTGCAATAAGGCTGGAAATGGAAATCCGTCACTTCAGGTCGAAACCGGAAGTGAATCAAATTTTTCAAAAATTTGAATTTTTTGATCAAATCAAAAGCGTATATGTGTTTTGTAGAGCTTTTTAAGCTGAAATAAACACTGAAAACCGTTTTAAAATCGGACGATGCATTACAGAGATATTTGGGTTTAAAAATGGATTTTTCCGGAAATTTTAATTCCGCATTCTGGGTTAAGAAAATAGTATTAAGTTCAAAATTAAATTAACTCGTACCTAAAACAATAAGAAAATTGTTAAGTCGTATTTCAACAAATTCTGATTTTTTTTTTGTTAGGTCGTTCTTAAAATTGTTAAGGTTTTTGTTAATTCGTACTTAAAATCATTCGGATTTTGTTAAGTCGTACTAAGAATTTTCGATTTTTTTTTTTTTTTTTTTTTAGTTACTTTTGTTATTGGTTTAAGAACTCTGCTTCTTACAGGAACTTCGAACTTTACTTTCGAAATTAACGGAAGACCCACTCGTTGCTTTACAACGAGCTTTGCTCTAGTTTTCTTTTTCTTTTTTTTTCTGACTCCTTTTCGGCTTCATAACTCAAAAAGTTTTCAACCGATTTAAATGAAACTTTTAGAGATTATGTGGAACTATCATGCCTCAAAGATTTTAAAGTTTCGATGACAACGTCACTTCCGTTTTATACGTTACGTCGTTTTTAAAATTAAAAAAAAGTCATTTTGTCCGGGGGATTTCTCAAAAACGCTTTAAGATAGAGTCTTGGAATTCTCTGTGGTTATCAATTTGTCAATTTACCTGTGCAATAAGGCTGGAAATGGATATCCGTAACTTCCGGTCGAAACCGGAAGTGAATCAAATTTTTCAAAAATTTGAATTTTTTTATCAAATCAAAAACGTATACGTGTTTAGTAGAGATCATTAAGCTTAATCAAACACTGAAAACCGTTTAAAATCGGACGATGCATTACAGAGATATTGGGGTTTGAAAATTGATTTTTCCGGAAATTTTGCTTCCGCATTCTGGGTTAAGAAAATAGACTTAAGTTCAAAGTCACAAATTAACTCGTACCTAAAATAATTCGAAAAATTGTTAAGTCGTACTTGAACACATTCGGACTTTTTTGTTAAGTCGTTCTTGAAATCGTTAAGAGTTTTGTTAATTCGTACTTAATAACATTCGGATTTTGTTAAGTCGTACCAAGAATTTTTTTATATCTTTTTGTTAAAGTTACTATTGTTATTAGTTTAAGAACTCTGCTTCTTAAAGGAACTTCGAACTTTACTTTCGACATTAACGGAAGACCCACTCGTTGCTTTGCAACGAGATTTGCTCTAGTTTTATATTATTATTTTTCCTCTGACATTTTTCGAAAGCTATAACTCAAAAACTATTTGGGCGATTTTCACCAAATTTACAGGGCTGATAGAACATTAAACATGCTTGCTCATATAAAATTATAAGATGATGAAGTCACTTCCGGTTTGAGATTTTTAAGATTTTGTGAATTTTTAAGGACCATTTTGTCCACGTAACTCCTCCGAAACTAATAGTAATAAAAACGTGAAACTTTCAGAAATATGTAGATGGATGTCTGTAGATGATCCTCTGTATTTGACATTGTGGAAAATGCGCAAGACGCCGAAGCTCGCCCGAGGTCGAAAATTAGCACCAAAATTTTTGGCAAAATTTTAACACGTTTTGTAAAATATCTTTTAACTTGTAAATAAGTTGTTAAAACATGTAATGCAATAGTTGTTTCAATTTCCAAGGGCTTTCGTTTGATATCAAGAAAAAGGGGCTGGCCCCTCAAATTAGGGGCCAAGATGGCTCTAAAGTCTTTTTGCAATAACTCTTTACTGAACAATAATTTGTTATTAATTATAGAAGCAAAAATGTTAATTGTACAGCTCTTTATCTATACAATACCACACCTTAATCATATGTTACGTAATTAGGGGTTTCAAGGGGCCAGAAGTCGAAAACTTTGATCATTAATATCTAGAAAAGGAGAAATATTTTGAAAAGCATTGTAGAACAAAAAATGCTTAAAATAATGTTCTCAACAATATGCTACCTAAAAAATTTGTTGGTGGCCCCAGTAAGGAGTTTAAGGGTTGGCCCCTAAAACACATTAGTTCAGATATCTCTAGAGCGGTCAACAATTCCTGAACACTTGTAGAACAAAATATGTTTATAATTGCGAGATCTTTCATTTGATATCAAGAAAAAAGGGCTGGCCCCTTAAATTAGGGGCCAAGAGGGCTCTTAAGTCTATTAATAATAACTTTTTACTGAAAAATAATTTGTTATATATTATAGAAGCACAATTATTCTTTTTACAGTTATTTATCTATACAGTATCATACCTAAGTCATATGTTACGTAATTAGGGGTTTCAAGGGGCCAGAAGTCCAAAACTTTGATCATCAATATCTAGGAAAGGAGAAATATTTTGAAAAGCATTGTAGAAGAAAAGTTGCTCAGAATAACGTTTTTAACAATATGATACCTTAAAATTTGTTGTTGGTGGCCCCGGTAAGGAGTTGAAGGGTCGGCCCCTAAAACACAGTTGTTTAGATATCTCTAGAACGGCTAACAATTCGTGAACACTTGTTAAACAAAATATGTTTATATTTGCAAGACCTTTCATTTGATATCAAGAAAAAGGGGCTGACCCCTCAAATTAGGGGCCAGAAGGGCTACAAAATCTTTAAATAATAACTTTTTACTGAAAAATAATTTGTAAATAACTATATAAGCAAATATGTTCAACTCATAAGGCTTAATTTAAATCTGAATTCCGTTTTAAAATTGGAAGCTGCATTACAGAGATATAAGGGTTTAAAAAATTGATTTTTCCGGAAATTTTTATTCCACATTCTTGGTTAAGAAAATAGTGTTATGTTCAAAGTTAAATTAACTCGTACCTAAAATAATTCGATTTTTGTTAAATGTACTTAAACACATTCGGATTTTTATTTGCAAAGTCGTTCTTGATATTGATAAGGTTTTTGTTAATTCGTACTTAGAATTATTCGGATTTTGTTAACTCGTACCAAGAATAATTCGAATTTTTTTTTTAGTTGTTCATGTATATGGGTTTAATAATTCTGCTTCTTACAGAAACTACTAGCTTTACTTTCGACATTAACGGAAGACCCACGCGTTGCTTTGCAACGAGCTTTGCTCTAGTTATTATTATTATTAAGGTCTTCCGTTCCAACGGAAGACCTTGTACTGATTCTGATGGTAATTCTTCATTATTAGGGTCTTCCGTTTCCAACGGAAGACCCTCTTGTTATTCTATTGTTTTTTAGGGTCTTCCGTTTCCAACGGAAGACCCTCTTGTTATTCTATTGTTTTTTTTTATTATTATTATTCTTTTTCTTTTTTCTTCTGACTCCGTTTTGGCTTTATATCTCAAAAACTACTCAACCGATTTTCATGACATTTTCAGGGATTATGAGAAAGTTTTGTCCCTCAAAGCTTTTAAAAGCAGAAGAATGACGTCACTTCCGTTTTCTTATTACGTCAATTTTAAATTTTTCAAAAAGCGATTTTGTCCAGTCATTTTCTTGAAAACGGTTATATCTAGAGATTTGAAATTTTCGGTGATTTTCTATTTCTCGATTTACTAAGGGCATTTTGACAAAAAATCAGAATTCGTCACTTCCGGTCGAAACCGGAAGTGTATAAAATTTTTCGAAAAAATGATTTTTTTGATAAATTCAAAAACGTATACGTGTTTTGTAGAGATTATTTAGCTGAATCTAATACTGAAATCCGTTTTAAAATCATACGATGCATCGCTGAGATATAAGCGTTTAAAAATTGATTTTTCCGGAAATTTTGATTCCGCGTTCTTGGTTAAGAAAATAGTATTTTGTTTAAAGTTAAATTAACTCGTACCTAAAATAATTCGAAAAATTGTTAAGTCGTACTTGCACACATTCGGATTTTTTTTGTTAAGTCGTTCTTGAAATCGCAAAGGTTTTTGTTAATTCGTACTTAAAATCTTTCGGAATTTGTTAAGTCGTACCAAGAATTATTCGATTTTTTAAACTTTTTGTTTCGGTTACTTATGTTATTGGTTTTAGAACTTTGCTTCTTACAGGAATTTTGAGCTCTACTTTCGACATATACGGAAGACCCACTCGTTGCTTTGCAACGAGCTTTGCTCTAGTTTATTATTATTATTCTTTTTCTTTTTTCTTCTGACTTCTTTTTTGCCTTATATCTCAAAAACTATTCAACCGATTTGCATGAAATTTTCAGGAATTATGTGAAATTCTTGTCCCTTGAAGCTATTAAACTTTCAGTCATTAAATCGCTTCTGTTTTTTAGTTACGTCATTTTAAAATTTTTCAAAAACTGATTTTGTCCACGACTTTTCTCTTAAACGGTTGTTTATAAAGACTTGAAATTTTCTGTGATTGTAAATCTACCGATTTACTTATGGCATTTTTACAAAAATATGTATTTCGTCACTTCCGGTCGAAACCGGAAGTGATTTTAAATTTTCGAGATTTTCATTTTTTGGAGCAAATATTAAAATTATATGCATATTGTAGAGTTTGCAAAGCTAAAGACAAAACTGAAATTCGTTTTAAAATCGGACGATGCATTGCAGAGATATCGGGGTTTAAATATTGATTTTTCCGGAAATTTTGATACCGCAGTCAAAATTAAGAAAATAGTGCAAAATTCACACTGAAAGTAACTTCTACTGAAAACAATTCGTACTGGTCATAAAACTATATAAAAAAACATAAAATTATATGCATATTGTAGAGTTTGCAAAGCTAAATACGAAACTGTAATTCGTTTTAAAATCGGGTGATGCATTGCAGAGATATCGGGGTTTAAATATTGATTTTTCCGGAAATTTTGATACCGCAGTCGAGATTTAGAAAATAGTGCAAAATTTACACTGAAAATAACTCCTGCTGAAAACAATTCGTACAGGTCATAATCAGAGTGTTTATTGAAACGATTTTGTTAATTCGATTGATAATTAATTACGTTGAATGTGTAAACTTCGTTTGGAAAAAGAGAAAATTTTGTCAACAGGAATCATAACAAAAACAAAGCAGGTGGAATTGAAAACACAGGTCCCGATTATAATAGCGAAAAGCGATCGAAAGTCTTTTCTGAAATTTGGTAAAAGTGTTATTCAAATCACAATATTAAGCCTAACCTAATCGTCGCAGATCTTTCAGTTGTTGAATAATAGAACAACACGTGCAATGTACAGTGTAGATTGGATCACTGAATATAGAGTTTGTAAAGATTTCAAATATGAATATATATTTATTGCAATTATTTACTTGAAAAATAAATGCATTAATGTAATGGATGTTAATCTGTGCTCTGCATATTAAACACAAACTTATTAGTTTTAATCGAAATAATTATCGTACGATTCACCATGTCAACTCGCCATGTTTTGACTGCGAACAACAGCTGATAGCGGTGTGTCAATATTTTTTAAAGAAGCATGGCCTGCAAGACGTCGATAGTGGAAAATTCAGCTCAACTATCGTATGAGAGATTATAAAGGTATGTTTCAATATAGGATATGTCGTATTGACTTTTTCTTTTCAAAGTATTTGTTCTTTTCAATCTAATCCGAGATTCCTCTGACTCTAACCTCCGCTTTTGACGTGCGTCACAATATAAAAGCGGGTGGAATATCTGAATATTTTCTGTTCTTTGTTTTTTCACGTGTATGTTTTGCACATCACTCTTTTGAATTTCTATTATTTTGCTATGTATATGTATGTCTTATTGTTTATTGAACAACACACCATACACTGTAAAACAGTGCAATTAAATGGGGTGGGAGTTCCAAGGTACACAAGAGTAGAATGTTGTAATTAGAGTGCATGTTTGCATGATGATAACTTTACCTTTAATATTTGAATATAGCAGATCTTTACCATATCGCCTTTCACTTAATTTATAAATTTAAAAACTCAGACAGACTTGTGCTTAATTAAATAAATATATTTGACATGGTAAATATTCAATCTAATTAAAATTAGACCTTTCGTCTGGCTCTCTGTTATATATGGTTATCGCTCGTGAAAGAGCATGTAAAACAGAGTGCAAGATGAAAAGAACTTCATATTATATCAAGCTCAGATTTTAGGTTAATGTTCCCTGATATCCGTAAAACAGTCTTCTCAAGATTTAATAATTTCACAGAACCATTGTAATTTGTTTGAGATTAGTTTATGTCATATACCTAGTAGTGTATCAGCCCTTATAAACGTGTTTTGGACTGGGTAAGACAGCAACCAAAAGCTAGGGCTGTATCGCCTTCGGGGCTGATATTTCTCTGTCTCAGCCCGTCGTCAAGGGGGTGTATTGCCCTCAAATTTAAATTCGTTTTTTCCAAATATCTCTGCATTTAATTAAGACTATTTTGTGAAATAACGATTGAATAACAAATAAATAATACAAATCATCACCTTGCACGTCTGAATATTTTTATTTATTGCTGAAAATTGAAAAATAATAATTCAAAAATAGCGCCAAAGAGTGATATGTATCTAAGTAAGGGGAGGTAACCTACACAACTGTTGTGTATTTAGAACAATAGCACGCTTTATTTAATATCAATCAACATTTAAATTATGGAGGATATAGAGAAGCATAGAACGAGACTTATTCTTAGAAAACCAGAGTTTAGATTGTAAAAATTAGGTGGTTAAGTAATGGACGCGCTTTTGAACGTTCTCAAACAACTTGCTATAACAGTAAGGATTTTTATGAATGGAATCTGACAGGAAAGTTGCGGAAACTTACGAAATCCAAGTGAAAGAATTTGACTCATTACAAAGTTGCGTAGGATGGAAGTTTCTCTTTCAATAATTCTGAATTCTAGAAAATAGTGCTTCAGATGATATACTCCCTTCTACTGTATTTCAAACGACAATGGTTTGTCAACAAAGTCCGACAACTCTTACAGTTCTTAACTCATATAAAAAGATTTAACAAATGAACAAAAAAATCTATACCTTCCTCATAGATAAATTATATTTATTATTTGAATTTGAATAAAAGTCTTTGATTTTAGGTATATGATTTAAACAACCTCACACTATTGTTTTGATCTTTTCCCTGGTATCAGCCCTCGGATGATATCGGCCCGCGCCCATCGGGCTTGGGTCGATACCAACCGCTCGGGCTGATACCAGGGCCGAGATCAAAACAATAGTGTGATATTCTATATATCTTTTATACATATTCAATCATTTTAGGTAAATTTTACATGCATATTACATCTACATTGTATGTAAACAATTTTTAAAGTAAGACAAATATATGTAATAATTCTTACTGCATGTGCCTCAGATCTCTCTCTCTTTCTCTCTCTCTCTCTCTCTCTCTCTCTCTCTCTCTCTCTCTCTCTCTCTCTCTCTCTCTCTCTCTCTCTCTCTCTCTCTCGTGCTTTTAATCTTGGCAAAGCATCAGCGAGCAACTAAATTTTGTAACAAAAATATCTCTGTCTAGTAATCAACAGTGCATTGAATTTTAAAATGAGCATGTTATCAATCCCTTATTTTTTTAATGTGCAACCAAAATCCAAAGCTTTGTAAAATTGTTCATGGAATTTTATGCGCATTATACATAGTATTGTTTTTAAAACATGATATTAATAAGAAAAAAAAAACCTCACTAAATTTATTCGCAAAAGAAAAACCCAGTAGAATTGATAAAACATGGTATAGCAGAAGCTTATACTTTGACGCTGTTTGGATGGGTAATATTCCTTTGTAGTTTATGAATTGAAATATTGACTGTTGCACAATGAGTAAAACTCTCTCTCTCTCTCTCTCTCTCTCTCTCTCTCTCTCTCTCTCTCTCTCTCTCTCTCTCTCTCTTAATTTGATATGTCTATACCTAAAAAAGGGGGGGGGGGAGGATTAATCTTATATTATGACTCAATATGCAAATGTTTGTTTTTGAAGTGCCTAAATGTTAATGTCATGTATTGGGATATGTCATACAGTTCAGTTCAGTTCTTTATTAACTTTAAGCTGTACAGCTTATCAGTAGAATAAATATAAACAATATACACATACAGAATACTTATTACACTATATGGCCAGTGTATTTTTTCCAGAAATACCAGCATATGTTAATGTAAACACAGCTATAAGTTAGGTTGAAACTTTAATTGCGCTTGCGTAAATTGGAATTCTGGGAAGGAATTAGACAGTTTGTGGTAGAGAAATTCGAAGAAGTTATGAAACTGGTCAGTTTCTAGGTCAAACTGCGCATCGGAAGACTGTCAATGGGAATCGTCTGCAGTCACAGTCCGGAGTCCGCGTATATCTTCCTGACTCTTTTAGTGAGATTGGAAAGTAAATATATTCGTAGTGGTTTGCGATGAGACCATGAAATTCAGAGAGCTATGTTTGCAAATTACAACTTTAAGTATTAAGTAGGTATGCAGTCATACATTGCATGTACACCGCTACACGCTTATCTCCTCACCTACATGAAAAAAAGACAATAACAAACCGTCAACCATCTCAAAAATCCATAAAACGAAATACAAATTCAAAGCAGAGCAACACAAACCTCCAAGATAGAGGTAGGATCAGGTGCCTAGGAGGAGTGAGCATCCTCTGCTGACCGGTCACACATGTACAGCCATAAAAATAAGGGTGCAAACTAAATGTGTACCCGCGTATTATTATTGTTTTGGAAATATTTATCTTGTATTTTAATAGATTGTGTATTCACTTTTGACCTAAGAATTAAAATTCCGCTGGCTGACTTTCTTACCTTTTTAAAATGCTAACCTTGTAGTACATGTATGTTAACACAGCTGATTGATATTTTTTTTTATTTCAGCTCGAAACGGACTCTTGTTACCACATGGCGACCACTAGGCTTTTTACCTGTTGATTCTTGTGGTTTCAGCTCTTGAGGTTAACCTGTCACCTCTACCCACATGCATATTCCTTGTGTTCTACAAACTATTTACCGGTAATTCAAATTAAATCGGATAATGCATAAACAATAATGGAACTTTAAGAAAGCATCATGCCTTGTTGTGGTTTGTGTTTGATTAGAACTTATGAAAAACAAAATTTAGGCTGTTTAAAAAAATTTACAATTGTTAGTTGTGAAAACTTGTTTTTCAATAAAAGTATGCAATTATGTTTCCTTTATTTTGTATTTAATAATAATATTTAGATGTGTTTACATAATTGAAAAATCACCCTCCCCCCTTTTCAGTTGTTACCATTAAGATTACATGTAGGATATGTAAATGTACATTTGACCTTGATATAACATCTGCTATGATAATTACTTTTGAAATAAAAAGAAAAAACATATTATAACCTTTTTACTGTATATATGCATAAAAAAATGTAGGAAAACATGTAAAATTTTTAACCTTTTTCATGGAATTCTCCTCCGTGAGTTCTGTGTGTGAATTTAATTTTAATTTAAGGCAGATGTATAACTTTAAGGTCTTACTGTTTTAGCATGGTTAAAAGGAGACAAGAAACCAGAATAGATTAGATATTCACTAAATATGAATTTATATGATTGTTAGCCTACTCTTTTTCATGGAAACAAGAAATCGCATGCAGGGCAGCATGTCTATTTGTTAATTAAAATGCTACAAATCATTCAATAAACAAAAAAAGATTAAATTTTAGTATCATTGATGATTGTTTTCAAATATGTGTGAGAAATGACTCAAAGAAATTGCCACAAGTTTCATAAAATAAGGTTAAAGATTTCAAACAATGACTGTTAATGAAAATCAAAAGATAGGGGGATGGTATACTTGTAAGGGCATTTCTAAGTGATATGATGCTTTTATCATGAAAATATCATGTAGATGTATGTTATATTGAATAAGGTTTCTTATTAAAGAAGGTTGAACAACTATTGACCTCTGAAAGGTCAGGTAAAGATGTTTTACTATGGAGAACCCTATGAATCTGTGTTGAATAGAGGAAAGTGGAAATGGTGGGTTCACTTAAATGGCCATATTTTTCTTAAACCTCAATGGAATTGGCAATATGTGGTATACTTTTTCTCAAAATTGCATTAGCTTTCTAATTCTAAGACAAAACATCTTTTCATAAAATGTTAGTGTACTAAGTTAAAAGTAGCAGGGACAGTTTCGGATAAAGTACCCGTTAATATTTTTGTAAAATTGAGAGTTGCTGTACTTGAAGGCTTATAAGTGTTGCTAAGATTCATGAAATGAATTTTGATGATTATCATTAGTTAGAGGGATGTGTCTTGTTGGAATTGGTATGCAATATGAAGGTCCCTAATGTTAAGTACATGTACATGAGAAGCATAAATTGTGAAACTTGTGACTATGACTGTTGTGTTGACTGTACACAGTGAAATTGCAAGTTACAAATGGGTGATTATATAACTCGAAATGTAGGTGGATGGGACATTGTATACCTATTTACTGGCTTTGAGTAAATAGGTATTTTATTATACCAAAGAAAACTTTATTTGTCGGCGATGCAGAATTTTTTGATGATAAACAAATAAGAGTTATCGGACTTTGAATTTAATGCAGTGATCGGATTACTGAATTTAATGCAGCGATCGGATTACATTAGAGGTGTTCCAAGTTTAAAAAAGAGGGAAATCGAATGTAGCCGGTGAATAGTTTCGATGACTATTACCATGGGCAGATAGCACGGGAACTATTTCACGGTTAGATAGAATAGCATGTTAATTCATTGTAATTTTACATAGAAAATATTCACAGAGGTGTAATAAATTAAATTATACATCGGTAAGTTTCTGACATGTGATGGTGCAACAAGCACACAGTACGGAAGGTCAACCCTTTGAAAAGCAGTGTAGAGAAAAAGTTGCTCAGAATAATGTTTTAAACAAAATGCTTTCTAAAAGTTTTTTGTTGATGGCCCAGTTAAGGAGTTTAAGGGGCTTCGTAACTCAAAAACTTTTCAATTGACTTCAATGAAACTTTTCGAGGTTTTGTGACTTTATAATGCCTCAAAGATCTCAAAGTTTCCACGTCAAAGTCACTTTCGTTTTTACGTTACGTCATTTTAAAAAATTTGAAAAAGTCATTTTGTCTGCGGCGTTTCTCAAAAATGTTTAAGATAGAGGCTGAAATTTTCTGTGCTTATACAATTGTTATTTTACCTCTGTAATAAGGAAATGAAAATCCGTCACTTCCGGTCGAAACCGGAAGTGAATCAATTTTTTTTTAACATTTGAATTTTTTTATCAAATTGAAAACGTACACGTGATTTGTAGAGCTAATTAGGTTGAATCTAACACTAAAATCCGTTTTAAAATCGGACGATGTATTACAGAGATATCGGGGTTTAAAAATAGATTTTTCCGGAAATTTTGATTCCGTGTTCTTGGTTTAAAAAAATAGCGTTAAGTTCAAAGTGAAATTAACTCGTACCAAAAATAATTCGATAGTTATTTAGTCGTACTTAAACACATTCGGATTTTTTTTGTCATGTCATTCTTGAAATCGTTAAGGCTTTTGTTAATTCGTACTTAAAATCATTCGGATTTTGTTAAGTCGTACAAACAATTACTCGATTTTTTATCTTTTTGTTTAAGTTACTCTTGGTATTGGTTTTAGAGTTGTACTTCTTACAGGAACTTCTAGCTTATCTTTCGACATTAACGGAAGACCCACTCGTTGCATTGCAACGAGCTTTGCTCTAGTTGTTATTCTTCTTCTAGACGTTTTTAAAATCTCAATAACTTATTTGTTTGTCATCCGATTTCATTCAAATTTTCACGGTATATTGTAAATTGAATTAGGGTTTCTAGAGCTAAAAAAAAATTTGAAATCACAACTTCCGGTTTTGAGTTATTTCCCTTTTTCTAAAATTTTAGGGGCATTAGTTTCCAGACAAAGGCTCCGAAATGGTCCGTAGCAAATAATTTATAGTTAAAAATCTTAATTATTGACACTTTGAATATTGTCCTCTGATTTTTGTATTTTAGTTTTTTTCCAATTATTCCACTCGAATTAATCAATCGAAATCTATGTTTTAAAAATAGCAAAATTTTTCTCATGTTTTAGCTTCGTAACTTTTTAGTTTGAAATATTTCCTAAATACGTATAGAAGAAAAGTTGTGCATAATGTTAAGGGCTTTCATTTGACACCAATAAAAAAGGGCTGGCCCCTTAAATTAAGGGCCAATAGCCCTTAAAAGATTTTGCTTAATAACTCAAAAACAGTTAGGATTTCGATATGGCTGTCGCTGGAATAGTTGTTTGTTGGGATCTCATAAAGGTCGTTACAATGTTATTATGTAAGTGATTTGTGTAGTATGAGTGTAAAAAGCTTTACATGTTAACCTGTACCTGTTTTCATTTGGCAAGTTAACGAAGGTCTTTGTGCGTAAAACTGGCATAAAATTACCACAGAAAATATGATAGTTTATACAGGGGGCTTTAATTCATGAGAAAAAAAATTAGAACACATGCTTTTTTTAAAGAAGTTTAAGTCATTGTTGTTTAGTTCTTATAGTGCACAAACCTTAAAGACGAGAATCGGAAAACAAAACATTCTTTTTTTTCTAGAAAAACACAAAATACGTTTGGAAAAAAAATCCTATGCATTACATTTTAGTTATCATACTGCATGCATTTAAAATCCACCTTGAATCAGAGCTGTGCGCGTATTATTACGTAAGCTATCCCTCGCCCGCGGCCGAAAAATCGGTCACCATGGTCGCGGCTGGACTACCTAGCGGTCAGCGGTTATCTAATACACGAGAGTTGCGTCTCTCATATATGAGTTAATTTAGCTGCGAACTGAAGAATTGTTAAGAAATCGTTCAGTTAATTAATAAAAGCAATACCATTCTCAATCTAATGCAATATCAGATATATAGATCAATTGTGGGTTTTAAGTAAAAAAAAAAAAGGATTCCTATTTGATAGATTTTAGTCGTTAAATTACAAACTTTTCAAATCTTTCTAGGTTCTGATCTGTGCGTGTGTATGCGTTAAACCTTAACGTAATCTATCCTTCGCCCGCGGCCGAGGAAATCAGCCACGGCTGCACTTACCTAGCGGTAAACGGTTATCTAATACACAAGATTCGCCCCCGCACACTTACATGAATATATGAACGTGTTTGAGTTTATATAGCCGTAAATACACTGTACACTGTTTTAATTTTATGTTATAAAAGTTTGTTCTTTTTGTATTTATTTAAATTAAACATTGGAGAGTAAATAAAAAGTCGTTCTGAAAATTAATAAAAGCGATATTACTCCAAATCGGAAATACTCGTCAGACATATTTAAATGGTTGGTTTGTAAGTCTTGTTTTAAAAACTGTACAAATAATGTTTTCAATCAACAACAAAAAAAAACCACAAATATTAAAACCTTTAAATAATGATCATCCCTCGCACAGGGCCGAGGAGATCCCGCGCAAGTGGACATCTTCTACATGTACCTTATCACGCGTGCATGTTTGGTATTTTGTACGAACGCAACTATTTTTATTATGTTTTCAACTATTATATTGGTGTAAGGTGAACAGATAAATTTATTTTACTCGTACAGTTGATTTAGCATTGCTTTATACGACAGCGTACAAGGTAATTTAAAAATCAAATCAAATTATGATCAAAGTTCCACGTTACATGTTTGCGGTAGGTGCTGGCACGATAAAAGAATGCCCTGAATTGAGGCATTCGGTGATTATATTAAAGAATATTTACATGAGTTTTGAAACACGTTTTGTTTAGATTCTATCGGTCACATATTAATAACTTCTGTAGTGCTTCTACATGGTCGTTCGTTTCATTGTGAAAACGAACTTATTTCTGTGTTGCCCTCCCACCGCCCCGCTGCCAAGTGCTCTTTTTTTTAAAATTCCAGATCTGTCAACAATTATTTGATAGTGACTTCTTCTCATGTGTAACATTTTCTCCTGAACGTGTTTCGCTTTCCCTCCCGTTTTTTTATTCGGTCAGTCTTTGTAAATTTCAACTTTCTTTATTGCGTAAATTCAATCGCCACGTGCTACCGACAATTTTGATTCGCTTCAGCGCACACAGCTCAGAACATATATAGCCCCATGTTATTTATGGCTGCAGATTATCAATTGTTATGCAATTAATCAACAGTTCGAAGGGTGTTTTCTTCAAAGTGGTCAATTATCAAACAATAAGACTTTCATTTTCACATTAAAGTTGCGAGATCGTAATCCGAGAACGTGGCTATAATAAATTTACCTGTTGAACACACTAAACTTCTATGATATATAGTTATGAACAGAATAATATATATTATAATTTAAAGTTTTAAGTCAAAGGTAATTTGTTCTTGGGATTAGATGTTATGAAATACGACTACATTATGCTATGCAGGCGGTCGCCATAGAAATCATCAAAGTATTGCAAGTGTGGACAGATTAGTTCACTTGACTTACAGACTATAATATAGCGACATATCTGCCTCCAAAAAATATATGCGCTTCTCAAAGTTACTCTTAAGTGAGATGGACATGTGTTCTTGGGAATTTTCTTTATTGCTAATTATATGAAAATTGATTTTAAATAAAACGTTTTATTGAAGTTGTGTGGGATGAGGTTGTCATGCAACTTAATTTACTTACAAGGTTAGCTACAGCCAGTGGAATACTAATTTTAGGTCAACAATGAATACCCTTTCTATTAAAATACAAGATAAACAAAGAAGGCATATATTGCTTGTGACATGTACGTAATTTTTTTGATATATCTTAATGATAAAACAAAGAAAAGCAAAAAAAAAAAAACCAAACAAACAAACAAACAAACAAACAAAAAACAAACATGGAACTTGCATCAAATTTACTTCATGTACATGTTACCCCAAAAAACCGACCGAATATGCCCCTTTGTCACATTTAATTAAATTAACTGAAAATAAAAACCGTAACACCATAATTTTTCGCTTATTTTTATTGAAGTTTCTCCCGTTTTTTTTTCAAAATACATACGTAAACTTTCTCCGAGAGAATTACTTTTGATCCGATAAAGGAGAAAAAACTGACATAAAATAGGGATTTTGCATATTATTGCATCGTCGAGAGAAGTAATATTAATTTCTGTAAATTATGTTATTTAATTTTACGTTACATAGCAGCGGTGTCTGTATATCAGGTGTAAAATTTAGACGCTCACTTATGCATAAATTCTCTTGATGATCTTTGATAGTTGATTATTATTTTGAATGTTCAAGTCTACTCGTATTATTAAATAATATCAGCCCTGAAGAAATTTTCAGAGATGCTATCAATTTTGACTATTTACCAAATTTTGACAGCACGCAACAATTTCAAACTTGCACATAGTCTTCAAAAAATTAGAAATATTTAATTACAGAAGTTACATGTTTTTAAGGCGGGTTCGTTTCTTCTAAAAAATACATTTCCTTTCATGAATCATGAGTACATGTATATAACAATCCTTGCTACCCTTAACAATTTAACTCGCCATTAAACTTCTCATTGTTTAAACCCCTGTCATACTGGAGCTGCATCCTCACGGCGATCCCGCCGTGTCATTGAATAATGTAAAACGCCATGGTAAACGAATTAGAGTCTGCTACAGCGCCGTAACAACGCAACGGCATCTTCGTTCGCTGCGGTGGGATATTTTAGAACATTTTAGAACGCCATGCGACGGCGCGCACTTTGATCATGCACAAAGTACGCGCCGTGGCTCTGCGTTCTGATAAACACGCCGTAGAAGTGGAGTAAGATCGCCGTGACAGCGCCGTAAAGTCTCCAACAGCGCATGTGCACGCAGTCAGCTCGCAGAGCACGCCGTTGACGCGCGGTAAAAACTCCTAGAACGTCATGAGCGCTCGGCGGATAACCAGCGAGAGCGCAGTCAATTGCCAAGTAGAACTCTGTGGAAACGTAGTTGGGAGCTCTGTTAGAACGCCTCAGTCGCCGTCAGGATGCCGTGACATTTTCACTTGTAAAATTTTAAAATAAGATTGTATATTTTTTCTTAATTTTCGTTGCGATCCTACGGCGATTCCATGAAATTTACAACGCCGTGAACACGCCCTGGGAACGCAACTTGGTGTGACAAGGCCTTAAAGAGTTTTCAAAACAATTAAACAAACTGTGTTTGACAAATCGTTTTCCTAAAACATTTTCTTCCTGTCTTTATACAGGTTTTCAATCACAACACGTTTTTATAACAAAAGCAGAAGTGAAATTTTAGTCATTAGTCATTATAATCATTTGACACCAAATCATATTTGGAAATTTTCAACTCGCAGCAACAACGGAAGACCTACTCGTGGCTTTGCCACGAGCTCTGCTCTAGTTATTATTATTGTTTACACCTAATAACATCACTTGCCGCATGTAAACAGTTCTCTCTGTATTAGTTATTTTAAGCAAACAGTTATATTTATATATAAAAACAGCAGTAAAGTAATTCATGTGCAAAATAATGTAAAATGACTTAAATAAGTGCCATCGAAGTAAGCCAAATGTTCAGATACAATTGGAATTTGTTTTAAATTTAATTAACAGGAAACACTTGTTAATTTCAGTTAAAATGTAACTGTAATTAAACATTGAACTAAATGCAAAGGTAAAAATGTCATTTAAAAAATATGCGTTATTTTACTTTTGATTTAGCGAACTAAGAATCAATCATTAGAAAAGTAACGACGATCAAATAGATCGCAAAAATTGCATACATGTTGTATGAAAATATCATTTATATTTCAATTTATAATAACGACTGGTACCTGATGACTTTATTTCTTTGAACCTCAGACGATTTTTAAAAAAAATCACTGCTACATCTGTTAAGATATAAGTGAAATAACCAGACGGGAAGGTAATTTTAGTCCATAATTACATGTACAGCTCCATTTTGTTGACAAACTCTTACTCGCTAAAATGTAATTATAACTCTCTTTTAAGACCCGGTCAGAGATATACCACCAGGAAGTAATTTGTTAACTGCTAAGTAGTTCATTTTGGAGAGATTTAATTTTAGTTTTGGTGTTTAATTTTAGACAAGGAAATAAAGTTCTTGTTGGTAACCCTTGGTTCAGACGAGTTATATCCAAACCAAGAAAGAAATATACATGTATTTCTACCTAATCTTTCCAAAAAGTATTATAGTATGGAAGAAAGACATATCATGCATTAACTTACAAACAAGATCTTAAGTATCGTTAAAAATATTTATTTTCGTTGATCCAAAAAGTTTTTGACATCCAAATCATTTTGTCTTCTTTGACCTTCTTTCTTTTTGCCGCATGTCTTCATAAAAGTAAATATTATTACAGAAAAAGTTTTATAAAAGTAAGAGGGTAATGCATTAACCAGGTTTATAATAAGTCGACAAACGATCTCTGAAGAAAAGTCCGTACACAATTTGTAATAAAAAAATTACTAAAGGTAAAATATTATATAAGACAAAAAATATATAACAAAAATCATTACAAAAACCAAATTAAACCTAACTGCTCTTCTTGTTTTAATCAAACAAAAATTCATTAATTTAAAATAAACATTGCTGATAACAAGATTTTAAAGAAGTATTATCAACTAGACAATAAATCTAACATACACATAAACATACGAGACAAGTATACCATTCCCGAATACAATGGAATGGATAAATTACAACTAAGAGTCAAACGGCGGGTGTGACCGGTCAGCAGAGGATGCTCACTCCTCCTAGGCACCTGATCCTACCTTTATCTTTTTGAAGGTCCGTGTTGCTATGCTTTGAATTTTTATTTCGTTTTAAGAATTTTTGAGATGGTTGACGGTTTGTTATCGACATTTTTTCATCATAGAGCGCTATATGCTAGTTAATTAAAAAAATCAACCTCTTCCAAATGTTTCCCTTCTCTTTGATTCTCAACTCAAAAATACGACGACAAAAATACTCCAAGATACAAGGTAATGTTTCGAAGAAAATATACTGTCGTATTGGGATTTTACAAACTTGTTCATATCTTTATAGAAAAAAATAACGGCTTTGTTAAGTCGCACTAATGAAGACATTGTTATTTTCTTACAATGCATATTTTTATTCGATTGCTAAAATTTATTTATGTCATAAAGAAAAGAAGATAAACCACTATAGCTGAAGAAGTTATTTGCTATTGGTAAATGACATTGAAAAACAGTATCAGTCTTAAAAATTAAATTCTCTTGATTTCATGTCCGAAAAAAATAAACATTCTTGTGATATCGTGTGTCTTATTCTATTCCATCAAAATCTGAAAATTCATATTGAAAAAAAAAGCTAAATACAAGTACACGTATTCTATAGAATGAAATTAAAATTATATACTTGTATTTAAAAATCATTTAATTGAAATATTTCCTAATTAACAAGCCACCCAACATTTTGGAATACACAAACGTCGCCGCAGCAATTATTGTTTCAGTGGCATATATTGATAACGTAGTACAGTTAAGGTGGCCGATAAAAATATCGGCGAATTTTTGTGATGAAAACACGTATACTTTAGTTCAATGGACATGTCCTTTTTAAAACCAATAACAGTCGTTCACACGCAATATATTTCTGAAATATATACAGTATATATATTTATTATGCATATGTTTAATACTCTTGAAGGTCACAGTGTTAATTTCATTTAACAATAATTAATTTGTAGGATTTAACAAAGATCTCAAAAGTTTTTAAATTACACAGAATATTTCAAATTCACATGTAAAAGTTTGTCATGATCAGGTAAGTGTATGTCCTTGCTATTGAATTATTTATTTAGGTGCCCAGCTTTAAGATATACGATATTTTATACATAACTGAGGTTGCCTCACTGTACGATGCATAATTATAACAAAATTAAAAAAAACACTTTATAGGTAGCATTCTACTAACAATAATGTTGAACAAAATATGCACTTATAATTTTCCATTAATCTATGATATTCATTTTGCTTCGTTAAAAAACTGCATGATAGCCTTCAATGACTTAACGCGTCATTTTGAAGCATATGACGTCATACTTTGTTGTACAGCGAGAACGACCTCTCGCTCATTTTTCAGTGTGTACGATATAACGGATAGCGAAATTGTAAGCAATAGCGTTTGCTGTGTTTAAAGAGGCAGGGTCACGATTTGGGTCAAAAATCATTTTTTGATTGTAATGTTTACAATGCTTCAGTGAGGCATTTGTAATAGGCAACCAAACCTTGAGTGTCATTCGTTGAGTTAAAAGCGAGTTACAGAGGTTACAATTTTTGCTATGTAAACAAAGCGTTTGTTTACATTTTAAATGTTAAAGTGAATATTCCATTTCTAGACCTGAATGAATGTGTTACACGTTAGGAACTGTTTATTTATGCTTAAAATGAATAAGAAGATAAACAAATCTGCTTGAAAAAGATTTCTTCTTGGTAAAATGAGTCTATGAAAACAAAAACAGGGCACGAGTCTCGTTTACAAGTCAAAGAATTGTGAACTAGGTATCTTGCTTAAAACTTAACGACTGACTCTTAAATTTCATTTGACCATTAGAAATGCATTTCTAAAGCTTTGCAAATTATAAAAACAGAAAAATAGAATTTTACCAAAATCGTGACTATGCCCCTTTAAGTAAAAGACTAGTATAAATTAATTTAGCTAATAAATGAATTAATAATCACTTTCGAAGTTTGTAATATACTTTGATGTCATAATGCACATTTCTCGTACTTTTTGGTCTGAAGGAATTTCTTGACAGCCTTAACTCTGCTGCGAAGCATAATAACATTGATATTATTATTGTCGTCACGGCACGGTTCCTTCTTGCGTAATCAATATGAATTGATATCAACATTAAATGTCAATAAATAAATTGTGTACTAACCAATTGGTGCTGCGTAATCCTCAGTGTTTGAATCAAAGTGTGAACTATAGAAGGAAATAAAACCATACAATAACTTGATAATGAGAAGCTTAACATTCAGACCAGGAAGTAAATTTCTCTCTTATAACGCTTTAACACTTGATACCAATAACACAACAGAATGTATAGAAACATGATATACTGGGCACAACCACACAACAGACATATTCCGTAATGCGTGTAATTACTACAAGTAATTCAATGATGAGATAAAGAAAAGTTTTCCTTAGTTGAAAAGTAAAAGATATTATTGACAGATTGAATTTCACTCTCATGTGTCCTTTTGATATGATATAAAAACGGGCCTAAGTAGTTATGCGTAACGACTTCACATGTAAGAAATGCTCATTGAAAGATTTATCAATACAGAGAGAGAGAGAAAGAGAGAGAGAGAGAGAGAGAGAGAGAGAGAGCGAGAGCGAGAGCGAGAGAGAGAGAGAGACCTTTGATAAACCAAAGACAGGTAGTGAAAAAAAGAAATTCGTAATATTTGAACATATCTTACACTGTCATATTGCCATTATTATTTAGCTATTGGGTGTACAATGTTGGTGCGAGAAGTAAAAGATACTTCGCTGTTGGATATTATAAAATTTTAACACTCGAAAGTTAGCGCCTTACTCACATTGAATAATTAGTATGACACTATTTGATTTCACAATTTCTTATTGGGAATACTGACAAATAGCCTAAAGTTTTCTTAAACTCACCTGAGCTGAAAGCTCAAGTGAGCTATTCTGATCACATTTTGTCTGTCGTCTGTCTGTCTGTCCGTCTGTTTGTCTGTCTGTCCGTCTGTAAAATTTTAACATTTTCAACTTCTTCTCAAGGACCACTGGGCCAATATATCAAACAAAGTTGGCACAAAGCATCCTAAGGCTAAGGGGATTCAAAGTTGTTAAAATTAAGGACCACGCGGAGAAAATTAGGAATTATTGAACAAATTCGAGAAATTTTTATAAATCTTCTCAAGAACCATAAGGCCAGGAAAGCTGAAACTTGTGTGGAAGCATCTTCAGGTAAAGTAGGTTCAAAGTTGTAAAAATCATGACCACCGGGGGTAAGGTGGGACCTCAATGGGGGTCGAATTTTTACAAAGGAATATATAGAGTAAATCTTTTAAAATCTTTTTCACAGAAAGCAATCAGCCAGGAAAGCTGAAACTTATGTGGAAGCATCTTAGGGTAGTGGAGATTCAAAGTTGTGAGAATTATGACCCCCAGGGGTAGGGTGGGGCCACAATTGTAGTCGATTTTTAACATAGAAATATATAGAGTAAATCTTTAAAAATATTCTTCTCAAGAACTTTTTTGCCAGGAAAGCTGAAACTTACATGGAAGCACTCTAACGTAGTGTAGATTCAAGTGCTGACGGTAGGGCGGGGCAGCAATAGGTGGCTCAAATTTTTACATAGAAATTTATAGAGCAGATCAATAAAAATTTTTTTCTCAGAAAACATTACGCCAGGTAAGCTGACACTTGTGTAGAAGCATACTCAGGTAGTGAAAATTCACATTTGTGAAACTCATGACCCTCGGGTGTAGGGTGAGGCCACAATGAGGGGTCGAGTTTTTACACTCCACTTGTACAAAGGAAAACATTTTAATTATTCACAAAAACTGAAATGTTTATATATATGCTTTTACTTATATGCAAGCATTTTTATATATTGCTGATTTTTTTTTAAAAAGTTTAAACTTGAGTTCGATGTAGCTATATCATGTATATAAACAATTATTTAAGTGGTTTCTTTTTGAGAATTGCATTGCTGAATTTGACATGACTATCAAATCACCCTGTTAGAAAAAGAACTTAATTATAAATATAAGAATATACAGGGGAAAATGGATTTTTTTAATACAGGATCTACATGTATTATACCACATTGTCCAGATAGTTTGTATTATGACTCAATGAAGCTGATTTTATTATGCCTATTGATGCTCAGGTGAGCGATGTGGCCCATGGGCCTCTTGTTTCTACTCAAATCCGCCTTTGTGCAATTGCTCTACATGAAGGTAATTAAAGATGATACGTAATTGTTGAAAAATTTCCGAAAAATAATATTTGAAAAAAAATCGCAGTGTCAGTATACAGTTAAGGTATACCATTAACGAAACCAGCAAGATTTCAGTTTCACAAGAATTTACATTTTGCTATTGCATATAGATGTACATATGGATCTTCTTTAGAAAATTTCTTTCAAAAAATCATCGAAGTCATATCAGTTATTTTCTGATGCTAGATTACGTCTAAAACAATGTCAGTCTGATAAATTAACCATTTGCATTTTTTTTTCAGATATAATTCGACTTTCTCAGAATATCGTTTGTCTTAATTCATTGGATTTATATCCGTTAATTCATGTAAATAGCAAGATACTTTTATATCCTATTCTCGCTAATGGAATCGCTTAATATATACATGTGAACGTAAAAAGAAAATTATTCTAAAAATAAGGTACCTGATTAAATAACCAACGGGCCAACTGACTGATTGTAACATGCATAGGCATCAGCCTAAAGTTGTTTCAGTGAAAAAGGCATGCCAAATATATAAATACTACATGCATATAACACCAAGACCCTGCTGATATCCCGTTTTAATAAGCTCTATAGCCAGACTATGAAAGCAACTTTCTCACGAAAAGAACTTTGAAATCTAATCTATGTAACACAAACGTATGTCTGAAACATGATCTATTATATACAGACACACAAACCTTCAGAAAATATTAAATAATATTGGAAGAGGTAACGCGAAAGAAGATGAGAGGAAAAAATATCTCTAATCCAAACACTGAGATTATTAACGACATATGATTCAGTTTCTACTCTTACCGATCTAACCCGCATTTTGTTTCTTGCACTTTAATTTTGGTTAACATATGGGAGGTTTATTATTAAAATAAGAACACATTTACCAAAACCACATACTATACAAAATTTAAACCTTATCTGAATGTTTTTGATTCAACACGTTAAGCATTAAAAGAAATGTTTTCTTTGAGCATAATTTAGGGGGAAAATAATTTCATTTTAAAACACCTTCTGAAAAAACATGTGACATCTTACAATAATGTAGAAGAACTTCAGAGAATGAGAGGGTGTTGGAACATGAATAATGTTTTGTGTTAAAATGTTTAGGATTACACGATTGTAAAAACAAGCGACATTGTAAATATATGTTGTCATGATTGGATGAATTTACATTTATGTAAAAGGTGCTCCTTCTAATTGTACTAAAGAAAACTCAAATCTTTCTAGACATCGCTGTAAAATCAATCGGGAATCCTTAACATGCCCGCGTTGTCGACGAACAGTCTACGAAAATTTGTATAAAAATTGTAATGGAAAACGGGGTTTCCAAATGGAACCCAACGGCTCTTCTGGTTTGAATTCAATAAAAAATTTTGAAATGAAATATGCTGATAACCAACGTATAAATAAGCTTTATCAACGATACTAGGAAGTTAACGTGTTTTTTGAACACCAGTTTGATGACAAAAGATTTGGAAAACATGTCCTAAATTAAAGTATAAGTCCTCTCTTCAATTCATGTGATTTATTTTTTAATGTTAACTAGAACATATAAACTAAGTATGAAACATGCAATTCGGAGTTTATTTTAAACAGAGATGGATATACTTTTTTCAGCATTCGATTGAAAGATTTCAATGAAAAATGCATGCTAATCATCACTAGGCCTATGCATTTTATTATTTACAGCATTAAAAACTTGCAATTGTTCTCCTTTTTTCACAATGAAAACACGCATTTGAGAACAAAACCCAGCTAGATACAATAAATAAAAGCGAGAGCTAGTAGATATTTAAAGCGATGTTTTATACCTTTACCACATTTATTTAACTATGAGCTACGTCATTGTCCTGTATATGCTGGCTTAATAAATAACTTCCAACTGTTTCCCTCTCTCTCTTTTTCTCTCAATTAAACAAACATTGTAATGTTTCGAAGAAAACAAATCACTGCACCAACTTCTTCACATTTTTTCAAAAAGTAATTTTTTAAGTCAAGCTACAAATGACGTGACTTGTTTATTTTTTTTTACACTGCATAGCTTTGTCTGACTTATGGAGCTAATCGACGTTATCATTAAGTGACAATAAACCGCAATAGCTGAAGAAGTTACTTGCTGCTGCAAAAGAGCATCTAAAAACAAATTCAGTCTTAAAAAAATGAACTCTTTTAAATCCATTTCGAGAAATAACTCAATATTAATCTTTATGATATCGTGTGTCTTTTAATGCTTTTAATGGTTTTAGATTGCTATTTGGAAACTAATATTATACCAAGTTGTTTTCATAGCTTTCGTCTTCTATTTACAAACATATTCAAAAGACTTGCTTTAAAACATGAACATGTATTTTAAAAATGGAAATCAAATCACATATTTTTAGACCTTATTTAAGATAATTGGAATATATATAGGTTTCGACCTAGCATTTTAACATTACATGTATCGAACAACAAGAATACGAACACTTTTGCCACTTCACGTAATTCATTTGGATTAATATCAAGATAACATTAAAATATAGAAATGTGTACTAACCAGCCAGAGCGTCGTGTCCCTCAGTGTTTGTAACAAAGTCTGAACTTAAAATACAAAAGCCATGCTAAACACGCTAGGTAAAAAAGATATATAGTCCGACCAGGAAGCTTAATTATGTTTACAAATGCTCTGACATTTTTATCTAAGTGACAAACTACCATATATATAACATAATTTATATGACCCAGACACACGAAAATAATCTTAAGTAAATAATGTTTCATATGATAACAGATAGCGCAGTAATAAAATGAAAACAAAAATCGATAATCCATACGTTGAAAATATCCACAACATATGATTGCATTTCTACTTTCACCGACATATTTTTTAACACGCATTTCGGTTCTTACTTATAAATGTTGGCTAATGATGTAAGCTTTATTTTTAATAGTAGAAAACATGCATGAAACTCACATTCTGTACAAAATTTTGATACTTTATCTCCATGTTATTTATTTAATAAAAAGAAATGTCATCTAAAAGTAACGATGATAAAGTTAAACGCAAACATTTCATGCATTTATATGTTCTATGAAAATATTTTATCATCTAACTTATAAAAACAGACTGGCAACTGATGCATTTCCTTGTTTGAATACAAGACAATTTCTTAGATGAAAAAAAAATCTCTGCTTTTAAATTCAAATTTAATTGTTGAATTATAATAAAAGATACCGAAAATCTCTATTGAATCTATAATTATAGGTCCATTTTGTTGACAAATATTTACTAAAGTATAATTATCAACCTCTTTTAAGAAGCGTTCAGCCATAGACCAGGAAGTATTTTGTTTTGTTTGTAAAACCACAATGGTGATATTATCACCAACCACTGCAACGTTATGTTGAGCAATTTAACAAAGAACAATAACATTACAATAATAAATGCAAAAAAATGGTTAATGTAACACATTTGTTTTCCTTTTAATTAGGGAACTGATTATCGATCATTTTGCTGCTGAGAAAACGTATATCATTACTAGACCTACATATGCTAAATTCATGAAAAACATTAAAAGAATTGTTCTATCTATCCCTCTTTAACATATCCATTAACTGAAAACGAGCAGATTATCAAAAAAATTGTCTAGATACAATGGATCATATAATATGAAAATCTGCTGCTGCATTTGAATTTTGTATCTAAGTGTTTTAACATAAAACAGTTGCACTGCCAAATAAAAAAAAGTACTTAGGCTTAAGTGTAAAATCGTAATTTAGTAATTAGCTATGAGATGCATACCATTCCCAATCGAATGCATTCATTTGAACTACTACTCGCATCATAGGGCGTTATATGCTAGTTAATTAACAAAACTCGAATCAAAATACATCCCCACCACTTTCTTTGTCAACTGAAAGAACACGATGAAATAAAATCATCGCCCATATACAATGTAATTTTGGAAAGAATTATACTGCCGCATTAGGAGTTCAGGTTTGTATAGTAAACATAGGTTTTTTTTCTCTTTAAGTCACGCTTAAAAACGACATGATTATTTCCTTACAAGGCATAACTTTATTTGACTCCTGGGTTTAATTGATATCATTAGTAAAAGAAGATAAACGACAATAGCTGAATAGTTATTTCCTGCTGCAAAATGACATCTTCAATGAGTATAAGACTTATAAAAAAAAATTGTCTCTGATTTCATTTCCGAAAATAAAACAATATATGTTTATTATATCGTATATCTTATTCTATTTAATCAATATTCAAAAATTCATATTCATACCGAGTTGCTTTTTCCTAAAAAAAAAAAAAAAAGGAAGAAAGGATCCCCGAAAAAATCGCTAAAAATACAAATACACGTATTCTAGAGAAAGAAATGAAAGTGAAATATGTTTTCTTAAATCATTTAAATTAATATTTTCAAATAACAAGCCAACTCTCTTTTTGGAATACATACACGCCGCCGCATCAACCGCATCAATTATTGATTCAGTGACATATGTCGACAAGCATGATAACATGCACCGAACACAATACTATTGTGGTCGTTACGGCACAGCCCCTCCTTGCGTAATCAATGTGAATTGATATCAATATTAAATGGAAATAAATAAATTGTGTGCTACCCAATTGGTTCTTCGTAATCCTTAGTGTTTGAATCCAAGTCTGACCTTAAGAAGGACGAAAAACCGTCGGATAATGATAACCCTTGGTTAAGAAAAACAATACATTCAGACCAGGAAATAAATTTCTTTCTATAAACACTTTAACATTTGATCCAAGTAACGAAATATGATATGCAGAAACATGATATATTGGGCACAGATATACAAAAGAAATCTTCAGTAAATGTTTATAATGATAACAAATAACACGATTATGAGATAAAAAAAGTTTTCCTTTAGTCTTTAGTTGAAAAGTAAAATATTCTCGACACATTGAATTTCTACACTCATTGATCTATTTTAATCTTTAACAAGCATTTTGAGTACTATTGTTTCAATATCATGAATTTTAACAGTTGTAATTTTTTCTATTATTGATATGATAAAATCAATATTAAGAACCCATGCTGTAAAAGATCCTTAACTTGTCGAAATGTCATTAATTAAACACAGAGAACCATTTTTTTTTAATAATTTAGAAAAAAATGCAATTGTTTTTGTTTTAAAAACCATGCTGAAAAAGTGACATTTTCCAATCATGTAGAAAGAGTAAAGAAGTGAGAGTGACAGAGTAGTGTTGTATGTTAAGTTGTGTAGGTTTTCATAATTGTAAAACCAAGGAATTACATGTATATAGTTGACATGTTTTGACGTTTTAAGATTATTTGGATGACTCTTTTAGTCGCTCCTAAGTACCTTTTAATTACATGAAGTGCCCTTTTAAAATATGCTATTAAAAGACAGTGTTGCAGTGAAAAGAGGTATGACTCACACATTATAACTACATGCACATAACACAAAGACCATGCTGACATCCCGTTTTAATAAGCTCTATATCCAGACCAGGAAGCAACTTTCTCACGAAAAGAGCTTTAAAATCTAATCAATGTAATACAAAAGCACATGTACAGAAACATGATCTATTATATACAGACACAAAACCCTTCAAAAAATAATAATTGATATTAGAAACAGGTAACACGAAAGAGAATGAGAGGAAAACAAATCTCTAATCTAAATATTGAGATTTTTCAAGACAGATGATAAATACAGTTTCTACTCTAACCGACCTATATTTTAACAAGCATTTTGATTCTTGCATTTAAAATCTGGTTAATAGATGGGAACTTTATTATTAAAATAAGAAAACCTGTTTTAAACGCATTTTCTGTACAAGAAAAAAAAATACCGTACCTTTTTGTTATTGATTTAACATGTTTAGCAAACAAAGAAATAATGTTTTTTAGCAAAATTCACAAAGAAATAATTTTATTTTAAAACACCTTCGACAAAAAAAATGTGACATCTTCCAATAATGAAAAAGAACTTGAGAGAAGGAAAGGGGGTGGGAGCATGCATTATGTTTTTTGTTAAAATGTTTAGGATTACACCATTGTAAAAAACAAGCGACATTGTAAATTTACTAGTATGTTAACATGATTGGATGAATTTACATTTATGTAAAATGTGCTCATACTAATTGTACTAAAGAAAACTCTAATTGTATTAGTGCCCTGCTTATTTGCTATGGAAAGAGAGGCCTTACGTAATTGTGCGTAACCGTTGTACATAATATTATTACTCATGAAAAGTTATTATAAGATGTGTTACGTTATTAAACTTTCTGAAACACATTGAAATAACAATATGTATATGCATATCATGCATTAGGCTTGCTTATTTTGATAAATTAATGTTTTCGACCAACATGTGTGTGGGGTTTTTTTTTGTTCTTATGGGAAACATCGAGCGCATGCTTGCTCAAATACCATTTTGAGTATGGGGCGTATAATTATATGAACAAAAACAGTTGTAAAATTCGTACTTGAGCAGACGTGCGCTTTATTCTCCCAAATAGCTATTGTAAAAGACTTTTTAAAATTTACTCACCTAATATAAAAATTATTATATCCTGGAGAGGTAAGGTAAAATTTAATGTTAAACTGTTAAAATGGAAGCTATTCTAGAATATTGTCATCAAGTGGTATATTTGTTCTTTTTATTAAAAAAAAAAACTAAAAGTTTGATCATTCTACTACTGATAAAAAACAATCTTAAAATTAGTAATTCAAAATTCTCTAGAAATTGCTCTAGTAAATTATTTTCAAGAAATGTAAATATTCAAGTGTTTTATGTACTATGACGTAACCAAGCTTATGGGGGGTTATTGCTTTGCATTTGTCACTTGTATCTACTCATGTTCCATGCAAGAAAAGTGAGGAATACAGCATGACTTCACACGTTGTTTTTTAAACAAACGCATAATGCTTAAGACATGCCTTTTAAAATCATTAAAAAAATTACGATGAAACATGTTCCATGTCAATATGTTAGATTGTATAAAAGAAAATTGCTACTTAAGATTTTAATAACATTTTCTTTTTGTGATCGGCTTCGGCCAATCACAGTTGTGTCCATATTAGGCATCCGGCAAATTTGACTATTTGCGCACGCATTGCGCTTTGCACTACTTGTTTTTACTATGCAATGACAACCTCAATTAAATCGTAAATTACACGTGGATTACATAAAACATTACTCTCATCGTTTGCCTTGAAAACAAACCATTTAGACGGTTACATACAGAATGATTCAAATCTCGTTTTTCTTCACATATATGCTTAAGAATATTTATCGGAAGTGTAATGCGCCTACTAAAAGTACTAACAGTATAGCTAATTCATGACTTTTTTGGAAATTAACAAAACGGTGCTATATATAGTTTATTCCATTTAGCGTAATGCTTGTCCGAGGAATACTTTTGGTAATTTTGTAATGTAATTTAAAGAATTTAAATTTTGCAGGTGGGGTCCGGAGCCCCTGACCCCTTCTTTAGATCCGCATATGTTTCGTATTACATTAATTATAACAGAGCTGACCAATGATATTACATGCCGATCGTTCCTTTAAACTGAATACTTGTTTCCCATTCCCATCATTTTCTCTTTTTCTTTTCCAAATCGTTGAGACCATCAGACATTAAACAAATGATAATTAAAGTATAAATGATAAAATTTTTCCTTGGTGTTGATTTTTTATGCGTCATATGTCTTTAGTTTTGATATGCATCTTTATTAAGGTTTTTTTTTGGTACAGAATATCAGCAATATGCGGCGATACTACATTGGAGGCCGCCAAATCGACAGCATGGCTCTGCTAGTAGGGTATTACATATATCCTAAAGGGGAACAACTTAAGTTTCCAGTTTCAACACTAGAAGTAAATGATGTTGTTTTCGCAAAGACAAAACTTTTCTCAGAAAAAAGGGACTAAGAATGTAATTTTAAATAACACAACTACAAGTATATGTCAATATGGCAGTTTATGCTTCCAGTGAAATTAACGAAATTTGATTTTGTGTGCGTCTCCAGCCTGTTGATGATAGAAGAAAAGTGGTGGCTGTACTTTCCTTCTCCAAAATGCCAAAGACAGACGAGTTGAGCTTTAAGAAAGGGGATTTGTTCATTGTGCTGAACGAGATGGGGATGGCTGGCTGTGGGTCAAGTCTCTCAAAACTAACGAGGATTGCCAAATCCATGAAGCTCTAGTGGATAATCTGAGAGAGAGAGAGAGAGAGAGAGAGAGAGAGAGAGAGAGAGAGAGAGGGAGAGAGAGAGAGAGAGAGAGAGAGAGAGAGATCCATTCTAGTCAGATTACATGAAAAATATTTGTGTTATAAGAATGCTGATGCTGTAATCAAGAAAGGAGAAACAAATATGATAAGTTATAGTCATAGAGACAGACATTGGTTTCCTTCTACTTAAGAACCTGAAGTTTATTATCTTATTCGTTTTCAAATTTTGTTCAACAAATTGTCTTCTTAAAATATTTAAAATTATTGTATTAAAGGTGCAGAAAACTATCATTATAGTACACTGATCATAAGAGTTTTAAATTTGTCGACGAACAGTCTACGAGAAATTGTATAAAATTTGTAATGAAAAGAAGGGTTTCCGTTCTTAAGGAAGACCGTTATAATAACACATTGATTTTAATTGTAATAAAAACCAACTGGAACCTAACGGCTTTTCTTTTTAAATTCAATGCAAAATTTTGAAATGAGCCGACCAGCCTCTAAAGAAGCTTTATGAGCTAGACTAGGAAGTTAATTGCATTTTAACACCACCATGGTAAAAAAAGGATTGGGAAACATGTACGTAAATAAAGTCCAAACCCTCTCTTTTATTCATGTGATTCATTTATTTTAATGTTAACTAGAAGACATAAACTAATTATGAAACATGCAATTCAGAATATATTTTAAACAGAGATAAGATTTACATTTTTCCGCATTCAATTGAATGATTTCAATACAAATGCCTTTTCACAATGAAAACAAACATGTAAAGAACAGAATCCAGCTAGATACAATAAATAAATAAAAGGAGTCCAGATTAATCAAACTATTAGTCCCATCTTTGGCCTCTATATGCAGGTTAGGTAAAAAAAACTTTCAACCGTTTCCTTTCTATTGTCTTTTTTCTTTCAATTAAACGCATTTCAGTGTTGCAAACTTGTTCACGTTTGCTTTCAAATTGTCATGTATTTAAGTCAAACTTAAAATGACGCTATTTTTTTTCTCAACTGCATAGATGGAGCTAGTTGACGTTATCATTACGTGACAATAAACCGCAATAGCTGACAAAGTTGTTTGCTGCTGCAAAATTGCATCTTAAGAACAAACTCAGTCTTAAAAAATGAACTCTATTAAATTCATTTCCAGAAATAAATCAATATTATCGTCTGTCTAATGCTATTGGATTGTTATTCGGAACGTCTACAATTTATAGCGAGTTGTTTTGATATCTCTGCTCTTCTATTTTTGTACACATAATAAAAAAATTGCTTTAGAACATGAAAATGTATTTAAAAAAAGAAAATCTTATCAAATATTTTAAAACCATTTTTAAGATGATTAGAATATCTATAGACTGCAACCTAGAATTTTAACATTACATGAATCAAGCACCAGTAATATGACCAGTATAACCACTTTACGAATTGCATTTGGATTAATATCAATAAGAAATGGAAATAAATAAAATACATACTAACCAGCCAGAGCGTCTTATCCATCAGTGTTTGTAACAAAGTATGAACTTAAAATAAAAAAAAGTCATGCTAAACACGCTTGGTAAAAAAAAAGATTTGTAGTCAGACCATGAAGCTAACTTCTGTTTACAAATGCTCTAACATTATATCTAAGTGACAAAAAAGCCATATATAAAACATAATATAAATGACACAGAGACGAGAAAAATTTAAAGTAAATGTTTCATATGATTACAGATAACGCAGTAATGAAAAAAAACAACTTAATCCAAATATTGAAAATATCCACGACATATCACCGACCTATTTTTAACACAAAAATAGGTTCTAGCATTCTTGACTGTTGATACATGAGAACATTATTATTGATATAAGAATGTATGTATAATATTCAAAGGCTGTACAAAATCTAGACCTTATCTACATGTTACTGATTTAGCATAAACAATGTTTTTCTTTTAGTATCTTTAAAATCATTTAAGGATTGGTTGGGGTAGTAGCGTTAATTGGAGTAGAAGTAATGTCGTAAGTTAACATCTTTAAGATTACACGATTGGAAAACGAAGTGACAGTTTTAAAATATGTTGACAAGTTTACTAATGTGAAATGTGATCTTTCTAATAACACCAAAGTACCCTTGTATTAGAAGCTTTACCCTGCTCCTTTGCTATGGAAAGAAAGGTCATGAGTAATCATGCTTAACGATTGAACATGTTATTATTTCTCCAAAAAAGTTATTTTAATACATTTAACGTTATTAATTGAGCTGTAAGAACTAGAACATGAAAAAGGAAGTTATATGTGACATGGGTGATTAAATGCGTATCTCCTTTAATATTAACGTTTATGTAAGTTCCCAGGCCTCTACATATAGTATCTGTGATAGATTGACTTTAAACGGTTAAGACAAATGGTGTTAAAATTAATCACATAATATAACTAATACCGCTAAATTGTAATTGTGATCATTTCAATTGATCATGACATACTTTAGATACACATCTACAATATCATATTGCATTATCGTTTTTATTTAGAACAGATACTTATATACAATACTATCATTATATTATATTTTGAATATGAGTCATGTTATTATCTTCCTCTAAATATCAACTTTACTGGGGATTTGTCATATGCGTTGAAATAGGCAAGTGAAAAAATACTCGATTAGGAAATAATGACCCAGTTATGATTGGCAGATATTTACTTCCTTGGTAACGTGTCCATCAGTTTCAATGGAAGAAAGAGAGATCAAGATATATTTCACTGTTTTTTTACATAATATTTCGACTTGCTAGGAATATCGTAATTTTATGCAATGAAGATAGTCAAACGTTATACAGCAAAACTCGTTAATAGCAAATTTCAAGGGACCATATAAAAAAAACAACTTCGGTATGACAATAATTCATTATACGTTTTTTAGAGAACTCGTAAGATATCTTATAGCGAATTCGTTATAAAATGTTCAGCTGAATGTATTTCAAACTATGATAGGTTATAATAAAACCAATATCATTGCCATTTATAAAAATTAATATAATCGTTTCAATTATTTTTTTTATTTACTTTATTATATTTGAATTTAGATATGCTTCTTAATCTTTATCTTTAATTGTATTTGTAATGGAAAAACAAAGCGTTATATTAATGGTAAAAAACGTTAAAATTTTGCCAAAGGGGATCTTAAAAATTCTTCGTTATAACCGTAAATTCGTTATAGCCGTCTTTTGTTATATACGGCAATTTTATATATTTTTATGTAAGAATTTTGCCGGGACTTAAATAAGAATTTGTTATAGTCGTAAATTCGCTATATCCGTGTTCGTTATATTCGAGTTCTGTCGTAACACATCACACGTCATGTAAACAGCTCTCCTTGTATTACCTATTTGTAAGCAAACCGTTTTCTATATATATTTAACCATTAAAAACAAATTAATTACCAAAATAATCAAACATGACTTCAATGATTAAATGAGAAATAACGCTAAATGGTCAGATTAAATTAACAGGAAACACGTGACTGTTTCACCTAATACCTACATGTAACTATAGTCAAAATTTGAATTCAATACGAATAGTAATCATGTTATAAAACAATTATGCGTATTTGTTGTTTATTTGATTTAGTGAAATAAAACTGAATCATGCAATAGGAAAGTAAATGCTATCAAATAGAACGCAAGCATTCCATAGAAGTCCTTTAAAAAGATTTCATAAACCAACTGGTACTTGATGGCTTTCGTTGTGTGACTCTAAGACGATTAAATAAATCACTGCTATAACTGTTAAGATATAAGTGGATAAAACCAGACCAGGAAGAAACAATTGTTTCTATAATTATAGGTCCATCTTGTCGACAAATTCTTATTCACTAAAATGTAAATACATTCTTTATTCACAAGCGTTCTTTTAAAAATCAGGAAGTAATTTGCTCTGGTGTAGAGCCACCTTGTTGATTCACTCACCACAACGTAAGCTGAATAACTATGATAATCAATGTAAAACTAGATAACTGGAAATATTTTTAAAGGATTTTAAAAAAATATTATTAATATATACATGTACTAGAGAGGGTGTGTTTACTGTATAACTGTTCAGATAGAAGCCATAATTTCATAAACTGATTATTTTGGTTTTTTGTTTATTTTTTTATTTCAAAAACTGAATTCAGATCTTTCTGCTACTGACAAAACTTAATTTAAATTTTACTCAATTAAAAAAAAACAGTTTATTGTCATTGATCACACAGCTTATATCAGGATTAAGAAAAGTAAGAATCGCTTAGAAGTTCTATTCAGAGAAATTTAATTTAAGTTTTAGGATTTAATTTTAGACATATATATTAAGTTTATATTAATAACCATTGCTTGTTTTTTACAGACCAATAAAGAAATATGTTTCTAATAAATCTTTGAAATAGGTATCATGATACGAAAAAGCGATACGTCATTCATAGACTAACAAATGAAAATAAATAATAAATACTTACTTTACATGCACCGAACACAATACTGTTTTTTGGTGTTATGGCGCAGCCCTTCCTTGCGTAATCAAAATGAATTGATATCAACAATTTATGGCAATAAATGAAATGTGTACTAACCAATTGGACCTTGCAATCTCCCTTCTTTGAATCAAACTCTGAACTTAAGAGGAAAGAAAGACATCCTGATAACCCTTGGTAAAGAGAAGCTATACACCCAGACTGTGAAATGAATATCTTTCTAAAATGCTTTAACATTTGATACAATTAACACAAAAGCATATTCAGAAACATGATATATTGGGGACAACCACCAAAAAACCTTCCGTTAACGTTTATAATGATAAGAAAAGACGCGATGAAGAGATCAAATAAAAGTTTCCCTTAGTTGAACAATAATATATCCTTGACATTGAATTTCTACTCTTCTCGCCCTATTTTTTTTTCTTTAACATGCATTTTAATTGTTTCAAGTTCATGATTTTTACAGTTGTGTATTTTTTTTCTTTTATATATCTATGAGATAATAAAATTAATAATAAAAACACATGCTGTAAGAGATCCTAACCTTGTGGAAGTGTCATTGAGTAAACACATAGAACCCTTTTTCTATAATTTAGAAAAAATGCAACTTTTTTGTTGTAAAACCCCTGCTAAAAAATAATTTTTGTTTATCATGTAGAAAGAGCTGAAAAGTGAGATAGATAAAGTGGTGTTATGTGTTAATTTGTGTGAGGTTTTACAATTGTAAAAAGAAGCAATTACATGTACATGTATATAGCTGACATGTTTGGACGTTTGAAACTTATTTGGATGATTCTTCCAATTGCTTCTACGTGTAAGTACATGTACCTTTAGATTACATGTAGCGCCCCTTTAATGAGCTATAAGAAGACGGGCCTAAGTAGTTATGCGTAACGACTGTACATGTAAGAATTGCTCATTGAAAATTTTATCTATACAGAGAGAAAGACTTTTTACACAGAATAGACAGACATTAAGAATCAGAAATTAGAGATATTCGAATATATATAACACTCTCATATTGTCGTTGCTATTTAGCTTTTGGATGAACAATGTTTGTGCGAGAAGTAAATTATATCTCGCTGTTGGATATTATAAAATTAAAACACTCAATAATTTAGCCCCTTAAATTAGATAATTAGTATTATATAGTAGCAGTGATTAAGTTATTATTAAGATAAGAAAACAGTTATCAAAACCACATGCTGTACTAAATTAATACCTAATCTTAATGTTATTGGTTTAACATGTTTAGCAAAAAAATAATGCTTTCTTTTAGCATAATTTAGAAAGAAATAATTTTATTTTAAATCAACTTCTGAAAAAAAATGACATCTTCCAATAATGTATAAAAACTTATGAGAAGGGTCGGGGGTTGGAGCATGAATAATGTTTTGTGTTACAATGTTCAGAATTACACTATTGTAAACCAAGCAACATTGTAAATATATGTTGACATGATTAGGTGAATTTACCTTTATGTAAAAGATGCTAATTGCACTGAGGAAAACTTGAATTATATAAGTACCCTGGTTATTTGCTATGGAAAGGGAGGCCCTAGGTAACTTTGTGTAACCATTGTAAATATTATCATTACGAATGAACAGTTATTTAATGAAGATTTACGTTATTAAACTTTCTTAAACACATTGAAATGGCTTTTTGTTTGTGCGATATCATGCATTTCTCGCCCCCAAAACTAAACTTTTATAAGCTTTAAAATAAGGTAGACGGTGGTTGAAACCATAGTGAAAACAAATGTTTAAAAGTCATCTCCACAGTGACGTCATAATGTAGAAATTAGATTATGAAGATTGTCGTTTTGATAAATAAATGTTTTAGACCAAATATGCAAAAAAGTAAGGAATACAGCACGACTGCACCCATTGTTTTCTGAATAAGCACACAATTGTTAAAACATAATTTTAAAACCATTAAGAAAATAACGATGAAACATGCTCCGTTTCAATATGTTCGATTTAAATAAGAGAAAACTGCTACTTAAGATTTGAATTCCATTTTCATTTTTCCTTTTACTTTCATTTTAATTAAACTTTAGAAGGATATGGTACCGGCATGTGTCAAAAGAGAGAGAGAGAGAGAGAGAGAGAGAGAGAGAGAGAGAGAGAGAGAGAGAGAGAGAGAGAGAGATTGTTGATCCAACGTTAACAAATTTATGAAAATCTAAGTGTTAAAAGAATGCTGATGTTTTGCTTAAGAATGGAAAAAAACAAATATGACAAATTATAGTAACTGATAGTAACTGATACAAGCGCTGTTTCACTTCTACTTAAGAACCTGAAGTTGAATTTGTTTATTCCTGTTCAAATTGGGTGCAACAGATTGTCCCTTTAAATCTATTAAAATAGATGTTATTGCATAATATGTATACACAGCTAATAGGAAGTGCATTAATAATAAGCGTTTAAAGCTTGTAGACGAATAGTTTACGAAAGCATGTTTTCATAAAAGGATGACTGCACTTAAGGACATGCGATATTTACGAGAATAAAAAAAATAGCCATCCCCTGAAAGATATCCCACTATAACTGTATTATACGAAATTTCCTATTTTCGGCAGGCTAGCTAAGCACGTTAATGGCCGTGTAAATTCAATTCCTTTTGAGGGTCGACTGGGTATTCCTGGTGCCCAATTCTCTTCAAATATGAAGGCCCAAATATGGGATACCGGGGGTTAGCCAGCCCCTGAAAGATATCCCATTATAAGTGTATTATATGAAATTTTCTATTTTCAGCAGGCTAGCTATATCTGTTAATGGCCTTGTAAACCCAATTCCTTTTGAGGGTCGACTGGGTATTCCTGGGGCCCCATCCTCTCCAAATATGAAGGCCCAAATATGGGATACTGGGGGTTAGCCAGCCCCTTGAAAGATATCCCATTATAACTGTATTATACGAAATTTCCTATTTTCGCCAGGCTAGCTAAGCCTGTTAATGGCCGTGTAAACCCAATTCCTTTTGAGGGTCGACTGGGCATTCCCGGGGCCCCATCATCACCAAATATGAAAGCCCAAATATGGGATACAGTGGGTAAGCCAGCCCCTTGAATGATATCCCACTATAACTGTATTATACGAAATTTCCTATTTTCGGCATTCTAGCTAAGCCTGTTAATGGCCATGTAAACCCAATTCCTATTGAGGGTAGACTGGGCATTCCCGGGGCCCTTTCATTACTAAATATGAAGGCCCAAATATGGGATACAGGGGGTTAGCCAGCCCCTCGAAAGATATCAAATTATAACTGTATTATACGAAATTTCCTATTTTCTCCAGGCTAGCTAAGCCTGTTAATGGCCGTGAAAACCCAATTCCTTTTAAGGGTCGACTGGGCTTTCCCGAGGCCCCATCCTCACCAAAAATGAAGGCCCAAATATGGGATACAGGGGATTAGCCAGCCCTCGAAAGATATCACACTATAACTGTACTTTACGAAATTTCCTATTTTCGCCAGGATAGCTAAGCGTGTTAATGGCCGTGTAAACCCAATTCCTTTTGAGGGTCGACTGGGCATTCCCGAAGCCCCATCCTCACCAGATATGAAAGCCCAAATATGGGATACAGGGGTTTAGCCAGCCCCTTGAAAGATATCACATTAGAACTGTATTATACGAAATTTCCTATTTTCTCCAGGCTAGCTAAGCCTGTTAATGACAGTGTAAACCCAATTCCTTTTGAGGGTCGACTGGGTATTCCTTGGGCCCCATCCTCAGCAAATATGAAAGTCCAAATATGGGATACCGGGGGTTAGCCAGCCCCTTGAAAGATATCCCATTATAACTGTATTATACGAAATTTCCTACTTTCGCCAGGCTAGCTAAGCCTGTTAATGGCCGTGTAAACCCAATTCCTTTTAAGGGTCGACTGGGCTTTCCCGAGGCCCCATCCTTACCAAATATGAAGGCCCAAATATGGGATACAGGGGATTAGCCAACCCTCGAAAGATATCCCACTATAACTGTACTTTACGAAATTTCCTATTTTCGCGAGGCTAGCTAAGCCTGGTAATTGCCGTGTAAACCCAATTCCTTTTGAGGGTCGACTAAGCATTCCCGGGGCCCCATCATCATCAAATATGAAAGCCCAAATATGGGATACATGGGGTTAGCCTGCCCTTCGAAAAATATCCCATTATAACTGTACAATACGAAATTTCCTATTTTCGCCAGGATAGCTAGGCCTGTTAATGGCCGTATAAACCCAATTCCTTTTGAGGGTCGACTGGGCATTCCCGGGGCCCCATCCTCACCAAATATGAAAGCCCAAATATGGGATACAGGGGGTTAGCCAGCCCCTTGAAAGATATCCAATTATTACTGTATTATACGAAATTTCCTATTTTCGCCAGGCTTGCTAAGCCTGTTAATGGCCGTGTAAACCTAATTTCTTTTGAGGGTCGACTGGGCATTTCCCAGGTCCCCATCCTTACCAAATATGAAAGCCCTAATATGGGATACAGGGGGCTAGCCATCCCCTGAAAGATAACCCACTATAACTGTATTATACGAAATTTCCTATTTTCGGCAGGCTAGCTAAGCACGTTAATGGCCGTGTAAATTCAATTCCTTTTGAGGGTCGACTGGGTATTCCTGGGCCCCGAGAATGCCCAGTCGACCCTCAAAAGGAATTGGGTTTACACGGCCATTAACGGGCTTAGCTATCTTGCAGAAAATAGGAAATTTCGTATAATACAGTTATAATGGGATATCTTTCGAGGGGCTGGCTAACCCCCTGTATCCTATATTTGGGCCTTCATATTTGGTGAGGATGGGGCCTCGGGAAAGCCCAGACGACCCTCAAAAGGAATTGGGTTAACACGGCCATTAACAGGCTTACCTAGCCTGGCGAAAATAGGAAATTTCGTATAGTAACGTTATAGTGGGATATCTTTCGAGGGGCTGGCTAACTCCCTGTATCCCATATTTGGGCCTTCATATTTGGTGATGATGGCGCCCCGGGAATGCCCAGTAGACCCTGAAAAGGAATAAGGTTTACACGGCCATTAACAGGCTTAGCTAGCCTGGCTAAAATAGGAAATTTCGTATAATACAGTTATAATGGGATATCTTTCAAGGGGCTGGCAAATCCTCGTTATCCCATATTTGGGCCTTCATATTTGGAGGGTATGGGGCCCCAGGAATACCCAGTCGACCCTCAAAAGGAATTGGGTTTACACGGCCATTAACATGCTTAGCTATCCTGGAGAAAATAGGAAATTTCGTATAATACAGATATAATGGGATATCTTTCGAGGGGCTGGCTAAACCCCTGTATCCCATATTTGGGCTTTCATATTTGGTGAGGATGGGGCCTCGAGAAAGCCCAGTCGACCCTCAAAAGGAATTGGGTTTACATGGCCATTAACAGGATTAGCTATCCTGGAGAAAATAGGAAATTTCGTATAATACAGTTATAATGGGATATCTTTCGAGGGGCTGGCTAAACCCCTGTATCCCATATTTGGGCTTTCATATTTGGTGAGGATGGGGCCTCGAGAAAGCCCAGTCGACCCTCAAAAGGAATTGGGTTTACATGGCCATTAACAGGATTAGCTATCCTGGAGAAAATAGGAAATTTCGTATAATACAGTTATAATGTGATATCTTTCGAGGGGCTGGCTAACCCCCTGTATCCCATATTTGGGCATTCATTTTTGATGAGGATGGGGCATCGGGAAAGCCCAGTCGACCCTCAAAAGGAATTGGGTTAATACGGCCATTAACAGGCTTACCAAGCCTGGCGAAAATTGGAAATTTCGTAAAGTACAGTTATATTGGGATATCTTTCGAGGCATTGTGAATCAGTAAAATTGAAATGTAGTTTATTTGCCAGTCGCAGAATGATCGAAGTTCATATTTTCAAAATAGAAAAAGAAAAGAATAATAGTCAGTTAATGAATACCCAGAATTATGGCTTCTATCTAAAGAGGATCACAGTAAACACCCTCTCTACTATTTAATAATATATTACATAATTTCTTTTAAAAATGATTCACACCAGTTTTTGCAATCATATTCATACAACGACCTTGTCAGCAAATACAATCTTCCACTGGGTGGCATGCTGACTGACGTTTTTCATACTAGTTGTTAGACCATAATAAATCACCTAATTGTCTACGGACTTTTTCCGTTTTCCCCCGGTTACGACAAAGAGCACACGGATTGTGTGACCGGTCAGCAGAGGATGCTCACTCCTCCATGGCACCTGTTCCTACCTCTATCTTTTTGGAGGTCCGTGTTGCTCTGATTTGAATTTGTATTTCGTTTTCTGGATATTTTAGATGGTTGACGGTTTGTTATTGTCATTTTTTCATTCATACAATTGTTTAGCATTACGTTGTACTGCGTGGCTTTAAAAGAGAGTATTACTTCCTTGTATTTAAAAAGAACGCTTCCTATAAAAGGATTGTAATGACATGTTAGCAAGAAATTGTCGACAAGTTGGACCTACAATTATGATTATAGACACATTATTTTCTTCCGGGTCTAGGTTTTTTTTCACTTCTATCCCAATAGTTAAAGCATTGATTTTTTTTAAATCGTCTTAGATTCAAACGAAAACCTTTAGGTACATGTTGGTTTTATGATTTGTATGATGAAATCTTTTAAAAGGACATGTATAAAATGTTTGCGTTCTATCGTTACCTTCAATACTATTCAAATGAATCAAACAAAACACAAATATGCACAATGCTCGTATAATATGATTACATGTACTATTTGTTTTGAAATCAACTTTTGATAATAGTTACTTGTTAGCTGAAACATACAAGTGTGTCCTGTTATTTAAATTTAAACAAGTGTCCATTGTACCTACATATTTAGCGATACTCCTCATTTATTTTTTGAAGTTATGTTACATTATTTTTCTTGCTTTACTAGTGGTTAAAATATGAAAAACAATGTTTCTTTACAATAAGTGAATCAGAGAGAACTGATTTCAATCGACACAAGATTTGTTCTTATGTTCAAATATCCCCATTGCATAAGATAAAAACATATCTAGAGAGTCAATATATTCTTTCTTTAAAAAAAAACGAAAATATTCAGATAAATCTTTCTGGACCTCTCTTTCTTTCATAGAGGCCACTGATCGGCAAGTTCCCGAAGAAGTAGAGATCAACCAACCATAACTGGGTCTTTTTATTGGGTATTTTGTCTATTGCCTATGTTTAGCGCATCTGACACACCACCTGAAAAGGTGATATAAAGAGTGAAATAATCTCTAAACTCTAATATTTAACAAAGACTATGATATTCTGTATATACGTCTAGAAGCTAACTAAAAACGATTATCCCATATGACATTGTTAGAGGTTTATCTATAGTAAGTCATGAGCAATTGTTTGATCGCAATTATAATTTAGCGGTGTTAGTTACATTATCAATGGTTTAAAGTGTATGAAGTCAGTCAACTCTGGTACTTGAAGGATCGGCTATATAAACGTAAGCATTAAAGGAAATATTCATTTAACTTCCTTTTTTCGTGTTATAGTTCTTACAGTTCATTTAATAACGTCTTTTAAAAAAAATAGTAATGATAACATGCTAAATCGTTAAGCATGATTTTTAATGATCCTTCTTTCCATAACAAAGTAATTGTGTAAGAAGAAGTTTGAGAAATATTTTTTGTAAGACTTACTGAGTAAACATTTTGAGTTTCACGTGTAGACCAAAGCCGAGCTGTTTTGCTACAGAGCATTATCTCATGTTGTGTGAACTGTGCATTGTCATAGTGTAAGTACATGTTTTACGCATTATATAGGTTTCTTTTAGAGTGTTGAGCTAAATTCTAGTATGCATTAGCTTGCAATTTCATGATAATTGTGTGGTTTTTTTCTAATGTATATCGGACGACATGACCTACTTTCTGCATAGTGCACATATTCATTTTTTGCATTGCATGCAGTAATTTTATTGTATAAGCATACAATATAAGTCTGAATTTTATCATGCAGTATAATTTTTTTGGCATATTAACGATGCATAAGAAAATGTTAATGTAGTAATTTCGGAAGGTTTTGAAAAACATGGTTGCTGATGAAATGTAAATCTATGGATAACAGTTCGAGTTAATAATACATTTATATACGGACATTTATAGAGTCGCATTATTGTCATAGTTTATATGTCTGTAAGATGAATGGCATCGTAACAACAATTCATTTGTATTTTGTAGCTTTTCACTAATGCAATATGGAAACAAATGAGCTAACCTAATCCAGAACACGCTAGCTTCTTGATCTGGTTGATATGTCTTCTGTAAAAAGCTGGTTATCAGCAGGGTTCATCTCCAAAATTTGCATTGAATTCAAGCAAGAAAACCCGGAAGATTCTAGTTGGTTTCAAACTATTATAACTGTCCTCTTTTAAGAGCGGAAAACCTTCTTTTTTTGTTTACAAAGGATGGATGCATGAGAGGTGGAGCTGATATTATCAGAATAGTATTAAAATTAGACTAGCATGAATAACAATGCCACGTATAAAAATTTATGCGATCACTCTTTCACCATAATCATATCTATTCTATATGGTACAAGTATACTATTTACTATGGTTTTAATAATTAGACCACGCCCATGTAAGTACAGAATACTTTAAATCAATGCTTGACAACTTAACGTGTTCGAAAACATTGTCCTAGTTAGCACATAACATGTTTCCTTACACGGCACGTGATAGAAGTTTGTATTCACAAAATTACCGGAGATGAGAAATCACGTGGTGAATTATAATATTCAACATGCATCAACCCTTGGTTACAACAAGAAAAGCGAAAGTAAAAAGAAGTACATTGTATTTGTTTTTCTCATTTAAATAATGAGCGCATGCTGGTCTATTAATCTCATTTAGACAAAACTTGGATAATGCAAATATACAACTACTGAGAACAATAGACAGACATGCGCTGACTATGTACGAAGTCAGTATAAAAGTGGACGTCATCATTATCGTAACGAGATTCAATAAATCGTAATGACCCCGCCTATGAACACATATGTTTAGTAGTTTCATATTCAACACATATCAAATGATATCAATATATTTTTGTATTTTAAGGGTAAAGTAAAAATTTCATAGTATGCCGTTGATCGTATGTTAAACGTTTACCGTGTAGCATGTGCTTGTCACGGACTAGGTTAATTGTCTTGAGCATCGACAGTCTCTCTCTCTCTCTCTTTTCTCTCTCGTTTAGTTTATATTGAAGGTTTCATTGTTTTTTGCAAGGGGGGGGTGTGCGTCTTAAACACGTTTAATAGTTTAAGAACACAGTAAAATAAATATTCGTTTATTGTTACTGTTAGTAAAATTGTTTGAAAAACAGGTAAATTCCTGATGGTCACTCGTTACACAGATTATCCATTTATCTCATACCCGTGTAATCTGTGCGTTCAAGCGTAGAGTGATTTCCTGCCTGGGCGATGATTTCACAACTTTGTGTAAAACAATTGGGACCAAAGTCAAATACAGTTAACTTTGACGGTTATAAAACGTTGAAGTGGGGTGGGGGGGGGTTACGAAAAACGTTATTAGCAGCTAATACTTCATTTGTGTTGTAGCTTTATATTGAACACATAAAAAATTCAAATCAATATAATTAAGTATTTTAAGGGTATAATACAATTTTACTATTATGCCGTTGACCGTAGGTAAACGTTCTTCGGGTAGCATGTGCCTGTCACGGACTAGGTTAATTGTCATAAACATTGAAAGACTGTTCCGTAAAACGAGCTACAAATTGATATGGATTAAAAACAATTTTTGTAGTCGGAAATGTTTAAACTAATTTAAAAATCGAGGAAATAAAATATGTTATAGTTCCTACCCTCTCCTTCATGTAGATTACATTATGAAAATGAATAAATATTTTTGAAATTAAGCTATATCCACAGTTACGTGAAAATGTTAACGTATGTAGATGATTCTTCAATTAAAATTTCACTAAAATAATTGATAACGACTTTAAAAAGTATGCATTCAATACGTAATCATTTATTGTGAAATGAACACAATACATTAGACATGGCTGTACAAAATGATTCTCAATGTTTGGTGGCCGTCTTATTGTCTAATAGCGTACAGGTAAAACTCTCCGATCATCTTTACGGTAGGTCACACCGCCGCGGTTTAAACATGGCTGCAGCGAGGACCGCGATGAATAAACCGCGATGGTGTAACGCAGAAAGGATTAACTAACCGCGGTGGGAGCGCGGTTAAATACGGGATCCGCGTTGACGGTACTGTAACATACTTTTATTTAACGCATTAACGTTAAGATGCAGTTTAGATGTTGACCCTTTCTGCAATTGAAAGAAAAATTCTTCTTTTAAAAGTTTTTATTCTCGCAAATATCGCATGTCCTTAAGTGCAGTCATTCTTTTATGAAAACATGCTTTCGTAAACTATTCATCTACAAGCTTTAAACGCTTATTATTAATGCACTTCCTATTAGCTGTGTATACATATTATGCAATACCATCTATTTTAATATATTTAAAGAGGACAATCGGTTGCACCCAATTTGAACAGGAATAAACTATCAACTTCAGGTTCTTAAGTAGAAGTAAAACAGCGCTTGTATCAGTTACTATAATTTGTCATATTTGTTTTTTTCCATTCTTAAGCAAAACATCAGCATTCTTCTAACACTTAGATTTTTCATAAATTTGTTTAAGTTGGATCAACAATCTCTCTCTCTCTCTCTCTCTCTCTCTCTCTCTCTCTCTCTCTCTCTCTCTATTTTGACACATGCCGGTACCATATCCTTCTAAAGTTTAATTAAAATGAAAGTAAAAGGAAAAATGAAAATGGAATTCAAATCTTAAGTAGCAGTTTTCTCTTATCAAAATCGAACATATTGAAACGGAGCATGTTTCATCGTTATTTTCTTAATGGTTTGAAAATTATGTTTTAACAATTGTGTGCTTATTCAGAAAACAATGGGTGCAGTCGTGCTGTATTCCTTACTTTTTTGCATATTTGGTCTAAAACATTTATTTATCACTATTTCTTACGTATACTTTCTGGATTTTTTTGATATTTTTTTTGTAAACATTTGTAAAACATTTATCTTTGAATATAAATAAATGCACCTATATTTCTTTAACTGACTATAGAATAATCAATAATACTTTATAATAATAATATATTAATATACATCTAAGCAATTATAAATTCATAATGATTATATAGACATATTTGTAAATATTAATCATGCATAGTTTATTGGATAAAAAACTGATTTATAAAGAATTGAACAATATACTTTTATCATAGGTATCAAAATCATAGCAACAATGACATGGCATTTTTTGCAGACTCAAAAAACATTTGTAAAGATTAGCTAAAACAAAAAAAACCCAAAAAACTAAGTGCAATATTGCACAGTAGACGTAGTCATCATTATCATAATCAGCATCATCATTATCATAATCATCATCATCATCATCATCATCATCATTTTTCTTCTACGGCCAAAGAGGAATTATTGATTAAAGTAAACATTCTCTGACGTGGCTAGCAGATGATCGTACACAGTCTGGTAGATTAGACCATATTCATGCTAAAAACAAAAAAAAAATAAGCCCATACACCTATTTAATCTAGACATTTAAAACATAATCGGAAGAAGAGAGAATAAATAACAGACTGTTGTTTTATTATTAATTGCAAAGCATAATTTTTGTCTTGATATCCACAAAAACACATATTTAATATTAATCAAGATGGATAATCTTACACAATTGTGTTATGAAGATAAAATTATCTACATATCTTAACTATTCTCGAAATTATTACTCTTTCTAAAGCCACAAACCTATATAATCTAAATTTTAAAAAAATGTGTACAAATTTCTCACAGCTTTTATTGACAATTTCTTCTTGCCAGATAATATTATGTCTATTTTTTTAAGTGACAACCAGTTCTGACCAGACCCAACCTAACGGAAAGCAGACCCCATCCAAACTCAGTGTATACTTTCTGTGTACGCCCCGGGTCTGTTTGGTTCTGTTATTGCAGACCTAGACCTGATCTCAAGCAGACCTAAGGCCGACCCAGATCAGACTAAGAGTTGTCATAGAAAGCATAATCCAGTTTTAGACTTCTACATCGCTACTGAAAAAATTACTAAATATCTATACATATGCATTTGGAATATACAATGGACAGCCCCCGACCAGACCCCAAAAGCAGACCCAAAACAGACCCGGGTCAGTTTTTTGGGTTTGCTTTACTGTTAGGTTTTGTCTACTCAGTACTGTAAATAATTAAAAGCTTGCTATACCTTGTTGGAAGCTTTGAATTACCCACTCATATTTTATCAAGGAAAACAAAGATAAAGTGGTGCCTTTTATAAGCTAATCAAATCATGCGTTATTTATGAATCTATCACTTCTTAAAAGACATCAAACGTAAAAATATCGTACTTCAACGATTCGTTTGCTTGTTGGCATCACAGTGATTGAACTGGTGCTTTTGTATTTATACATGCAGGTTTTATCACTTGTGTAACAAATACTTTCAATAACACCCAAGTAGCCACTTTCTACATACAAAGCATAAATTCCTCTGTATACATGACATTGGGAAATTACATACAATTATACTGATTAAAGTAAAATTATGGAATCCTAGCTTTCACAATGAGTACCAATAAGTACTCTGAAGGACACGATTGTAAAATAAACGTCATCACATTTTATATTGTTACAAAGGTATTTTTTTTTGTAAATAATGCTTAGTATTCTTTGAAAAGTGTATGAATGTTACTTCTTCGTACCTGTGTGGAACAGAACTCTGGTCTCCTTGTCTGTAGTTGGCGGACTGTTGTAAACACGTCAATGTTGTCGTCCATAGTGATTTGTTGTATGGAGTTAAACACAGAAAGGAAAACACCACACATTGAAGCACCATCCCTGTTTCGATGGTAACATTAATAAAATGAACACTATTAAACATTACAGAAATGTCTAACATGGCGTTTAGCTAATTAAATACAAAAACTTTAAGTATCAGTTGTTTGATTTTAAAGGGAAAAAAAATAAGCGATGTGTCCGTAACATAAGCCAATAAACATTTGTTCCCTAATGGTTTAGCTTATTGAATAATTTATTTTTCGTAAAATGTCTTAAATTATCTGCACACGGCAAGGTAGCTATACCATTTATTAACGTGTATCAACGTTAACCGACTAGTCACATTAATAGTACCTAAATGCTGCACAGTTTGAGGTAACTTTGTTTGAACTTGTGACAGCGATGAGAGTTATTATACTAGCAATTATTTATTTTGTAGGTAAGCATAAAGCTTCATCAATCCTAAGATGAAGATAATCTCCTTAACATTCGGGCTTGCTGAAAATCATTCTGTTTACATGTAACAATCGTTCTTACACAGAAACCTAGATATTTATATCATCATATGCTCTTGAAATGGAGACGCAAATTTAGTTACTTAACCAATCATAACAAAAATCAATCAATCATTCAGTCAATCAATCAACTAATCAATCAATCAATCGATTAATCAATCAACCAACTGGTCACAACTCATGAATTCTTATCATAAAGTAAAATACTAACTTGCTGACAACAGTTATTGGGCTATCATTGGGACAACTCAGTGCGAACGAGACTAAGCTCCGAAGAGATGACGTGTCATGGACGTTTTGGGTCTTCAGCTCTGATTTAGGTTCAGCTACCGTCACATTGTGTGGTTTTTCCTAATACATTCAAATATCAGAATTGAACAGTTACCAATCTTTACATTTAAAATGATTTTTTCTCAATACTACGATAAATGTTCTAAATTCTTCAAGAGATTCCTGGATACGTAATAAAAAAAAAATAAAATGTCACAGTCAAATGCTTTACTTCAAACTACAATTGTCTCTTACCCCTTCTTTATGAATAGAAATAACTGACTGCTTGACGTTATTGTCTTTGCTGGAGCTATGGACCACTTTGTACGGAGCTACGTTCTTCTCAGATGAAGGCAGTGGCAACCAGCATTTACTCTAATTGGTGAACAAATGGAGTATATGACGATAGCTTGAAAACTAATATCTTTGATTTTAAAATATTTGTTCAGTTCATCATTTTTTCAATATTTTAAAATACTAAAAAGATTAAATCTAAAGGCAAATATTTTATGAGAAAAATTCGAGGTTTTTATATTATTCACTCAAATAGCTGAACGGGATTAATTGATTTCATTGTAAATGTGAAAAAATAAATACCAGTTGTTTTATAATAGTTGTAATATAATATTAATTCTGATTTTATTAAGTAAACATTTGAACAGATATTACGTCAAATCATTTGAAAAACATGTTATGGAATAACTAACTCACTTGGTCATTATTATGAAGAGGATCCATACAAATTACAGTACTACTTTCGTGGTCAATGAGCAGGCGCATGAAATCAACAGCGTCCTCTGGTGTCGGATAATGAGTTACAATGAATCCATTATTATTGCTGTATGACTGAAAATTAATATAAATCATATCATGATCAAATTATGAATAAGAAAAAAAAAATATTTACACTTATTTTGAATGCAAATAATATTCCATTTACATCTGTGTTTTAGCTTGTGCTTGCTTGAAGTTAGCTTGGAGTTATAAGTTCATTTTTATGTAGTTAACTGAACAGAATTATATAGATACCAAATTTGGTTTTGTTTGTAAATCATAATTCATACAAAATGAACTTGTAATTTAATGAGACACTGGAAACTATTGAGGTTTCAATGAGATGTATTGTATTAAATATTTATTACAATGTACATCCTTAGTGCGTTTTTATTTTCAAGTTCAAATTATGCGTTCATATAAATCTTACGGAAGCAGCAATAGCGTTGATAAAACTTCCCCTCGTAGGTACGTTTGATGTCAGGTAGAGTCCATATTTGTCAACTTTTTAATAAAAAAAATAAGAAACATTTATGAGATTGATATTACAAACTAGTAATTAAAAAAACCAGCTGGACAATAAATCATTATTTAAAATCAATTAATTGGTGTTAATAATTTGAAAAAGTATAATGAAAAATGATTTGATTTACTACATATTATCCATTTCATTTGTGTTTCTCTTCAGCGTTACTTCTTTTCATCAATATACATCTCATAAAATCTTAATACATAAGATGAATACTTTTAAATGAATGAGTATACTAACGAGGTAAAATAACATCTCTCCTTTGCTTTGGCATGTTTTGTTTGGCGAGTTTGTAATCATCGTTAGTATACACTGGGCAAACCTTCCTTAAAAGCTTCAAAAGAAAAGATAAAATAAACACAAAATAATAAATAAACTAGATTTTCAACAAAATATTCACCCAAAATTGTCCAAAAAAAAAAAAAAAAAGAATGGACATTTTTTAACAATAAAATATCACTAGTATAATTTGTATGTTTTGGCAGCTTATTCTGGTCCATAATTATACATATTTCATGTATACTTTTTCTTTCAATTCAGATATAATATTTTAACGTTTATTACAATTTGTTTTCTTTCCAACATGAATTTGATTGATGCTATTTATTTAGATTTCCAATCTGAATGAAAAATACACCCTAAAACATTATATGGTAAACCTACACGTAACTCATAAAAATTTAAATTATAGAAATGTAACTTGTGTAAATTGAAAATATTTTTAATTTTAATAAATATTAGTACTCGTATTAAAATATACAGCTTAAATTGTATCTTAAAAACTGAAACATGAAATCTCTTACCTCATATTCTCTTCTAAGTTCGGAATAATTGGCAGGTGCATCCTTTAGCATTTGTGAAATTCTCTGACAAAATTTAACAGTGTCTTGAGGATCCGGCACAGCCTTGAAAGCCTCTTGTATTGCTAAGAAAACAGTCATGTATTGTTCCTAAAACCACCAAGAAGAAAACGATGAATCCGTTTTGCATCTCATCACTTTCAAAATACGGAATGTTCAGAATAGCTTTTTTTTAATCACAAAAACATATTTTACTTATGTCTTTGTGTTTATCTTAGATATATGCTAATGATATGCCACCTCTTTGTAATACATACGACTTTTGCTTTATGTATGTACTGTTAATTCATTAATCATAACTAATTCATTTTTCTTTACTTACATAAGTTTGTATCATGTTCATTCTGTTCGCCCTCATCGTCTTCACATACTCTGCGACATTGACTCTTCCAGATTTTCTCCCGGTTTGATAGAGAGAATCTAAAGCAATATATGTACCAGTTCGGCCAATTCCTGCACTGTAATGTCAAAACAACGATTGAAAATGGCTATTGATTGCATAGAAACTCGATTCAGTTACTCCGATGATTTCAAATGTTACGCACCACTTTTGCGATATCTAATATTTAATCAGAACTGAAGATAAAAAAAAAAGTAGTAGACCTATCTAGAAACTCTACGTTTGTTGAAATCAACCGTAATTATAAAAGATAATCAAAACCATCCAAATATTCTACTAACCTGTTAACAATAATATTACTACATAAGATTAATTTTTGAAAACTCTTTTGATGTCTTTTAAATTGCACAGCCGTTTGCACGAAGAATAGTATTGTGGATAAATAAGTATTACACGTATGACCTAACCGTCTATAGACACAGTTCATTGTAATGCATTCTATGTTTTACTCACCTGCAATGAACTAAAGTAGGAGAAACGTCCTGATTGGAGTGTTCTTGCATCACGTGACTGTGAAATATGACCAAACACAGTGGGTCTGGAGTTCCGTGATCAGGCCATGTGGTATAGTGAAATTGTGTAACCATGTATGAATTCATCTTTAAAAGAAGTTATTTATTTATTGAACTCTTCATAATTTTTTAATAGGTGACATAATTAACAATTTGGTAATAGTTTATTAATGACATGTGCATTTCATAGCGGCCTCTGTGTTCTGCAATCAATTGATTTCTAACATTAAGAGCACGGGATTTTCGATCAAACTGGATAGCTAGATAAAATAGAACTTTAGCAAACTCAATATTTCTAGCTACCCTGATGGCAAAACGATTTTAAATTAAACAAGAACTTAAAAAAACTTACCGCTTTTTGAGACACTTGGAATTTTCTCGAAGTATAAAACGCATACTGCTTTTCCTCAATCGACTTAACAGAAATCGTGCCATATATTTCTTTATTACCAAGATCTGGCCAATACTGATGACATTTTATCTAAATAACGTACACTAACTTTATAAAATTTCAGTTGAATTTTTGCTGAAATGAGTTAAATTAGACAGTCTTCCTTGTTAGTGTTAATATGAATATTGCTACATTGAGTTTGCTCTAATGATGTTCTGATAAAGTATATGTTAAGTATTCACTTTATTTCATTTTAAAGTTAAGGTTAATTCTTTTTGATAATGCAAATAGTTATAAGAATGGTTTAGCTATCTTAAAATTCAAATGTAAATCACATTTGATTAAATTAAATACCAAGAAAAATTCATCAATAACGTTTTAAAAAAGACAGAGGTTTCCATTTTTTTATGTATTTGATAGTTCACCTTTCTTCCCTCCCTTAGATTTGTTAACATGATTATTTGCTTGATTTGATCTTGGCAAACCATTTCCCAGAAATCGCCCAAAGTACTTTCCTTAGGTCCTGTAATGAAAATCAAATTGAAATTGCTCTGTTTTATCGAAAGGAAAATATTTTAAGTGCGTTATTTTTTGCGAAAGACTTTAAGAGGCTTTCAACAAATTCTGAAAACTATACCATTTTCCTTTATATAATTACAGCAAAAAAACTCTTATAGAATCGTCATACGTCTTCAATGAAAAAAAAAACAAGCGATTTAGAATAATCACTTAATCAATGTCCATTACAAACATTTTCACTGTGTTTTAAATTTTGTCAGTACAATTTGCGTGTTGTTTGTACATGTATATCATATTGTTCAAATTTCGAACGTTTAGATAAGGTAACTAATTGTATAAACGTGCTTAACATGAAATTCAGATAAACCTTAAATAAAAAAAAATATTTAACCTGTTTATTGTTTATAGGTATTATTGTAGAAAAATAGAAGTGCGGTAGAGAAATTGTTCAAAACAATCAAGTAATGTTATTACCTTGTGATGCTATGTATTCATTTTTCCGTTCATGTCCCTACAATAAATTTATGCTGTCATTTTTTAAAAAATTCAACACTTTTTCTGATTTTTGTTTTAATACGCGCTACACAATTCATTTATACATTTTTGCAGTTGATGTGTGAAGTTTTAGACTTACATCAATGTAACTAGCGTTGATATAATCATTATTTGATCCTGCATTCTTTCTCAGGATCACTCTTGAATGATCATCTGTTGAGAATAAAACCAACAATTACGATGATATTAGGATGGCTAACAACTGTTCACTAAATTAATTAAATCGATTGACAAAAATACGTTATAAGTAAACATAAAGGATTGAAAAAAATTGAGTCAAATTTGCTTCCAGATACATTCGCACTAAGTATTATCAGAAGATTACTAAGTATAACTTTTTTTCAAAATCAAACATAATCTTAATGTTATGTGTCAACATACTGTTTTTTGAAAATATTTAGTGTACACTGATACTCACAGGGAAATGTCGTTTTAAATCTGTTCTTGGGAACGTTGACTTGAAGTTTCCCGGTGTCACAGGGGTATCTTTCACCGTACGGTAAAGACTAGAAATAAAGGCATCTATTATGTCATGATAAAGTACGGACACATAAGTTACTTATCTTTAATGTTTTCCATTCTGCTACGTAGAACACAGTTTGTTTTTGTTTCTTTTTTTTTATTTAAACCAATAAGTAAATAGTTTGTTAATACCAAATATTTAAAACTTAAGTCAAAATACCTTTTTTTAAGTTGCGCTTTGCAGTCAAAGAAACAAAGTTAAAAATTCGCAATCATTAATTTGTAAGAAAGAGTATTACCTTGCCTTAAGATCATGAGCCATTTTTAGACTTGAGTTCAGATTTCAATCATTTATAAAATTATATTATGTCATTAAATTACCTTTTAAAATTTGTAATTATCAACATGATATAGAAACACATTTTAAAAGAATTGCATTTTTGCGATGTTTTCAATCACAAGACAACAAGACAGTTTACAAGTTTTGACTTAAGTGTAAGACTACTTCATGATGTTTGGGCCTGTACTTAAAATACTTCGAGTTAATCGACTTGAACAACACTACCCCGTATATTTTGAAGTTCACATTCAACACACTAGTTTGATCAATGCTTAATTTGAAAAAGTGCTGCTAGAACACTTGTCATGTGTTGGTTTGATGTAAACTTCCGTGCAAACTGTATATAAGTTGGAAAGTTTTTTAGAGAACAGTACAAATAACTATTTAATCTAGGAGAATATAGGATTATAGTAGCAGTTTGTATTAGGCTGAGATGTTTCTCCTTTACTCTATATGTTAAAAGGTGTTGTGGAAACAGCGGGGTAGTGTTGTTCCATCTCATCATATCAAGTCATATATGCATGCTATTTATAGTTATCACGTGATAATGCAGCGATGTGGAAGCAATGTACTTGGCTACACAATTATTTGCAGTGACATCTATTGCATCGGAAAATATTAAGTTTTTTGGTCCGATTCAAAAATAGTAATTCATTCTTACGATTCGATGTATTGCAGTCAAATTAAGACGCTAAATTGCGCCAATTTCATCTGAACCAACCTGCTTGATATAACATTTAAAAATAATCGCTACTTTAGAAATCTGAAGAAAAAAGTCATTGTATGTATTTTGGGAAAAATCATGAAAACGTTGTACTTTAAAGAAAAGTTCTAACAAGTACAAAGCAAATGCCTATAATAATGTTTCAATATAATGTACAAATAAATGTACATGTACCATGAAACTTAATCCTTAACACTTAGACAACGCTATTGCGGACTGAAGTAAGAGCTACAATTGTAATAAAGTATTCTGCGGCGGTTTTCGTTGCGTAATATAATATTGTTCAAATTATAAAAAAAACTACAAGACTTACAGCATATTCTCTCTTAAATCCGTCGTCATCAGCCTTTTTCTTTTTTATGATGACAGAACCAATATCTTTTATTAAGATGTCAGGACAATACTGCTCATTGGCATACATATCCCCATAAGGATTCTCTTGATGGATTTTCTCATCGATATCAACATCCGGCGGAAGGTCCGTGTAAGCTTTATTTATTCCACTTCTTGCTGAGCTGTGAGCACCTTGTTTGTTTTAAATAATAAAAGAACATATTTGGTTTGACTTTGTTTAAAACAAATGAGTGTTTAAATTCTTTAAATTTGTGGGACTATATGAGTACACTTATTTACCATTTACAGCCTTATAGAAAGTATAATGGATACAAATGTAAATTTGTCTACTTTCAAAACCTTAATGTTTAATTTCTTTAATGACTTTTTATCTCTGGCTACTGTACTATTTTTTCAATGAGATTAATACGTGTGTTTTCACAATATATGCACCTGGAATTCTACACTGATCATTGACAAGATAAATTATAACTGCTGTCATTAATCATCAAAATGATACTCCCATAATCAAACAATCACACAATCAGGTACGTTACAATGGTTATTTTGATTTGATTTATTTACTTTAAATGTTAAAAAACTCACACGTATCTATTTGGGTTAACAGAAAAAGCAAAGACACGATTGGCTTATATTTCAAAACTTTGACTAACCATTCTTTAGTCTCACATAGAATAAAAATCGTATCTTAAAGACTCACTTGTTTTTGGTTTATTTGAAGGTTGCTGATTCTGTCCTTGTCCTCTCCTATGTTAAATAAAACAAAACTATGAATATTGCTTAAACCTTGTATGCAATAATTCATAAATATGATAAAACTTCAGATAGAAAAAAAAACCCTAATTGTTGTCAAGTAAACTTTTACAATGTTATCCTATCATTGGTCTAATCAATTATACTTTGTTGTTCTCATCCTAAATATGTTGTCAATTATTTGAGTCTGATTAAAATAAAACATTTTTTTACCAAGATATGTGTTAATAGTCGTATCACAAAATTTGACATATTTTCTCTTTAGGCGTGTAATGAATTATAAAGACTATTAAAGATTTGTGTAAGATTTTGAATGACAATATGAATTAAGAGTCTGAAACACATTATTCAAACTTGAATTCGTAAAGTCTACTTTAATTCCACTTTGCTAAAATCAATTGTTATTACAAGTTCCTGACTAAGCACTTAGGTGAACATTTTTCAAGAATAAAAGGTTTTACAATATAAAAAAAGATATAAAAATTATACCTACTTTCGACACACAATGACAACACCAGCTACTATCACAACAAACAAAACTCCCAGTGACCCTCCTATTGCGACAGGCGTGATGCTGTTTCCGTTTTTTCCATTGTCCTGTGCTAACAGCTTTGACGTTGGAAAAAAAACTTTTATGTTATTGTAAAGACACATAAAGAAAATTATTGTTGATAACCATTTAAAATGAGCACTTAGAGTCAACACTTGATCATTAAGATTTATATTTCATAATTTTAAATAGATTAATGAACAGATGCCCCATTTGTTTTTTTTTCGTATTTAAGTTCCGATCATGTCATGCAGATGACTAACTGATTTAACCATATCCATTGAGCGTGAAGAAAACATATTAAACATTGGAATTTAGTAGGTTTCTTTCACGAGGTTCGTTTCTCTGCATTTGGGTAACCTGTCTGTAAATTCTGCATCATATATTAATTCTACTAGCATCTTTTATATTTTACGATGTTAAATAGAGTTTATTGAATATTATAGTTAAAGGAAAATCATATAAGGGGCTCTATATTGTAGCGGAATATTTTCATAAATCGATAGTTTTAGAGTACTGTAACTTTAGCTTCCTAATGTTTAGTACATACCAAACTTCTAATAGTTTGTGCTTTGGGATATTTTTATTTTGTCACGAAAAACATATTTGAACAATTTTTGATTATTAATATCAACATATTTTGAAATATTTAGTTTATATTGTATAACATTTTTAAGAAAATGACTAAAATAAATGATTTCCTAAATTCGGCTTATCACATGCCATATCTAAAATTCTACATCATTTACTTATATATTTTGGTTCCCTTTTTTAATTTATAAGAGTTTATGAGAAGTATGTTATAATTTAAGTAAACGATTTTAAAAATAACTCCATTGCATATTGAATTGTTATGGACTAAAACAGTACTTCAATAGTGTGAAAGGTCTAAATATTAATTAGCTGATATAATTGGGATCTTTTTCCTTACAATTATTTTTTTTAATTTTAAATATAATGAACTTGATGCTAATGTTCTACCAATTTAAAAAGTAGATGGAAAAGCAATCTTTTTCGCAGCACAGTTAAGGCTGTCAATAAATTCCGTTCAGACAAAAAGTACGGGAAATGTGCATTATGACATCACAGAATATTACAAACCTCGAAAGTACTAATTAATTCATTTATTAGCAAAATTAATTTATACTATTCTTTTAATCAAGAACAACGAATGCTATTACTTACAATTTCGATGTCTGTTATATCGTACACACTGAAAAATAAGCGAGAGGTCGTTCTCGCTGTACTACACAATATGACGTCATATGCTTCAAAATGACGCATTAAGTTAAGTCATTGAAGGCTATCATGCGGTTTTTTAGCGATGAAAAATAAATTTCATAGATTAACGGAACATTATAAATGAATATTTTGTTTAACATTATTATTAGTAGAATGCTACCTATATAGTCTTATTTTCAATTTGTTATAATTATGCATCGTATTAAGAGGCAACCTCGGTTTTGTATAAAATATCGTATATTTTAAAGCTGGGTGCCTAAATAAATCACTTTATTGCAAGGGCATACACTTATCTGATCATGACAAACTTTTACATGTAAATTTGAAATATGCTATGTAATTTAAAAACTTCTAAGATCCTTGTGAAATCTCACAAATTAATTATTCTTTAATGAAATTAACACTGTGACCTTCAAAATTATTCAACATATGCATTATAAATTAGGGTTTTTTCTAACAAATAATATTATCTTACAAAGTTCACAGCATTTTTTAAAATCTACTATATAACATCAAGTTATTTTATAATTCAGTTGTGAATTTTGATATGAGTATGCCCTTGCAATATTCACATTTTTAAATGACCTCAAAACCACAAATACATCTGCTTGTACCATGAGACTGCCATATCACGTGACCACTATGAACATAAAATATTGTACTATTATATATATATTTCAGAAATATATTGCATTTGAGCGACTGTTATTGATTTTAAAAAGGACATGTCCGATGAACTAAAGTATACGTGTTTTCATTACAAAAATTCGCCGATATTTTTATTGACCGCCTTAACTGCACTGCGTTGTAAACTGCGATTTCATTCAGAAAGATTCGGCTTAATACACCGTAACGCCGAACAAGAGGCCCAGGGGCCACATCGCTCACCTGAACAACAATAGCCTTAACTCTGATCAAATTAGCATTACAGTATCAAAATCAAAATATCTTGACAACTAAGTACAGTAGATCTTGCTCAAAAAATTTAAAACATCTGCCGATTTTTATCCACATATTTTTATGGGAAATACATAGCACCTTTTGTTGATGTACCTGTAAGAAGATTTTTCTCTATTCCTATATAACCCCCCCCCAACTTTGTGGCCCTACTTTTCTTTAGGGAATCATGGTTTGATCAAACTTTAATATGCACAACCCGTGCTTTCATACAAGTTACTTCTTTTTGGACTGAAAACTGTCCCAGAATATTTTTAAAGATTTTCTCTATATATCCCTATGTAAAAATTCATCCCCCCATTGTGGCCCCGCCCTACCCCCGGGAACAATGATGTAAACAAACTTGAATCTATACTATCTGAGGATGCCTCCACAAAAGTTTGAGCTTTTCTGGCCTAATAGATTTTTAGGAGAAGATTTTTAAAGATTTTCTCTATATATTCCTATGTAAGAATTCATCCCCCATTGTGGCCCAACCCTATCCCCGGGGACCAAGATTTGAACAAACTTGAATCTACACTCTCTGAGGATGCTTCCACTCCAATTTGAGCTTTTCTGGCCTAATAGTTTTTGAGAAGAAGATTTTTAAAGATTTTCTCAATATATTCATTTGTAAAAATTCATCCCCTCATTGTGGCCCCACCCTACCCCCGGGGACCATGATTTAAACAAACTTGAATCTACATTATCTGAAGATGCTTCCGCTCAAATTGGAGCATTTCTGGCCTAATAGTTTTTGAGAAGAAGATTTTTAAAGATTTTTTCTATATATATTATGTAAAAATTCATCCCCCCCATTGTGGCCCCACCCTACCCCCGGGGACCATGATTTAAACAAACTTGAATCTACACTATCTGAGGATGCTTCCACTCAAATTTGAGCTTTTCTGGCCTAATAGTTTTTGAGAAGAAGATTTTTAAAGATTTTCTCAATATATTCCTTTGTAAAAATTCATCCCCCATGGTGGCCCCACCCTACCCCCAGGGACCATGATTTAAACAAACTTGAATCTACACTATCTGAGGATGCTTCCATACAAGTTACAATATTTCTGGCCTCATATTTTTTGAGAAGAAGATTTTTAAAGATTTTCTACAAGTTACAGAATTTCTGGCCTAATAGTTTTTGAGAAGAAGATTTTAAAAAATTTTCTCTATATATTCCTTTGTAAAAATTCATCCCCCATTGTGGCCCCACCCTACCCCCGGGGACCATGATTTGAACAAACTTAAATCTACACTACCTGAGGATGCTTCCATACAAGTTACAGAATTTTTGGCCTAATAGTTTTTGAGAAGAAGATTTTTTAAAATACCTACAAATTTTAAATAATTCTAAATTATCTCCCCTTTAAAGAGGGTGTGGCCCTTCATTTGAACAAAATTGAATCCCCTCTACCCAGTGATGCTTTGTGCCAAGTTTGGTTGAAATCTGCCCAGTGGTTCTGAAGAAGAAGATGAAAATGTGAAAAGTTTACAACGACAACAACGCCAACGACGACAGACAACGGACAAATTTTGATCAGAAAAGCTCACTTGAGCTTTCAGCTCAGGTGAGCTAAAAAGCATATAAAGAACATCTATTTTTGTTTAGAATTTGTCTAAGCTGTGTGCATAGATTAAAAAAAACATTGTTGGAAAAACCAAATTCATGATTTTTGATCACAGGGTCCAACTACCATAAATCCTCGGACACATTTACATGTAAAAATAAAATACACTTTGAATGTTATAGTAAAAAAGAATCATTGACTTTAGTAATGTTACCTTTAGACATGTTCCAGTCTTAGCATCGCATGTCTGATTGAAACAAGAAGTGCTGCAAGTCATATTGCAACCCTGTCCATAGTACGTATGCGCGCATGCTAAAATAAAAAAAAACCCAAAAACATGAATTTCTTTTATATGTGCGTTCGAATGAAACGCATGATACATTGTTCAAACACATTTTTGTTACATTCATAAAATTATACAAACTCCTCACTATTCGTAAAATAAAGGCTAGTCAACCAACTAAGCTATTTACTTTTGTTACAATAGGTTCCTTCATAGCCAGAGGCACACCCCGAGGGACACTGTCCTGTTATTTTGTTACAAGGACCTCCGTTTTGACAGTGACCGCACAAGTAGCTGCAATTACTTCCATAACTTGAGTCATCACAGTCTAGCAATTAAAAAAAAATCGGTTCAAAAGAAATATATATTTTATTGAACTTTTGTTTAAAATAATATTTTGTTATATTTCTTTTATAAAAAAAATGAATTATAATACGATATATCTTATAACGGTAAAGTGTATTCATATTTTTAATCCCCTGTGCTGCAGATGATACAAAACAAAAATGTGTTAAACATACAACATACATTGTTCTTTAGATGCCTAAAAAGTTTATAATGTATATGACTTTTAATTTAAAACTTTTGCCCTATAGGAAACTTAGATTGCAGACCGTGAAAATACTATGCAGAAAATTGACACTTCCTATAGTTTTTCTTTTAACTGATTTGAATCATCGTATTCAATTTTTTAATGTTTATGTATTGCTCATAATATCAACTTCCAATAAATTTCTTTCAAGTCCTTTAACCAACCTGAAAATAAAATTTAGCGTTTTGATTTCACTATCAATGGCCATTTCTACTTATAAGTAAAACTTTTAAAATTGTTCATTCAATAATTGTCATACTCTTAATTTACATTTACATAATTTTTTACACGATAGTTCATATAAGGAACTAGAGTGCAAAGTGAAAATACGTTAAGTCAGCTATAGGTTGATGGTAAAATTTACTTTTTCTGACAGTTAGAAAGAATACATTTGATAAATTATAGATAGATAGATAGATAGATAGATAGATAGATAGATAGATAGATAGATAGATAGATAGATAGATAGATAGATAGATAGATAGATAAACACATTAACAAGGAATTAACTAACATTTTTTTCTTAATAAAAATATTAAGATACAGTGTGTCATCTATTTTATTTCTTGGTTTTTCTATAAAATTAAAAAAAATTATTTGTTGTCATGTCCATACTACTCTTTACTCATACACTGACCACTATAATTCAAATAAGTATATACTTTTATGGCAAAATTGAAGTTCAAATATACTGGTGAATATTTATGTATGAATATGTAAAAAAATAAAAAGGTGCATGATTATTGCTACAATTGATCACACCAAAATCAATGCTTCAAAGTTATTACACTTTATCTTGGACAAAAACCTTTTTTAAAAATAATTGCGAAAAAAGGAAAGCTATTACAAGTACTTTTAATACACAGAGGAGGCTCCCATCCCTCTTCACAACCGCCATCACACACGCCAGTCTTTTTGTCACAGGTATTTGACACATAACAATTCCAACTGCAGTTTTGCAAACAATTTCTTCCGTATGACCCTGAAGAACATTCTTAAAAAAATTCAAACGCATTAATAAACATATATCTATTTAAATAGTCGGTGGTTAAAAAAGAAGGGAGATCGGTTTAATTATTATTTTTAAAGAAAGAAATTGATTTTATAAATTCAATGAAATTGGATATCTGTATATATTCTCCTTATATGACGAAATATTATATACTATTGAACAACAAAAAAATTATTCACGAGCATGACTTTTTATCTCACTCAATGTTACAAGCAAAAATGAATCAATAAATTAATTGCTAAGATGTATAGGTGTGTATTGTGTTGTTGGATCTACCTCTTTTACACCTTGTTTTATGATACCCGGCCTCACACCCATTGTAACAAGTTCCGTTTACATTGTCACATTGTGTTCCATCCAGACAATGTCCACAGTCTTCCGAACACTCGGCTCCGTATTTGTTGTTTTGACATTCTGCAAATTAAGAATCAAACATTTATAACCTTGTCTGATGTGAACCTAATTTATGTAGTTTAGTTAATGTACTATCTACATGTATGTTATCAACATCCGACCTAATATTCTCGCAAAATCAATCTTTTCTTCGAATTTCTGAACAATAAGAAAATGGTTGTCATTTTTTTTTGTGATCCAAACTATGATATTAAAATTATCGAAAAAAAGAAAATATCAATAAATATCGTCAATCTTCGATTTTATTATTTTTTTGCTGAACATGTATTAAATGTATTGCAATCTCTTACAACAGGTAAATTAGAGTTCTGTCAAAGTTTTCAGGCATTTAATCTATCTAGCGTTGCCGCTACACGTTGCGTGCGATATAATGTAATTACCTCCGGTCTCACCTCGGAATTAATGCTAGGCAACTATTTAAACCCAAGTAATGATCACGTGAACGAAGTAAGTATTTAATGTGTTTCTTAAATATCAAGGCTTAGTACGTACGTTCTTTGCATCTTAAACCTTGATATCCGTCTTCACAGCTGAAACATACACCGGTGTCGATGTGGCAAAGGCTGTTATTACATCGAACAGGACACTGCTGGGAACAGCTCTCACTATAATGGTCAAGCGGGCATCCTATAAAACCAAGTGATGTCGTTCGATCAGAGAAGTGTGACTCTATAAATAATCGTTCTGTACTTATAGTCGTCAACGCAAAAATATGTACCAAACATCATATCCACGTCACATATCTTTGTCGCCCAAAAGGCGTGCTGCAATTCACTTCCTTTCTGAATATTGCAATGTAGTGCATCCAGTTTTGTTTGTGTGCGCGATTTATAAATGTTTTTGTGAGGAGAGAGAGAGAGAGAGAGAGAGAGAGAGAGAGAGAGAGAGAGAGAGAGAGAGAGAGAGAGATCTTGGTCTGTATATCCTGATTGAGTGTTCTGTGTCACGCGCTAAATACGATCTGTGGTTGTTTGTCGTTATATATTGCGAAAACTGGTTAACTTTTTTTCTTTTAACACGTTAAACTTAATCTCCAGTCTCGACAATTTATTGAGCATAACACATAAAAAAGAGACATAAATAGTAAAATAATGACCCTTCACCTTTCGCCTTTTCTTTTTAAGTATATAAATTATTGTAACCTTTATACATGCATTTCTTCGTTTTATCTGAAAGACAAACTAAAAACTAAAAAGAATAAGCAATCTCTTTCTTATTGGCATTTAAGACCAATCAAACAGTGCATTTGTTTTGATTGTTCTGATTTACGCATTACATCACATTCATTTCTTTAAAAGTCTTAGTCCAAATAAATAAAAGTATTTATCATAGCACAAATAGAATCTTATTAAACACCCACATCTTTAAAAAGCTATGTATACTAATTTATCGAGGTGTCATCTGATATTTGAAAATACGTTTGGTTTGTTTTACTTATATTTTAAATTATACATGGTAAATTTAAGTGGGTCGACAATATATAAAATTGAAGTCAAATCAGTAGACTCATTACGATAGTATGATCAGAAATGACAAATATGTACAAGTGCGTTTTCCCAATAGGCAACAATACATGTAATTGCAAATTCTAATGCCATAAAAAAGTTTTATGCAATGACGGCATGAACATATATATTACATTATATACACGACTACAATATGTGTGAGTAAGGGTTGTTACACGGCTTGACTAGGGCGCGCTTTCTACGCCCGAGGCAACCGTGTAACAATCATTTTGTCGCATGGTCTTTGTTTATAGATTGAATAATTAAACTCAGGATTTGAATGGGTAGCACTGTATTTAAATAAACAACCAACAGTGTTCTGAGATTTATTCACTTTTTTGTATGTTGAATAAAAGGAACAAAATGAAAATTTAACTTTTTCCATTTATTGTACTTGTTAAGTTTATTTTTAATTACTAACTATTAATTTTGTTTTACTTAGATGAGTTGTTTGCTGTACATTCTAAGAACAAGGCTGTCTTATAACTGACCAGGTTGATTGGTCCAATGATTAATCAATTAACACTTTCCATTCATAAGACCCGTGCATGCATCAGTGAAATACCACGGGCAATTAAATGGGACTTTGTGGTCATTAGAGTGTAAGCATGCGACAATTTAAATTATTTCCTTTAAATAAAAAAAAGAGTGTCTCACAATAAAGTCTTAGTCTAAGTGTACAATGTAGTTATTGCAGCACAACATGTTGAGAGTATTTCTTAATTTCTACATATTAGATGGACAATATAAAAAAATTGAAATAATTATGATAATATATGAAACTAGATGCTGTCATTAGACGGTAATACCCGCACCAAGTGTGTGCCCCTAAATAACACTGTTTTTACCAGTTTTAGTAAAATTGAAGGCCACATGCACATAATACACATTAACAGCCCTATATGTACAAATTGTGGTTGAACTGTTTGCATGTGAAATTTAAGTTAATCAATAATCTTTTCATTTTATGTCATAGAAAGTATAGTCTATATAATTATTACAAACAAAATTAAATTATGCCCACTCCCCTCGGCTATTGCCAACTTAATTTAGATTTGCTTCTACATCGTGTGCACGGATTTAGAGAAGGGTTGGGAGTGAGGGGTCCAGACCCTCCCCCCTTGAAAAATCATTTATATTAATGCATGTAGTAAATTTACCACCATTTACACCTCGGACACCGATCCCCCACCCCCTGCAAACACAATTACATGTACATGTATTACTTGCCCCCCCCCCCCCACCACACACACACACACTCCTTATGGAGTACATGTATTGCTTCCCCTCCCCCCCCCAACCACCACACACACAAATACAAACTCCTCATGGATAAAAAAAAACATCAGAATATCTTGATAACAACGAAAGCCTGTACATGTAGTTCAGTGCGTTATAATAAAAATTCTTTCATAGTGACATTTTATAATTTTAATTTTTTACAATACATGTATTTGGCCAAAAAAAAAAATAAAGTATGTTTTTAAAATTTTTGGAATCTTAAATAGAAAAGCCCAAGCAGCATTTGAACTCTCTACAGACACATAGTTAACGCTCTAACCCATTGCACTTCACTGTTAGGTAACATTGTTTTGGGGGAAAATATTATATTTATACTTTATTGTTTATTTCAATAGGGAGTACATCACAATATGCAGGTGTCCTGTACCACCTTAAAGCTGAAATGTGTGCTTTACATAGTTATTTACCTAATAAAATAGTGCAAGGGGTTTTAAAGAATAAAGTCATGAAAATACATGCATGTTACAAGTAAATGATCTTTGTCCGAAGTTATGTGCACAACACAAGTCTAAAACACTAGTTTTACCCGGCTCTTCGGTAAGATGGGTTTCACGTGGTGTACATATTGGTATGCATTTTCCAAATGCACAATAGGATTAATTAAACGTTTCTTTTGCGATGATCAGCTAAAGTGATTCATATTGTGCTCTAATTGGATTATCATAATGATGTTGACCAATAGAGGTAAGCATAATACATGTACCTGGTAGAACTAGCACAATATTATGAGACACCGGCATACAAAAGCATTACTTTCACTTTCTAAATAATGATCTCCCTTTGCCAGCATACTGTATCATCATCTTTTCTTAGAATATCTAAATAAGCTCATCATTGTTACCTATCCTATCACATTTGTTCGGTTTCTGTCATTTTAATTGCAAAAGATATTTTTTCATTTGTCAGAGTTACACAATTAAGTTGACCCCATATTGACCCTGTGACATATTGTATTAAATTTGTGTATTACAAATAAATAAGTGTAGAGACTTATCATGTCTATATGAGTTACGATAGGGAGGAAGGGGTCTTTTTTCCTTTAATGTATTATGATGCATCAAATAAAATGTAGGCCCTATGGGATTGTTGTCGTTAAGTCACCACCACCCACCACCTCCCCCCCCCCCCCTCTGAAATAGGAAATGATGATATACTTTGATAATTTTTAACTTTCAAGATCCGCCATCCCTAAACCATATTTATTCTTGCTCTTTGTGCGCATCAAATTGTATATAGGTTATGCCCCCTTGGAGACACCCTGACTTTCCAGAACTGGACATAATAAAGTAATTCATTTTATTCATATGTATTGTTTGATCTATATGGGTAATTCCTAGCTTAATGCTGATACTGCTTTGTTTAGGAGAATTTACAATTGCCCCGAATGCATATAAAATTCTGTTTATCTTATCAATAACAAGAGGCCCATGTGCCACATTGCTCACCTGAACAGCATTTCCTTGTAACATTCTATTTCGTAGCATATGCTGTTTGTATTTTAAACTTTGAACCCCTTTCTGGGGCCCCAGTATTGGTCCGAGGTTTATGGTTGGCTTTAACAATATAGAATTTACACTATTTGAGGATCCTTGCATAGTAATCTCACAAACTGTAGCATTAGCATATTACTTGGGGCCCCAGTATTAGTCCAGTGGTTACAGCTTTATAAATCTAGAATCTACAAGGACGCTTGCATAGTAATCTCATAAGTTGAAGCATTATAGTTCAAAAGAAAAAGATTTTTAAACATTTTCCCTCTATATTTCTATGTTCAACTTTGAACCCCTCTTGGGGCCCCAGTATTAGATCGAGGGTCACGGCTTTTATAATTTAGAATCTACACTATTTGAGGATGCTTACGTAGTTATCTGACAAACTGAAGCATTGTAGTTCTCAAGAAGAAGATTTTTTAAACATTTTCCATATATACCTCTATATTAAACTTTTAACCCATCTTGGGTCTCCAGTATTAGTCCAGGGGTTACTATTTTAAAACTATCGAATCTACCAAGGTTGTATGCATAGTAATCTCACAAATTGTAGCATTGTAGTTCTCGAGAGGATTTTTTAACATATGTTACCTATATATTTCTATATTAAAATTTGACCCCTCTTTTGGCCCAAATATTAGTCCGGGGGTCACAATTTTACCAATTAAAAATCTACATAAGCCAGGAATGCATGCGTAGTAATCCCACAAACTGTAACATTGTAGTTCTCGAGAAGAACGTTTCTTAACGTTTCCTATATATTTTTTAAAATGTTAAATTTTGAAACCCTCTTGGTGCCCCAGTATTAGTCCGGGAGTCACGATTTTTACAAATTAGAATCTACATCATTGAAGGATGTATGCATAGTAATATCCCAAACTGTTGCATTATAGTTCTTTAGAAGAAGATTTTGAAACATTTTCCTAATTAAAACTTGAATCCCACCTGGGGCCCCATTTTTTGTCCGGGGATCACAATTTTTACAATTTAGAATCTTCATTATATTTAATGAAAGCTTTTTTGTAAATATTAGCGGGCACAGCTCGCCGGCGCGCAGCGCCGGCGCGAAGCGAGCTCTAACGGCAAGGCGTGTGTGAATAGAAAATTCGGACCAGTTGCACATTCATTCAACGGATTTTTTTGGCGTCAGTAAATCGGACCAGTAATGCATTGTTTTAATCGTCCCAGAATCAGCAAGACAATCAAAACAATAACTATGTTCACCTTAGTACACTCTCAATAAAAAAAAATAATCGAGAGACGTCACAAAGGTTTGCACATTGATCCGATAGATTTTTTCGGCGTCAGTAAATTTGGACCCACAATTCATAGTACCAATGGTTTCCAAGTCCTTACGTTCTCGCGAGAATCAAAGTAAAACTTTTGAGAAGCATATAAGATGTGTAATTTTAAGAACATCATGTTTTTTAAGTAAATAAAACAGTATACTTCGCTTACTTTTATTTCTCAGGGGGGTTTTAAAGAGTCAGACGACACTTAACCAACGTGAACTTTGACGTCACAATAAGGGGAAATTACTCTAACTGAAGTTATTGTTAATCTGCTGAAATAACCAAAATCCTCTCAAATTCTTGCAAAGCTAAAGAATGAGGACATTTCTTCAGATATAGGAAACAGTTGTAACTTGCACTCATTTGGATGAATGCTCACATTTATTTTATTCACTATAATTACGGTAATTTCCAGGAACGTACACATAGCATCGGTTTTTTTAAAGGGAGGATGGATGGCAGCCTCATCCAAAAAATCTTTACAAGCAAGAAGAAAAAAAGATAATTCTCAAAATTCAGAAATTTCTAATCCTTCAGCTCTTTAGCAGTTCTATGGTTTCTTTATTTTCACTTCCATTTATTACATGCTCCCAATCCCAAGTGGGGGGGGGGGGGGGCAACTCCATGTCCCTTTAATATGATAAGCAAATATTTTTAAGCGTAAATTAAAAAATAATAATAATTAATAAAAAAAAATGTCCACTGCAAAAAAGGGGATGAACTGACGTTACAATCACTTTAAAAGAGGAGATACAGTGCAATGAACATTTATATTAAAATCTTTATTATTCAACAACATTTTATCTCATCTGAGATTAAACTATTGTTCTACTTATAAATAAATAAATAACAAATCTTATAACATATGAAATCTTATAAACTATGCATGGATAATGGAAATTTACTGAAAAAATAGGTATGTTTTATTTATTTTGCAATCAAATTTATTTACGTTGTTAATTTTATTTTAATTGATTTATCATAATTCATTGTTTGATCACATGCTGCGCTCGCCCCAACGGTCGCACCGTAAAACATATTACCATTTTTGGTGCAGTGGTTCTTGAGAAGAAGATTTTTAAACATTTTTTCCTATGTATTTCTATGTTAAACTTTGAACCCCGCCTGTGGCACCAATTTTGGTCCGAGGGTCACGATTTTTACAATTTAGAATCTTCCCCATACATATCAAACGCCGGAACGGCCATAAAGGCCTCAAGCTGACATTTTCTTTAATATATATATATATATCATTAATTTAAATTTCTGTACCAATAGTCGTATATCAAATCATATCAGAATAAAAATGTTTTGTGTAACTAAATTCGTACATATGCAACTATATTTTTATTAGCAATTTTAACATCACCATGTGATTGCATACTTAGTATATTTCCTTATAAAATACGTAGTGATGCATTTGTAATACAATTGCATTGCAATGTAATTTTTACAATTTAGAATCTTCTCAATATATACAAGCCTTTGTGTAAATATTGGCATTTCTGGTGCAGTGGTTCTTGAGAAGAAGATTTTTAAACATTTTTCCTATGTATTTCTATGTTAAACTTTGAACCCCGCCTACGGCCCCAGTTTTGGTACGAGGGTCACGATTTTTACAATTTAGAATGAAAAAATGACAATAAAAAACCGCCAACCATCTCAAAAATCCATAAAACGAAATACAAATTCAAAGCAGAGCAACACGGACCTCCAAGATAGAGGTAGGATCAGGTGCCTAGGAGGAGTGAGCATCCTCTGCTGACCGGTCGCACCCGCCGTGTGCTCCATGTCACAATTGGGCATGTCACAATCGAGGTAAATGTCAAAATCGGGAAAATGTCATAATAGGAAAAAACGAAACGACGACGATCTGGTTTGTTTGTGATGGTTAAAATACAATCCCTGAGCAAACACGGACCTCCATTACAATGGAGGTAGGATCAGGTGCCTAGGAGGAGTGAGCATCCTCTGCTGACCGGTCACACCCGCCGTCTTAATCGGGAAAATAAAAACCGCAAAAGTTCGTAGACAATTAGGTAATTAATTATGGTCTAACAATTAGTATGAAAAACGTCAGTCAGCATGCGACTCAGTGAAAGATTGTATTTGCTGACAAGGTCGTCGTGTATCGAACATAGAACGTACGAAAAGATGACTTTAAACGAGACTGTTGATAGTCTGTTGAATCTTCACTATATACACAAGCTTTTGTGTAAATATTGGCATTTTTGGTGCAGTTGTCCTTGAAAAGAAGATTTTTAAAGACACACACCCTATACTCACTGTTTCGCAATTATCTCCCTTTTAAATAGGGCTGTGTCCTTTCTTATAACAATTTATAATCCCCTTTCCATAAAAATGCTTTGTATCAAATTTGGTTAAATTTTGCCTAGTGGATTTAGAGAAGTCGAAAATGTGAAAAATTTACAGACGGACAGACGGACGATGGACAACCGGTGATCAGAAAAGCTCACTTGAACCTTCGTTTCAGGTGAGCTAAAAATTAAAAAGCAGTTTCCAGAATCTTTATGTGCATCTAGAGAAAAATACCAATCAAGAAATGATTTAAAATTTGCTACTGTACATATGTAAGAATGTAAAAAGACTTTGAATCTGATGGGGTGAGTGGAGGATAAACATTTATTGTTATTAATTTTGACTTGAATATTAGGCAGAAAATAAGGCTGTTGATCATATATCAAAAGATCAATTGTCAAATGTGATTTTTTTTTTTTTTAATTTTACCAGTTTATAAAACTTTTTAGACCCCAAATTATATTTTGATTTTCATAGATCATTTCGACAATTAAGAAGAGTGTAAATGTAAGATTTTTTTAATTTTAAGCAAAAATAAATGCAAGGTTTTTTATTTAAGAGAAAAAAACCCGTCATTTTATTTACAGTCTAAGGAGGGATACATACATATGTCGATCCAGAAATTTTTTTCCAGGGGAAAGGGGGTGGAACAGCTATTTCAGTTAGGGGTGGGGTGGGTTCCGAGCCATATTTTTGGCAATTTTATAAATTAAATGTAATTTAAAGAAATTTGAATTTTGAAGGGAGGATCTGGACCCCTGGCCCCCTCTAGATGCGCGCATGTGATAAATGTTAATTTCATGCTACTATTTGTCTAACAGGATTAAATTAATTTTTTTAAAATCTTATTGCACATTCGTCCCAAGATATGATAGGTATATTCATTAAATCATAAGAGGAGTTCTGGGATCTAGGTTTTTAGGAGTTATAAACGTCAATTTTCTGCTACTATTTGACTCTCTGGATGAAATTTAAATTTTCAAAACCTTACTGTACATCTATAGGACAGCCCCAATCATATCCCAAGATATAATGTGTCTAGTCATTAAATCATAAGAGAAGTTCTGGGATATATGTTATGTTTAGGAGTGATAAACGTCAATTTTCTGCTACTATTCGACTCTCTGGGTGAAATTTAAATTTTCAAAACCTTACTGCACATCTATAGGACAGCCCCTATCATATCCCAAGATATGATGTGTCTATTCATTAAATCATAAGTGAAGTTCTGGGATATACGTTATGTTTAGGAGTGATAAAAAAATATCCTGAAACCCGATCAATCTTTAAAATGACAGCCCCAGTCATATTCTAGAAGATAATTTGGCTACTGCAAAAAATGTTGACGTTTTTGAAACCAGATTGTTTGTAAAAAAAAAAACGTCATTTTTCAGCCACAAGGACAAAATTTGAAATTTCCGAAACTTTATTGCGCATCTATAATATACCCCAAAACATATTCCAAAAGATGATTTGTCTATTGTTGAAATGTAGGAGGAGTTCGAGGAATTTTTTGTGAAAAAAACGTCATTTATACCAATTTTTTGACCCACAGGTCAACCAGAGAAATTTTGAAACCTTTTTAAAAAACAACATGATACCCCAAATCAAACTCCGAAAGTTCAGTTTGCTGGTTTATAAGATGTAAGAGCAGTTTGAGAAAGTAAAACGTGACAGACGGACGGACGGACGGATGGACAGACGGAACAGGATAACAACAATACACCCAAACTTTCTTTAGAAAGTGCGGGTATAATAAAGACTATAAAAAATGCCTGCTATGAATGCTCATCTAAATAATATTAGCTCAAATGTGGTAAACTTTAATTGATATTTTGTTGAACACAATTAAACTGTTAATAAAACCTTCCAGTTAGCGTTATCTTGAGACTGTTTTATAGTATTTAAACGGTTTAATGCGATTTTTCTTTCTTATCATGCTGCGTCCTAGTCTTAGTTTAAAATTTAAAATAACCTACCATATACTTCAAATTCACACAATTCATTGTAAGCATAGCGTGAATAGTCAGCGGGTTTACTGGGTGATGTCCTGTTGTTATAGTATATGACGTATCTGCCGTAGTGAGTACAGTTTAGTGTTAACACAGCTGGAATTGTGTACTTGGTAAAATTGTTGTCCTTAAAACAGAGAACCCCGTCTTCTTTTTCCGTTGTTTTTGAAATATAGACAGAAAATCCCAAGAATCTGCCGACATATCCATGATCGGGGCCTATATAATGATATGAAATGTAAGTTTGTTAAAAAAATCGATGATAACAAAGAAGTAACGGCGTAAAAATGCTAAGTTACAAAAAAGAATGTTACCTTGAGCTGATCAATGATTATGCTTTTGAATATTTAAAAGTTTGTTTTGACATTTTTTTTAATGATTGTAAATTTAAATAGCATTTATGCGTATAAAATTTAATACTAACACAACGTAGTGTAATATCAAACAACCATTATAAACGTTATTCTAAAGTATGGGAAAAAAAATAATAAAAAAAAGAGTATTCAATGTTATGGAAACAATGTGTTGTCGTTTAAAAAAGGAATGCAATACGTGAACCATATGAATGCGTTTTTATATAACATTTAAAAGTTTTAAGGTCACGTTGTCAATAAATGCTGTATTAAGATCACAATGATATTGTTTTTAACATGAAACATGTACATATTTGAAATGATAAAATATTACCCCATTTGCCGACACTTTAAACCAAGAATTATTTGTTTACATTATATAACTATAAAAAAAAATCCAGAAATCTGAGTGGTCTTTTGGAAGTTATCTTTTTTCAATTAGACCACCGAATTGTTATTTATATCAATATCAAAGCACATATGAACATAGAATGAGTACATAATTTCTGCTTTCACTATTTTGATTTAAATACATTATATAGTAGAAAAAAAATTACCTAAACAAAAAGTTTGCCTTTCTAAAACTATACAATACATATATGTATATCGCACAATACAAACATAGCCCCGTATAACAATATTGTATATAAACGTGCAATGAGATTGGGTTTTATGGAGAGGATAGGTATAGAAAGGGGGATGAGTAAATATTATTGCTTTGCTTTCACTTTCCTTACATTTTCTTACATTACCGACAATCACAATCACCGATGGAATTACATTTGTTTTTTTAAAAAATCCTTCTTACACACTTAATCAGCTCTTAAAGACTGATTTTTGAACCAATAAATTTTAAATCCGAACATAATATGTACAAAAAGTTGAGTTCAAGTAATTCCTCGGACATTTTACTGCAGATATCTTCCCTTTTTTTCCATTGATATTCTTTTAAATACATCACCAGCCCCGTAAAGTAAATTAGTGTAAATGTTTACATGTCAAAATGGCAACTTTCAATCTGAACGAAAATTAAACATGCTTTATAATCCTAGGTCTGTTACCGCGTTCAATAGAAAGTCTAATGCAAGTAAAGTAATGACGCCCGTCATAAAATGTCTGAATAATTTAATTGTATTAATTATTCCTTCTGAATGCGTTCGAAAATAGTATTAATCAGTCATAAACTAGCGCATGTTTTTGTGCACCTAAAACTGCAACTTTTTACACGTTTGGCTCACAAGTCGTCCATTCGAATTTATTTTTCAGACCGGAAACTACAGACTTGCAGATACTTTTAGAGAAGTCCAAATGCAAAGGTGTAATGATGTGTAATGATGAAAAGTAGCAGTTCACCCTGAATGTTATATTCAATCACTAAGTTTGTACGTTGTATTACATATAGCTTTGACACTTCTACCTCAGAACTTAAAGGGGTTATACTCCTTATATTATAGTTGTGAAATATAAAAGTGAAGATTACATGTAAAGTTTAAAAGCCAGTAATGATTTTTGATTTGTTCTGTTTACCGACATCGTTACAATCTCAGCGCTTTTTAACTTTAACATGTGCAAATGACATGGAATGCCGATTCCGATAAGCTAATACTTAATGTGTGATAGTCTGGTTCTCTTGGCTATCAATATTCCCAATAATCCTGCGCAGGAACCAGGTTTGTCATGCACAAGCTGAATTTTCAAAATTGCCTCCGGTTTAACTCGCCTATTTATGTTCTGTGTGGACCCTGAGGTCCACGCTACTATTACTTTAATATATATATATATATATATATATATATATATATATATATATATATATATATATATATATATATATATATATATATATATACATATTTAGTTAAATCAAAGAAAAATTATCGCAATGTCCGGTGTTATATAAAAAAAAATTAGAGAAAAGAGAATAGCAGTTTGTTGAGGCTAGGTTTTACAGTTTGAATGAAATGTTTTTCTTTTTATCTAAAAAACATTTTATTTACAACTTTAACTATAACTATGACGTCATTGTATTGTAGACGTCACCAAGGAACGTTATTGTTATTTTTAAAACGTCTGAAGATTAAATGAAATATATATAAATATATATATATATATATATATATATATATATATATATATATATATATATATATATATATATGTGTGTGTGTGTGTGTGTGTGTGTGTGTGTGTGTGTGTGTGTGTGTGTGTGTGTGTGTGTGTGTGTGTGTGAAAAGATAACAGAGCACTTATGATACTTACCCCAAAGTACGTTATCTGTTCTATAATATATTGTGATATGATGAATTCCCAGAACGGATCCAAGGTCAACACGCCATTGAGCTTCATATTGATAATTTGCGGATTGAGTGCATTGTTTTCCAGAAAATGACAGGTTTGATTTGAGTCCATCAACAGCATTGGACGCGTTCAGACTGTCTCTAAGTTCTAGAGCTTCGTAGGGATACAATTGCCATGCAATCTTGCGTAAAGCAATGTTGTCTGAAAAATGACATATTCTTTGAATTAAACTTCAGATGATAAATATAAGAATGAAATAGAAAGAAGCACATAATTGTATACTGTACATTAGGTCCTATCTTAATGACGTAGATGAATATCAACGAACATTTACAAATCGTATCATATATACATAGTTAATTATGTAGTCCCTTTCCTATTTTTTTAACTTTGATATACATGTACAGTTTTGGGATCTATTGTCACTCTTATGATACTAACTTACTTGCGGATTACAATGAGAATCATGACAGATTAGTATGTAATCGAACAGCTATTTCAAAATTAATTCCAACTGCACGAATGTTAAACTAGAAATCACTCAAGAAACGCTATTAAGAATTATATCTACACATAAAACAGGGAGTCAAACAGAGGTTTTCATGAAAGCCGACTAGACGTGCTTAAAATTTAAGTGTGCAATCTAAACACTTTTCTAAAAATTGTTACAAACTTTAACTTTAAATCAGAAATAAAAAAAAAACCAGAAGTCAATAAACTGACTAAAAAGGCACCAACTGAAAAGAACTTTGCAAGATGTTAATAAAAAATGAATAAATGAATAAAACAATCTGAGCGAAATGTATAAAAACGTAGTATCAAGTGCTCAAAATATTCTAAAAAGTTTAAACTAGATTGTTTCGAAACTGAGAGAAAAACCAATGCTAATTTGAGGAATAATGAAGAAGATGTAGCAGATCTATGCAAGACATATCTTTAGTGGGATACTAGAAGACATAAATAAAACTTATGAAGCGACATTCAGATATACCTCTTTTTTTCTGTAGAAAAACTTAATTATTATAATCAGGACGATATTGCATTTAATCGAAATTTTAGAATATATGAAAAACCCAGTTACACTGTGTCGAAATGTTCATTTTTTTTTAGAAAAGAGAACCAGAATGACGCCCCTATTAAACTCAAAAGGTCTCACGTCTTGGTAAAACCCCTGTCACACCGGAGCTGCGTCCTCATGGCGATCCCACTGCGTCCTTAAATAAAGATAAACGCCAAGGTACACGCAGTAGAGTCTCCTACAGCGCCGTAGCAACGCAACGGCATCTTCATTTGTCGCGGTGGTATCGCCTCGAACATTATAGAACGCCATGCGACGGCGCGCACTTGGAACATGCACAAAGTACGCGCCGTGGCTCTGCGTTGTGATTAACACGCAGTAGAAACGGAGTGAGGTTGCCGTGACAGCGCCGTAAGGTCTCTAACAGCGCCAGGAGAGCTTCGTTGGCGCGCACAAGGAACGCCGCTAATCGCAGTGTAGACGCAGTGATAAATCAATTGCGCTTGCACAGAGACCTCTCGGGGTCCTTTTGGATGTCACTGAGTTTCTATCGCGCTCTCACTGCGCATCCATAGCGTTTGAACGAGTTGTTTCCTTTTGGCTGCGTTCACACAGCGACCCCCAAGGAGCAGTTGCTGCTTTCATCGCGCTCTCTTGACGTTTATTCTGCGTTTATTAGCGTTTGTACCGCGCTCTCGCGGCGTTTCTAGTGCGTTGTCAGCCTGACGACGAAAACTCGAACAATGGCTGTTGTACAATAGCAAGCGATGTAGTATGATCAAACTTGATGTGGATGACTGTGTTAAAAATAGCATTTAGGAATATTCCAGGACCTATTGAAGGACGTAGATGGAATTCATGCCATTTTGTTCCGATGTTTTTACATGTTTTCTAGTAACAACCAATAACGGTTCTTTTTTTGTAGACCTGTATGATAAGATTTTTGTCTTTCACTATTTATTTAGAAATTAGTTACGTTTTAATTACAATGTACCTTATTTAGTCAAAACAAAGCAATTTTTTTATCATTTATTTACGGGTTGTAAATTCTTGTTTATTTCCCATACAATTCTACAAATTAACATTAACCTACCAATAAGTAAAGAACGTTTTGTGCACGCAATTAGCGCGCAGACCACGCCATGGACGCGCGGTAAAAACACGTCATGAGCGCTCGGCGTATACTCAGCGAGAGCGCAGTCAATCGCCAAGTAGAACTCTGTAGAAACGCAGTTACACGCCGCGGGAGCTCCGTAGAAACGCTTCGGTCGCCATGACATCTTCACTTGTTAAAATGCAAATAAAATTGTACATTTTACCTGAATTTTTCTTTCGATCCTACGGCGATTCGATGAATTTTACAACGCCGTGAACACGCCGTGAGAACGCAACTTGGTGTGACAGGGCCTTTAATGAACAATAAAACACTGAGGAAGAGAAGGGACGAAAAATTGTCCAAATCATACCCCATATATTTTTGAAGAGCATACGAACTCTACACTAAAGTCCATTTTCCTGAATGTGTGCAGTATGAAAAATTTAAGGAACTATTTCAAATTTCTATTGGCTATTTCCACAGTTTGGATATTTTCAGTTTTACGAGACAAAATCTGCCTATTTTGACACAAAACAGTTATTCCGGTTTGCGTTTTTTTCTTCTAAAACCCGGCGGGAAGTATTCAGTATTATATTAGATGTACATGTATCCTATATGCTGCTGAAAAAAAATGTCATTGTATATTTCTAATGGATTTTCCAGAAGAAGAAAAAAAGGTGACGCCTTTGCTAAAACCAGAAGCATTTTAACAATCCTTTCAAGGTCAATAAATGGGGTGCATCATTTTATTAAATGCTAGTAAATGGCTTTAAAAGATGTATGCCTATTGTATCATTTTTAATCGTGCCATCACTTACTATGGCTAGGGTCCTTTTATTAAAACTTGAATTTTTTTTAGAGGAACGTACCGTAGGTAAATACAATCAATGGTAGAGTTAACAGAAATATTTTCTGTAACATGTCTTTTGTAGAAATTTTTCAAATGCAAGACCTGAAATAAAAACAAATAAAGAAATAAACACTCCTTTGCAGATAAATAAGTAAACATTAAGTGAAATCATTAAGAAAATGATGAATTCAGGTAAAAAAAAAAAAGATTATTAAAAACTCGTTGAAGCTCTAATATTATGACATTGATCTTTTACAAGTACCAACGACCTCCGACTTTCCAATAAGAGAAAAAAGAAGATAGTGCAAGTGTTCTTTAATTATATGACCTCATTGTAGTAATTTGTTATACATGTAACACCTCATATCAATGGTCTAGACCGTCAATTAACGGGCGAAAAAAAATTCGGACCTCAATTGAAATAATACAATATCCCGCTTCTTAGGAAACTTAACGAATATTTAATTGGATATTGGGTATTTAAGCCCCTTTCACAATTGGCGCACAAGCACTTTACAACACTTTGCGATCGGAAATGTTTGGCTTCGCACGAGCTATCGCATACGTTGCACGTGCTCTCGCATTCGTTGCATGCGTTTTTGTGGTCGCATCAAGTCTCCTGAAAATTGTGGACATGCACACTATTCAGACGCGACTGAATACAATCTAAATTATTGCAATGCAACGTACGAACATTACTGCGAAAGTTTTACAACGTTTTGTGAACTCGCAAGAGCGATTCGCGATTTTTAAAGATCGTAAGATAAATCTCAGTTGTTTATGCGTATGTTGTGCGACCATGGGACTGTTGCTCAACGTGTCTCATGTAATCTTGCAACGTTTCACTATCATTGCAAGATTTATCGGTTTTTAGTTGCTTAGATACTAGTATATAGTGGATACAGGGTTATTTTCGACCCGTGATATTTTCGCCTTGTCTTGAGTTCCCCTCAGCAATGTTGTGGTAAAATAGATATAAGAAGAGACATTGGAAATCGCCAAGTCTTAATTCGCTAACGGACAAAAAGAGCGAAATGAGCGAAAATAAAACGGGGGCGTATAGTTCTACAGTGTACACTGTATAAGCATATCTGTTTCAGGCCACAGTTGACCTTGATTTTGGCTGTTGCTTTTGTCATCTTCTTGGTCGGTATCCTATCTTGTATTCAGTTAAGTCTACTGAAGTGCGTCGGAAACGGGCGGTATATATACCCCTTCTGACTCTTACGAGCATTCCTACGATAAAACGCATGATCGGACGAGCGCCGCTAGTGCAATTGCATTGGCGCACGTTCAATCGTTTGGTTATCTGGTCTTTCGTGCGATCCTATCGCATTATCTTACAACACTCGCTTTCATTGCACAACAGTCGCATATAGACGCAAGATATATCGCAAGATTCAATGCGTTTAGTCGCACAACGGTAGCTCTGAATCATGCGAGTTTCGTACGAGTAATTTTTTATATGCGATTATTTTGGCAGCAGTTTACGAACTATATCTGTTTTTTTTCGGTCGCACTAATATTTTGTTGCTTCTGCGCGTGCGCCAATTGTGAAAGGGGCTTTAAAAAACCCGACAATGAGCCCTCGAGTTTGACAAACAATTTGTGGAATATAAAAATATTTTTTAGAATTTCTCCATCCTTCAAAAACCAGAAATAACATTATTATGTTTATTATAATATCGTATTTTCCCAAGCATATGATTGGTCGGTTGCTGTCACATGTTCGTGCTATAAATTCTGTTACAGACCTTACTATACTAAACATAGAAAATGTATAGACCTTACTATACTAAAAATAGATTTTCATGACAAAATACTGGTTTTGGCTCGTGCAGCACTGTGTCGTCATACAAACGACATTATGAACAAAAAAGTTCACTATTATACGCTTGAAGAGAATAAAGAGAATCAGTTTTTGATTTATTATAATAAAACAGTTATAGCCTTTTGATATCAGTCAATGCATGGTATTATAGACCTAATGAGAGTATATCAACCTCGGACTTCGTCCTCGGTCGATATACTCTTATCAGGTCTATAAAACCATGTATTGACCTCATCAAAAGGCTATGCTTGTATAATAATTTACGGCGTTGTGGAATGAACGGATGAAATAAATAAAAATAAATCTTATTTGTTCGGGCGAATTAGGATTTTAGGAGAGAGAGAGAGAGAGAGAGAGAGAGAGAGAGAGAGAGAGAGAGGTGGTGAATTTTCAGTTTTTGTAATGGCGCGGGTTCTGACATCCGATATTTCGGACTAATAAGCCGGTTGTAGTTTTTCGCAAACCCGACTTGAGCTGAAGGTGAATAACGTGAAGTCGTAATGCATTGTCTCCTTATCGGTTCAACTGGAACTGTTAATATCATTTACAAATCGTAATTCTGTTAAGAACTTACCAAACATTAATTTCAAATCTTTCATAATTTTTGATTAATTAAATATGTTGATTCATTTTAAACATATTTTCATTTTGGTTTGGTATTTTATTTTTATGCACAGCTCACAAAGAGTACATAAAAAAAACGAGTACGTAAATGGTGTATCTGTAAAGTAAAATACACTCTTGATTGGTCATGGGAAACGGATTTATCTGGTTTAGGTAAGAAATGAATTCGTTAAAGGGGCATGATCACGATTTTAATCAAATTTTATTTTCCTGTTTTTTTATTATTTACAATGCTTTAGAATGCATTTCTATTGATCAAATGAAATTTGAGAGTCAGTCTTAAAGTTATGAGCAAGATACAGGGCTCACAATTCTTTGTCAAGTAAACAAGGCTCGTGCCATGTTTTTGTTTACATAGGTTCAATATACCAGTTAAAATCTTTTTAAGCTAATTGGTCTATCCTCTTATTTATTTTAAGCATAAATAAACAGTTCCTAACGTTTAACACATTCATTTTAGGTCTAAAACTGGAATATTCATTTTAACATGCAAAATGTAAACAAAAGCTTTGTTTACATTGCAAAGAAACCGTACACCACTGCCTGAACCTGGATAACTAATGATCCTAGCGGGGGCGGGGGGGGGGGGGGTGTAACGAAGAATTTTGACCCGGGTTGAAAATTGACCCGGGGGTCATTTTTCAACGTTGAATATTGAGACCAAAAGTGGCGAAAAAAGACCCGAGTCCGTAAAATGTTGAAAATTGACTTTACTGGTTTACATGGTTATACGAAATATATGTACTTTTTAGTCCAGAAATACTTTCTTCGTATATTTTCTGGATGGGAGCATACGAAATTTACAATACATCATATTATTTAACTTTGAAGTTAAGTTATACTTATCCTTTACTTTACTTATAGTAAATTGAAATGTAATATTGTAAATTGCAAATTTTCTTGGTGGGTGTAAATACAAAATTTACAATATAATAACATATTGTGTTTTAAATCCCCTAAGTATATCTAAACTGTAAATTTTAAAATATTTTATTTACATTCTCCTAGTTCATTTTCCTGTAATTCATAAGTTTAGTACATGTGTATTTTGGAAATGTTAGTGGTTTGAGGCTACATGTACATTTCCATGCATACTCATTCCTGTACAATGCTATAGTACATGCCACTATCTATATCCTTCTTTAAAAAAATGAATTTTTCCGTAGTTTGTTTTGTTGAAAAAATGTGCTATTATGATAATTTTGCATGTTATTATAAAAGAATAAAAAAAAATCGTTTATTTTCTAGGAATAAAAAGTTCAACATAATGGAATATTTAGCAACCTAAGTGCTGTAGAGGATGACAATGATATAATCTTGCTTTAATTTAAATCTCTAAATAGTTTTTCTCACACAAACTTGACAAAACTTAAAAAAATGCATGCAAAAAGTGGACCTCTAATTGCTTTAAAATTGAGGATCATGCGTAAGGGTAGTATTAGATGCAGTCACTCTCTGAAAATTTTAAGGCTTGACAATTTCGTTAATGGAGTTGTTTTGTCTAGTACTTCGGAAATGTCCAATACCCCCTTAAACACACCCACGAAAAAGTGTCAATTTTCAACAGTCATTTTTCAAAGGGTAGAGGTCATCAGAGATAAGAAAAATTATTTTCAAGCTGTTGAGAAATGACCCCGGGTATAAATTTCACGACTTTTGGTCTCAATTTTCAAGGTTGAAAAAGCAATCCGGGTCAATATTTAACGTTGAAAACCGCACGTTTTTTTTGTGACTTTATTTTTTTTTTGCGCTATGCGAAAGCATATAATTTAACTCCTACTCTTTACCAACTTCAGTTAGATCATTGTATAATGAGATAGTCCAAATTGCTCATCAAAATACCGTTTTTTTTCAAACAAATAACTTACTCGTCCGAACAAATCCTTATTTCTTCGAACAAATCTTAACATCTAAATTTTTCCGAACAAATTGCTTAATCGTAGGAACAAATAGCTAATTTGTCCGAACAAATCCTGATTCTTCCGAACAACTCCTAACTAATAGACTAATTAATGCATTCGTCCGAACAAATAAGTTAATCGTCTGAATAAATTCAAATTTCTAAAAACATAAGATTTATTTTTTTTACTTGGCCCTTCATCGCCGCCGTAATAATTTAAACGATAAACAGAAACATATTAAGAAACGTGCGTGACCTTTTTACGTTATTAGAGTTGTAAAACTATTAGATTTCGGCGATTCGGTATAATTGTATGCCTCTTGGTATCATAATGAAATTATTGCTCGATAGTTCTGTAGATATATTATAGAGATTTTTTGTGATCGGCTTCGGCCGATCACAGTTCTGTCCATATAAGGCATCCGGCAAATTTTACTTTTTGCGCACGCATTCCGCCCTGCATTATTTTATTTACTATGCAATGACAACCTCATTTAAATCTTTCATTACACGTAGATTACTTAAAACGTTACTCGTATCCGTTGGCCTTGAAAATAAAACATTTATATAGTTACATACATAATGATTCAAATCACGTTTTTCTTCACAAATGCGTAAGAATATTTATCGAAAGTACATTTTGCCTACTAAAAGTAAAGCTTATTCATGCCTTGCTATTTCGGAAATCAACAAAACGGTGCTATATATAGTTTATTGCATGTAGCGTAATGCTTAGCATTTCTTTAACAGAGCTGACGAATGATATTGCATGCTGATCATTCCTTTAAACGGAATACTTGTTTCCTTGAGAGCTTATTCTTATCCCCCCAAAAAACTTTCAGATTTTATAGACAACTTCTTCAATCCAGTTCTTTGCATAATTTTCCCCGGCAACTTTATTACAGAAAACGTAATGATTGATTCTTTACAAAATTATGTTTTTAATAGACACACATGACATTGCCAATACAATATGACAGGGTAAGAGGGCTTTAACCAACAAACTTCGATGTTTGCTAAATGTTTTATAGTTGTATTTACTTGCTCTCTATCAAACAAATTAAGTATTTTACCGTAAATAGTATTTTCATAAGAAGATGGGGAATTTAACTTGATTTAAAATGGTGACTCGAAAACATATACCACTCTTTGGTTTGTGCGAATCTATCTATTTTATTGTCATAATTTTAAAACGATTGATCACGTTTTAACCAATTCTATTTTTTCAAACGTTCATATTTTCACGCAAGGGGTATATAAACAATATATGTGAGTTTGGTAAAAAAAACAAATCCTTTTTTTACTTTTAAAATTAAAAATGTACATAAGTGTCATGTTAGTAGTATACCAATATATAAAAGTAAACTGTATTGATTTTTATCTTCTTTTCTACGCTTCTGGTTCTTCCTTTATTTTTATTTACTATGTGCTTCCTAGTTTTTGTATATATTTATCAAAATTAGTTTTATATTTTTTCATTCATTTCGTTCATTTTTTAGTTATCGAACTATTCAATGATTTTATTTACCTTTACTTATATGTAAGACATAAAAAATACTTTTAATTTCACTCCTGTTTTTAAGTTCCTCTAAAAGTCAATATTGCGGGGTGTTTGTCATGTGCATAGGAATAGGCAAGTACAAATAGACATGATAACAAAACATGGCCTAGTTATGATTGGCAGAACTCCACTTTTTTGATAGCTTGTCGAGCAGTCTCAATGAAAAAGAGAAAGAAATTTCATGCAATTCTATCGTTATCTTTTTAAACAATAAATTGAATTGTTAAACAATAACTTAAATTGTTAGAAATATTATGACCTTAGCCACTGTAGAAGGTCAAAGTCTATAATCATATCACTTGTTTAATGTAAATTGTTCCCTTTAAATATTAAACTAGCAGTAAAAACAATTCATGTTTAAAACAACGTAATACGACTTTTAAAAATAAATGTAAAAGGAGTAACGCTTAACATTAAGATACAATTTACATTTGTTGTGAATATAAGTAACAGGATACACTTGTGTATTTCAGTTGACAAGTCCCTTCAATCAAAATTTGAATACAATTACACATTTATAATGTCATTTAAAAAAATGTACGTGTTTTTTTTTGTATTGATTTCATGAATGAAATAGTATCAATCATATTTAAGGAAAGAACATACGTAACAATGATCAAATATAACGCGATAATTCCATGCATGCATATATGAAAATATATGTGGAAGATTGTATTTGCTGACAAGGTCGTTGTATCGACCATAGAACTTACGAAAGAATGACTTCAAACGAGACTGTTGATAGTCCTGTTTTATCAACTTGTTTGTAAGTAGCTTGCCTCGCCTTAGAAACTATTAGAAACACATGGTGCGGGTATAACTGTCAAATAACACCTTAAATCAGTAAATAAATCTTTTTTCCTGCATTGAAAACATAATTAGGTAATATATTTATGTCATTCATTTTGCACTGTTTATAACCACACTCTTCTTTGTTGCAACTACCGGTACATATACAATACCGATCAGACCCAACCTAACACCAGAGTAAACCCAAACTAAACCATGGGTTTACTTTTCGGGTTAACTTGGGGTTTACTCTGGGTTTACATTTTGAAAATTTGGGTCCATTCACGTTTTACGTTAGGTTTACTCTAGGTTTACTTTGGGTTTACTTGGAAATTGCTTTTAAAGTCAACTGTACGCACTGCAGTGTGAAGCAGAGCCACCTTTTACCTTACCATCCTACTGCATGTAGTTCCTGTCCCTTGTATATTTCGAATACAAAGTTAGCGTCTGCTTTCATGGGTATACTTCTGACCGGGTTACCTCTATGTGTCCACTCTGGGTTTAATTTTGAGTTTACTCTGGGTTTACTGTGGGTCCACTCTAGTAAAACCGGAGTAAACCCCGAGTAAACCCAGAAAGTAAACCCGGGTTTTAGTTGGGGTTTACTTTCTGTTAGGCTGGGTCTGATCGATACTGTACAGGCTATCGTTGTTATCGAAATATTCTAATGTTTATTTATCAATGAAGAGTGTGTGTGTGGGGCGGGGGGGGGGGGGGAGGGGTTGGGGTTAAAAAAGTCAATGGCGGGGGCTCACTCTGTTTGTAATAATTATATAGACCATTAACTTTTTATAATACTAAAATTGGTACAAAATAGTGGTATTAAGGGGCAAACACATGTTGCGGGTATAACTGTCAAATAACAGCATCTATTTAGAAATATATTAATTTTATACAATGTAGATTGTTAAAGCCTAATAACATCACTTGCCGCATGTAAACAGTTCTCTCTGTATTAGTTATTTTAAGTAAACAGTCGTATTTATATATTAAAACAGCAGTAAAGTAATTCATGTGCAAAACAATGTAACAGGAATAAGTGCCTGCGGAGATATTGTTCAGATACAATTGACATTTGTTTTAAATTTAATTAACATGAAACACTTGTTTATTTCTGTTAAAATGTAACTCAAATTGAACCTTGAGCTTAATGCAAAGGTAATAATGCCATTTAGAAAATATGCGCTTTCGTCTGCGGATTTAGCGAACTAAGAATCAATCATAGGTTAGAAAAGTAACGATGATCAAATATATCGCAAAAATTGCATACATGTTGTATGAAAATATCATGTATATTTCAATTTATAAAAACGACTGGTACCTGATGGCTTTCCTTATTTGAATCTAAGACGATTTTTTAAAACAATCACTGCTAAAACGGTTAAGATGTAAGTCAAATAAAACAGACGTGAAGGAAATTTTAGTCCATAATTACATGTACAGGTCCATTTTGTTCACAAACTCTTACTCTCTCAAATGTAATTATAACCCTCTTTAAAGAAGCGGTCAGAGATATACCACCAGGAAGTAATTTGTTAAGAAGTTCATTTTGGAGAGATTTAATTTTAGTTAAGGTGTTTTAATTTTAGACAAGGAAATAAAGTTCTTGTTGATAACCGTTGGTTCAGACGCGTTATACCCAGACCAAGAAAGAAATACATTTCTAACAAAGCTCTGTAATAAGCATGCATGTACTTACAAACAAGATCTTAAGTATCATTAAAAATAATTATTTTCGTTGATCCAAAAAGTTTTTGACATCCAAATCATTTTTTGTATTCTTTGACATTCTTTCTTTTGCCCCATGTCTTCATAAAAGTACATTTCTCTCTTTTAACGCTCTAACACTTGATACAAATAATACAACAGAATGTATAGAAACATGATATATTGGGCACAACCATACAACAGACATAGACATGCGTGAAATTATTACAAGTAATGCAATGATGAGATAAAGAGTTTTCCTGAGTTGAAAAGTAAAAGACATCATTGTCACATTGAATTTCTGCTCTCATGTGCCCTTTTGATATGCTATAAAAACGGGCGTAAGTCGTTATGCGTAACGACTTCACATGGAATAAATGCTCAATGAAAGTTTTATCAACACAGAGAGAGAGAGAGAGAGAGAGAGAGAGAGAGAGAGAGAGAGAGACTTTTGATAAACCAAAGACAGGTAGTAAAAATAAGAAATTTGTGATATTTAAACATATCTTACACTGTCATATTGTCATTATTTATTATTTAGCTATTGGGTGTACAATGTTGGTGCGAAAAGTAAAAAATACTTTGCTGTTGGATATTATAAAATTCAAACACTCGAAAGTTAGCGCCTTACTCACATTGAATAACTAGTATGACACTATTTGATTTCACAATTTCTTATTGGGAATACTGAAAAATAGCCTAAAGTTTGTTTAAACTCACCTGAGCTGAAAGCTCAATTGAGCTATTCTGACCACATTTTGTCCGTCTGTCTGCCTGTTTGTCTGTCTGTCTGTTCGTCTGTCTGTAAACTTTTCCCATTTTCAACATCTTCTCAAGAACCACTGGGCCATTTTCATACAAACGTGGCACAAAGCATTCTAAGGCTTAGGAGATTTAAAGTTGTGATAATTAAGGAACACACCTTTTTTCAAGGGGATATAATTAGGAATTATTGAAAAATTTCGAGAAAGTTTCAAAAATCTTCTCAAGAACCATTAGGCCAGAAAAGCTGAAACTTTTGTGGAAACATTTTCAGGTAGAGTAGGTTCAAAGTTGTGAAAATCATGACCCCCGGGGTTAGGGTAGGGCCTCAATGGGGGGGGGGGGGGTCGAAATTTTGCATAGGAATATACAGAGTTAATCTTTTAAAATCTTCTTCACAGAAAACACTCAACCAGGAAAGCTGAAACTTATGTGGAAGTATCTTAGGCGAGTGTAGATTCAAAGTTTTGAAAATAATGACCCTCCAGGGGTAGGGTGGGACACAAAAGGGGGTCGATTTTTAACATGGTAATATGTTTAAATCTTTAAAAATCTTCGTCTCAGAAACCATTACACCAGGAAAGCTGATACTTGTGTAGAAGCATCCTTAGGTAGTGAAAATGCCCATTTGTCAAAATCACGACCCTCGGGTGTAGGGTTGGGAAAAATGAGGGTTCGAACTTTTAAATAGGTTTATATAGAGTTAATCTTTAGAAACCTTCTTCTCAGAAACCATTTGGCCAGGAAAGCTTGAACTTGTGTGCATGGTAGTGAAGATTCAAGTTTATTCAAATCAAGATTCCCGGGGGTAGGATGGGGTCCCAAAGAGGGGGAAAGACAATTTTTTACATAGGAATATGTAGAGAAATATTTTTAAATCTTCTTCTAAAAAATCATTTGCCTAGAAAAACTGTTACTTTAGTGAAAGCAACTTTAGATAGTGTAGATTCAAATTTGTTCAAATTAAAATCTTTCGGAGTAGGGAGGGGCTACATTGGGGATCCAGTTTTACAAAGGAAAACATTTTAACTATTCACAAAAGCTGAATTGTTATTATATACGCTTTTACTTATATTCAAGCATTTTTATATATTGCTGATTCTTTTTAAAATAGTTTAAACTTTGGCTCCTGGCCGATTATTGGGCCTCACAAGTGGTTCAGAGTTTGATGTAGCTATATCATGTATATAAACAATTATTAAGGTGGTTTATTTTTGAGAACTGCATTGCTGAATGTGACATGAATATAAAATCACCCTGTTAGAAAACAGACTTAATTATAAATATAAGAATATCCTGAGGAAAATGGATTTTTTAAATACAGTATCTACATGCATTATACCACATTGTCCAGATAGTTTGTATTATGACTCCATGAAGCTGATTTTATCATGCCTATTGTTGCCCAGGTGAGCGACGTGGCCCACGGGCCTCTTGTTTCTACTCAAATCCGCCTTTGTACAATTGTTCTACATGAAGGTAGTTAAAGATGATAATAATTGTTGAAAAATTTCAGAAAAATAATATTAGAAAAAAAAAATTGCTGTGTCGGTATACAATAAAAGTATACCATTAACGAAACCAAGATTTCAGTTTCACAAGATATGACATTTTGTTATTGCATACTGGCACTGTACCAAGTATCGGCTAAAATTTAACGTTTTCTTTTTATGTTTCCTTATTTCTTGATATTGTTTAATAAAACTTGACATACTTTAAATGGTGAACTCCTTGTTTATGCAGCTGTTAGGTTAAATCATTATTGAGAACCCAAAACATTTTGTTTGTGTGTTTTTTAGCACGCCCCGAATTTGTGAGTTTTTACGAGTCACTGTACCAGTTATCGGCTTCGCGATAATAACAGAAAAAATCCCTGTAAATGTTGATTTGATATTATACAAAATGTATTTTGAATTATTTTTCTTTTGGGATCAGACTAACGGTCGTAGGGGTTATGATACAGAAACAAAACTCGCAAACTTATTCGTTTGTTATCATACGGTAACACTCAAACTCATAGATTATTCAATGCATACCATTGTGTAACCATGCGCTCAACTGCGCTATGAATTTCTCAGAATTTAGTGAATTCCTTTTGTTTCTTTATGTTATTTGTAGTGATATTATATGTCTTGTCAAAGAAGAGGTATAGTAATGTATTACGAAGGGGTTATATTATATTTTTAACACTTCCCCCACTGCTGAAAGTGCAAAGATGTAAATCAGCGGTAAACAATGATCGTTTAAGCTCATGTTTCATACATATTCAAGAAATTTTACAAGCAAATTGACTTTTCTTTATTCTAAACAGAGGACTGCATTAAAAAATCTCGAATAGTCGCATGCTATAAACCAGAATTTTCAGTTTAGCCGATAACTGGTCTTAGCCGATAACTGGTACAGTACCAGTATAGATGTACATATGGATCTATTTTAGAAAAGTTCTTTTAAAAAATCATCAAAGTCATATCAGTTATTTTCTGCTGCAAGATAACGTCTAAAACAATGGCAGTGTGATAAATTAACTATTTGCATTTTTTTTCAAATATAATTTAACATTTTCAGAATATCGTTTGTTTTAATTCATGTGATTTTTATCCGTTAATTCATTTTAATAGCAAGATACTTTTATGTCCTATTCTCGCTCATGGAATTGCTTAATATATACATGTGAACGTACAAAGAAAATTATTCTAAAAATAAGGTACTTGATTAAATAACCAACGGGCCAACTGACTGATTGTAACATGCATAGGCATCAGCCTAAAGTTGTTTCAGTGAAAAAGGCATGCCAAATATATAAATACTACATGCATATAACACAAAGACCCTGCTGAGATCCCGGTTTAATAAGCTCTACAGCCAGACCATGAAAGCAACTTTCTCACGAAAAGAACTTTGAAATCTAATCTATGTAACACAAACGTATGTCTGAAACATGATCTATTATATACAGACACACAAACCTTCAGAAAATATTAAATAATATTGGAAGAGGTAACGCGAAAAAAGATGAGAGGAAAAAAATCTCTAATCCAAACATTGAGATTATTAACGACAGTTTCTACTCTTACCGATCTAACCCGCATTTTGTTTCTTGCACTTTAATTTTGGTTAATATATGGGAGGTTTATTATTAAAATAAGAACACATTTACCAAAACCACATGCTATACAAAATTTAAACCTTATCTGAATGTTTTTGATTCAACACGTTAAGCATTAAAAGAAATGTTTTCTTTGAGCATAATTTAGGGAAAAATTTTTTTTTTTATTTTAAAACACCTTCTGAAAAAAAAAACATGTGACATCTTACAATAATGTAGAAGAACTTCAGAGAATGAGAGGGTGTTGGAACATGAATATTGTTATGTGTTATAATTTTTAGGATTACACGATTGTAAAAACAAGCGACATTGTAAATATATGTTGTCATGATTGGATGAATTTACATTTATGTAAAAGGTGCTCCTTCTAATTGTACTAAAGAAAACTCAAATTTTATTAGTGCCCTGCTTATTTGCTATGGAAAGAGAGGCCTTACCTAATTGCGCGTAACCATTGTACATAATATCATTACTCATAAAAAGTTATTATAAGATGTGTTACGTTATTAAACTTTCTGAAACACATTGAAATAACAATATGTATATGCATAGCATGCATTTCTCGGCTCTAAATCTAAATTTTATAAGCTTTAAAATGAGTTATAAATTGTTGAAACCATATTGAAAATAAGTGTATGAAAGGTCATCACGACAGTGACGTCATAATGTAGAAATGGCGTCATGAGGCTTGCTTATTTTGATAATTAATGTTTTCGACCAACATATGTGTGGGGGTTTTTTTTTTTGTTCTTATGGAAACATTGAGCGCATGCTTACTCAAATACCATTTTGAGTAAGGGACGTATAATTATATGAACAAAAACATTTGTAAAATTCGTACTTGAGCAGACGTGCGCTTTATTCTTCCAAATAGCTATTGTAAAACACTTTTCAAAATTTACTCACGTAATATAAAAATTATTATATACTGGAGAGGCTAGATGAAATTTAATGTGAAACTGTTACAATGGAATCTATTATAGAATATTGTCATCAAGTGGTATATTTGTTCTGTTTATTTAAAAAAAACTCTGAATTTTACTACTGAAAACAAACAATCTTAAATTTACTAATTCAAAATTCTCTAGAAATTGCTCTAGTAAATTATTTTGAAGAAATGTAAATATTCAACTGTTTTATGCTTTTTGTCGTAATCAAGCTAATGGGGGTTATTACTTTGCATTTGGCATTTGTATCTACTTATGTTCCATGCAAGAGAAGTAAAGAATACAGTATGACTTCACACGTTGTCTTTTAAACAAACGCATAATTATTAAGACATGCCTTTTAAAATCATTTTAAAAAATCACGATGATACATGTTCCGTGTCAATCTGCTAGACTGTGATAAAAGAAAATTGCTACTTAAGATTTGAATAACATTTTCTTTTTTCCCATTCCTATCATGTACATTAAACTTTAGGAGGATATACATGCAGTACAGGCATGTGTCAGAATCTGAAAGAACAAAAACAAAGGAGAGAGAGAGAGAGAGAGAGAGAGAGAGAGAGAGAGAGAGAGATTGTTGATCAATTCTAGACAGATTATATAAAACATATATGCATTATAGGAATGCCGATGTTGTAATCAAGAAAGGGAAAACAAATAGAATAAACTATAGTCATAGAGCCTGAAGTTGATAATCTTATTCTTTTTTTAAATTTGGTGGAAGAAATCGTCCTTTTAAAATTTATAAAATTAAATATTATTATATATAAATATAAGGTTTACAAACTGAGTATGGTATTGCATTAATCATAAGCGTTTAAAGCTTCGCAGCGATGTTAAGGCGTCCCGATGCTAAAATACGGCTGGAAAACGATATTATTTGAATCATCGCAAAAATACTTTGACCGGGAGTATTTCTTAAAATCTATGTTACATTTATTGACAACGATGTTAAACATTATATTTGATGCATTTTTGTGACGTCATATGTACTTTGTAATCACGTGACGGGCGAATCCTAATATTGCAAATGATCTATTTAAATCGCATCAGCGCAGGTGATTAATGACATTAAATCATAAATATTTTTAAGAAAAATCCTTTGTTATGTCATATACTTAGAAGTTCTTGCTTGGGTTTGAAATATATATTTCGTTTATGGAAGATATTGTTGAAACATTCTACAAAATCATCAAAAGAATGCACATTTTTGCTAATCAAAAGCGATTTACCAAAAATTAGGGTAAATCCGTAGGTTTTCCAAGCACGATTCACATTGGTACTTATATTCTCTACCAATTTTACGTAAAATATTCTAAAATTGTGCTAATTTTTCACCTGCGCCAAGCTGGTTTTTATATGCATTAAAATTTCTTCATTCAGTTGTTTAAACGTATCAGGGAGAGTCTCCAAACCACTTGTTTATAACTAGTCTTTTACTCAAAACGAAGCTTTAAAACTGCCGATTATTTGATACTGGTTTTTAATATGAATGAATTATGTACGTCTAGCATTAACGGCAGCATATATGTAAAGTGTAAAATCGTAATTTAGTAATTAGCTATGAGATGCATACCATTCCCAAAATACAATCGAATGCATTCATTTTAACTACTATTTGCATCATAGGGCGTTATATGCTAGTTAATTAACAAAACTCTAATCAAACTACATTCCCCCCACTTTCTTTGTCAACTGAAAGAACACGATGAAATAAAATCATCGCCCAGATACAATGTAATTTTGGGAAAAATTATACTGCCGCATTAGGAGTTCAGGTTTGTATAGAAACATAGTTTTTTTTTCTTTAAGTCGCGCTTAAAAACGACATGATTATTTCCTTACAAGGCATAACTTTATTTGACTCCTGGGTTTAGGTAGCAAGGGACAGTTTCGGATAAAGTACCCGTCAATATTTTTGTAAAATTGAGAGTTGCTGTACTTGAAGGCTTATGAGTGTTGCTAAAATTGATGAAATGATTTTTAATGATTATCATTAGTTAGAGGGATGTCTCTTGTTGAAATTGACATGCAATATGTAGGCCCCATATGTTAGGTACACGAGAATCAGAAGTAAAATGCGAAACCGCGGCTATGACTTTTGTGTTGACTTTACACAGTGAAATTGCAAGTGACAGACGGGAGGTAAAATAACACGAAAAGTAGGTGGATGGGACATTGTAAACTATACACCGGTTAGTTTCTGACATATGATGGTGCAACATGCACACGGTACGGAAGGTCAACCCTTTGCAGGGAATTAGCTGGGGGAGGTCGAAAAATCATGAAAAATTAGCAAAATATGAAAGGGTCAAAATCTCATAAAATCCAGTATGTAGAAAATTTTACAGGTTTTGACTAGTAATTTTCTTCAGAAATTAGTGATTGACCCTATAACAAGTGAATTAAAGGTATTTGTGCTCAATGGGAACTGAGGAAATTCTAGTTACAGAGTTCTGAAGACACACATCCCCTGGCTACAATGAAATGTATCAAAAAAACTGTCCCGTGCCACCTTAATTGATATTATATGAAGAACGACATTAGCGGAAGAAGTTATTTCCTGCTGCCAAATGACATCTTAAATGAGTATAAGACTTATAAAAAAAGATGTCTCCGATTTCATTTCCGAAAATAAAACAATATATTTTTATTATATCGTGTATCTTATTCTATTTATTAATATTCGAAAATTCATATTCATACCGAGTTGCTTTTTCGTAAAAAAAAAAAAAAAAGGAAGAAAGGACCTCCGAAAAAATCGTTAAAAATACAAATGCACGTATTCTAGAGAAAGAAATGATAGTGAAATATGTTTTTTTAAATCATTTAAATTAATATTTTCAAATAACAAGCCAACTCTCTTTTTGGAATACATACACGCCGCCGCATCAATTATTGATTCAGTGACATATGTCGACAAGCATGATAACATGCACTAAACACAATACTGTTATGGTCGTTACGGCACAGTCCCTCATTGCGTAATCAATATGAATTGATATCAATATTAAATGGCAATAAATAAATTGTGTGCTACCCAATTGGTTCTTCGTAATCCTTAGTGTTTGAATCCAAGTCTGAACTTAAGAAGGACGAAAAACCGTCGGATAATGATAACCCTTGGTTACGAAAAGCTATACATTCAGGCCAGGAAATAAATTTATTTCTATAAACACTTTAACATTTGATCCAAGTAACGAAATATGATATGCAGAAACATGATATATTGGGCACAGATATACAAAAGAAATCTTTAGTAAATGTTTATAATGATAACAAATAACACGATTATGAGATAAAAAAAGTTTTCCTTTAGTTGAAAAGTAAAATATTCTCGACATATTGAATTTCTACACTCATTGATCTATTTTAATCTTTAACATACATTTTGAGTACTAGTGTTTTAATATCATGAATTTTAACAGTTGTAATTTTTTCTATTATTGATATGATAAAATTAATATTGAAAACCCATGCTGTAAAAGATCCTTAACTTGTCGAAATGTCAATAAGTAAACACAGAGAACCATTTTTTAAAAATAATTTAGAAAAAATGCAATTGTTTTTGTTTTAAAAACCATGCTGAAAAAGTGACATTTTCCCATAATGTAGAAAGAGTTAAAGAAGTGAGAGTGATAGAGTAGTGTTGTATGTTAAGTTGTGTAGGTTTTCATAATTGGAAAACCAAGGAATAACATGTATATAGTTGACGTGTTTTGACGTTTTTAAGATTATTTGGATGATTCTTTTAGTCGCTCCTAAGTACCTTTTAATTACATGAAGTGCCCTTTTAAAATGTGCTATTAAAAGACAGTGTTGCAGTGAAAAGAGGTATGACTCACACATTATAACTACATGCACATAACACAAAGACCCTGCTGACATCCCGTTTTAATAAGCTCTATAGCCAGATCAGGAAGCAACTTTCTCACGAAAAGAGCTTTAAAATCTAATCAATGTAATACGAAAGCATGAACAGAAACATGATCTATTATATAGACACACAAACCTTAAAAAAATATTAATTGATATTAGAAACAGGTAACACGAAAGAGGATGAGAGGACACAAATCTCTAATCCAAATATTGAGATTATTCATGATATATGATAAATTAAGTTTCTACTCTAACCGACCTATATTTTAACAAGCATTTTGGTTCTTGCATTTAAAATCTGGTTAATAGATGGGAACTTTATTATTAAAATAAGAAAACCTGTCTCAAAAGCATTTTCTGTACCAGAAAAAAATACCGTGTCTTCGTGTTATTGATTTAACATGTTTAGCAAACAAAGAAATAATGTTTTTCAGCAAAATTCGCAAAGAAATAATTTTATTTTAAAACACCTTCGACAAAAAATGTGACATCATCCAATAATGAAGAACTTGAGAGAAGGAGAGAGGGGGGTTGGAGCATGAATTATGTGGGTTTTTTTTTTGTTAAAATGTTTAGGATTACACGATTGTAAAAACAAGCGACATTGTAAATATACTAGTATGTTAACATGATTGGATGAATTTGCATTTATGTAAAATGTGCTCATTCTAATTGCACTAAAGAAAACTTGAATTATATTAGTGCCCTGCTTATTTTCTATAGAAAGAGAGGCCTTAGGTAATTTTGTGTAACCATTGAACATAATATTATTACTTATGAAAAAGTTATTCTATGAAGTTTTACGTTATTAATCCTTCTGAAACACATTGAAATGACTAAATGTATATGCAGTATCATGCATTTTCTTGCCGCCAAAACTAAAGTTTTATAAGCTTTAAAATAAGGTAGGCGATGGTTGAGACCATATTGAAAATACATGTTTGAAAGGTTACCTCCACAGTGACGTCATAATGTAAAAACGACGTTATGGTGCTTGTCTCAATTTGATAAATTAAAGTGTTAGACCAAAATGTGGGTGTTCTTTTTTTTTCCTCATGGGAAACATCGAGCGCATGCTTGCTCAAATACCATTTTGAGTATGGGACATATAATTATATGAACAAAAACATTTGTAAAATCTTACTTGAGCAGACCGGCGCTGTATTCTTCCAAATAGCTATTGTAAAACACTTTTTAAAATTTACTTACCTAATATAAAAATTATTATATACTGGAGACGTAAGGTAAAATTTAATGTTAAACTGTTTAAATAGAAGCTATTCTAGAAGATTGTCATCAAGTGGTATATTTGTTCTGTTTATTTAAAAAAAACTAAAATTGTGATCATTCTAGTACTGAAAAAAAACAATCTAAAATTAAGTAATTCAAAATTCTCTAGAAATTGCTCTAGTAAATTATTTTCAAGAAATGTAAATATTCAAGTGTTTTATGTACTATGACGTAACCAAGCTTATGGGGGGTTATTGCTTTGCATTTGGCATTTGTATCTTCTCATGTTCCATGCAAGAAAAGTGAGGAATACAGCATGACTTCACACGTTGTTTTTTAAACAAACGCATAATGCTTAAGACATGCCTTTTAAAATCATTAAAAAAATTATGATGAAACATGTTCCGTGGCAATGTTACACTGTGATAAAAGAAAATTGCTACTTATGATTTGAATAACATTTTCTTTTTGTGGTCGGCTTCGGCCAATCACAACTGTGTCCATATGAGGCATTCGGCAAAGTTTACTATTTGCGCAAGCATTGCGCTTTGCACTACTTGTTTTTACTATGCAATGACAACCTAAACTAAATCCTAAATTACACGTGGATTACATAAAACATTACTCTCATCGTTTGCCTTGAAAACAAACCATTTAGACGGTTACATACAGAATGATTCAAATCCCTTTTCTCTTCACATATATGCGTAAGAATATTTATCGGAAGTGTAATGCGCCTACTAAAAGTAAAGCTGATTCATGACTTGCTATTTTGGAAATTAACAAAACGGTGCTATATATAGTTTATTCCATGTAGCGTAATGCTTGTCCGAGGCATAATTTTGGTAATTTTGTGATGTAATTTAAAGAATTTAAATTTTGCAGGTGGGGTCCGGAGCCCCTGACCCCTTCTTTAGATCCGCATATGTTTCGTATTACATTAATTATAACAGAGCTGACCAATGATATTACATGCCGATCGTTCCTTTAAACTGAATACTTGTTTCCCATTCCCATCATTTTCTCTTTTTCTTTTCCAAATCGTTGAGACCATCAGACATTAAACAAATGATAATTAAAGTATAAATGATAAAATTTTTCCTTGGTGTTGATTTTTTATGCGTCATATGTCTTTAGTTTTGATATGCATCTTTATTAAGGTTTTTTTTTTGGTACAGAATATCAGCAATATGCGGCGATACTACATTGGTGGCCGCTAAATCGACAGCATGGCTCTGCTAGTAGGGTATTACATATATCCTAAAGGGGAACAACTTAAGTTTCCAGTCTCAACACTAGAAGTAAATGATGTTGTTTTCGCAAAGACAAAACTTTTCTCAGAAAAAAGGGACTAAGAATGTAATTTTAAATAACACAACTACAAGTATATGTCAATATGGCAGTTTATGCTTCCAGTGAAATTAACGAAATTTGATTTTGTGTGCGTCTCCAGCCTGTTGATGATAGAAGAAAAGTGGTGGCTGTACTTTCCTTCTCCAAAATGCCAAAGACAGACGAGTTGAGCTTTAAGAAAGGGGATTTGTTCATTGTGTTGAACGAGATGGGGATGGCTGGCTGTGGGTCAAGTCTCTCAAAACTAACGAGGATTGCCAAATCCATGAAGCTCTAGTGGATAATCTGAGAGAGAGAGAGAGAGAGAGAGAGAGAGAGAGAGAGAGAGAGAGATCCATTCTAGTCAGATTACATGAAAAATATTTGTGTTATAAGAATGCTGATGCTGTAATCAAGAAAGGAGAAACAAATATGATAAGTTATAGTCATAGAGACAGACATTGGTTTCCTTCTACTTAAGAACCTGAAGTTTATAGTCTTATTCGTTCTCAAATTTTTTTCAACATATTGTCTTCTTAAAATATTTAAAATTATTGTTAGTGCATAAAACTATCATTATAGTACACTGATCATAAGAGTTTTAAATTTGTCGACGAACAGTCTACGAGAAATTGTATAAAATTTGTAATGAAAAGAAGGGTTTCCGTTCTTAAGGAAGACCGTTGTAATAAAAACCAACTGGATCCTAACGGCTTTTCTTTTTAAATTCAATGCAAAATTTTGAAATGAGCCGACCAGCTTCTAAAGAAGCTTTATGAGCTAGACTAGGAAGTTAATTGCATTTTAACACCACCATGGTAAAAAAAAGGATTGGGAAACATGTACGTAAATAAAGTCCAAACCCTCCCTTTAATTCATGTGATTCATTTATTTTAATGCTAACTAGAAGACATAAACTAATTATGAAACATGCAATTCAGAATATATTTTAAACAGAGATAAGATATACATTTTTCCGCATTCAATTGAATGATTTCAATACAAATGCCTTTTCACAATGAAAACAAACATGTAAAGAACAGAATCCAGCTAGATACAATAAATAAATAAAAGGAGTCCAGATTAATCAAACTATTAGTCCCATCTTTGGCCTCTATATGCAGGTTAGGTAAAAAAAAACTTTCAACCGTTTCCTTTCTATTGTCTTTTTTCTTTCAATTAAACGCATTTCAGTGTTGCAAACTTGTTCACGTTTGCTTTCAAATTATCATGTATTTAAGTCAAACTTAAAATGACGCTATTTTTTTTTCAACTGCATAGATGGAGCTAGTTGACGTTATAATTACGTGACAATAAACCGCAATAGCTGACAAAGTTGTTTGCTGCTGCAAAATTGCATCTTAAGAACAAACTCAGTCTTAAAAAATGAACTCTATTAAATTCATTTCCAGAAATAAATCAATATTATCGTCTGTCTAATGCTATTGGATTGTTATTCGGAACGTCTACAATTTATAGCGAGTTGTTTTGATATCTCTGCTCTTCTATTTTTGTACACATAATAAAAAAAAATTGCTTTAGAACATGAAAATGTATTTAAAAAAAGAAAATCTTATCAAATATTTTAAAACCATTTTTAAGATGATTAGAATATCTATAGACTGCAACCTAGAATTTTAACATTACATGAATCAAGCACCAGTAATATGACCAGTATAACCACTTTACGAATTGCATTTGGATTAATATAAAAAAAGAAATGGAAATAAATAAAATACATACTAACCAGCCAGAGCGTCTTATCCATCAGTGTTTGTAACAAAGTATGAACTTAAAATAAAAAAAGTCATGCTAAACACGCTTGGTAAAAAAAAAGATTTGTAGTCAGACCAGGAAGCTAAATTCTGTTTACAAATGCTCTAACATTTTATCTAAGTGACAAAAAAGCCATATATAAAACATAATATAAATGACACAGAGACGAGAAAAATTTAAAGTAAATGTTTCATATGATTACAGATAACGCAGTAATGAAAAAAAAAAAAAAACAACTTAATCCAAATATTGAAAATATCCACGACATATCACCGACCTATTTTTAACACAAAAATAGGTTCTAGCATTCTTGACGGTTGATACATGAGAACATTATTATTGATATAAGAATGTATGTATAATATTCAAAGGCTGTACAAAATCTAGACCTTATCTACATGTTACTGATTTAGCATAAACAATGTTTTTCTTTTAGTTTCTTTAAAATCATTTAAGGATTGGTTAGGGTAGTGGTGTGAAGTAGGGGGGGGGGGTGGAGTAGAAGTAATGTCGTAAGTTAACATCTTTAAGATTACACGATTGGAAAACGAAGTGACAGTTTTAAAATATGTTGACAAGTTTAGTAATGTGAAATGTGATCTTTCTAATAACACCAAAGTACCCTTGTATTAGAAGCTTTACCCTGCTCCTTTGCTATGGAAAGAAAGGTCATGAGTAATCATGCTTAACGATTGAACATGTTATTATTTCTCCAAAAAAAGTTATTTTAATACATTTAACGTTATTAATTGAGCTGTAAGAACTAGAACATGAAAAAGGAAGTTATATGTGACATGGGTGATTAAATGCGTATCTCCTTTAATATTAACGTTTATGTAAGTTCCCAGACCTCTACATATAGTATCTGTGATAGATTGACTTTAAACGGTTAAGACAAATGGTGTTAAAATTAATCACATAATATAACTAATACCGCTAAATTGTAATTGTGATCATTTCAATTGATCATGACATACTTTAGATACACATCTACAATATCATATTGCATTATCGTTTTTATTTAGAACAGATACTTATATACAATACTATCATTATATTATATTTTGAATATGAGTCATGTTATTATCTTCCTCTAAATATCAACTTTACTGGGGATTTGTCATATGCGTTGAAATAGGCAAGTGAAAAAATACTCGATTAGGAAATAATGACCCAGTTATGATTGGCAGATATTTACTTCCTTGGTAACGTGTCCATCAGTTTCAATGGAAGAATGAGAGATCAAGATATATTTCACTTTTTTTACACAATATTTCGACTTGCTAGGAATATCGTAATTTTATGCAATGAAGATAGTCAAACGTTATACAGCAAAACTCGTTAATAGCAAATTTCAAGGGACCATATAAAAAAAAAACAACTTCGGTATGACAATAATTCATTATACGTTTTTTAGAGAACTCGTAAGATATCTTATAGCGAGTTCGTTATAAAATGTTCAGCTGAATGTATTTCAAACTATGATAGGTTATAATAAAACCAATATCATTGCCATTTATAAAAATTAATATAATCGTTTCAATTATTTTTTTTATTTACTTTATTATATTTGAATTTAGATATGCTTCTTAATCTTTATCTTTAATTGTATTTGTAATGGAAAAACAAAGCGTTATGTTTATGGTAAAAAACGTTAAAATTTTGCCAAAGGGGATCTTAAAACTTCTTCGTTATAACCGTAAATTCGTTATAGCCGTCTTTTGTTATATACGGCAATTTTATATATTTTTATGTAAGAATTTTGCCGGGACTTAAATAAGAATTTGTTATAGTCGTAAATTCGCTATATCCGTGTTCGTTATATTCGAGTTCCGTCGTAACACATCACACGTCATGTAAACAGCTCTCCTTGTATTACCTATTTGTAAGCAAACCGTTTTCTATATATATTTAACCATCAACAACAAATTAATTACCAAAATAATCAAACATGACTTCAATGATTAAATGAGAAATAACGCTAAATGGTCAGATTAAATTAACAGGAAACACGTGACTGTTTCACCTAACACCTACATGTAACTATAGTCAAAATTTGAATTCAATACGAATAGTAATCGTGTTATAAAACAATTATGCGTATTTGTTGTTTATTTGATTTAGTGAAATAAAACTGAATCATGCAATAGGAAAGTAAATGTTATCAAATAGAACGCAAGCATTCCATAGAAGTCCTTTAAAAAGATTTCATAAACCAACTGGTACTTGATGGCTTTCGTTGTGTGACTCTAAGACGATTAAATAAATCACTGCTATAACTGTTAAGATATAAGTGGATAAAACCAGACCAGGACGAAACAATTGTGTCTATAATTATAGGTCCATCTTGTCGACAAATTCTTATTCACTAAAATGTAAATAAATTCTTTATTCACAAGCGTTCTTTTAAAAATCAGGAAGTAATTTGCTCTGGTGTAGAGCCACCTTGTTGATTCACTCACCAAAACGTAAGCTGAATAACTATGATAATCAATGTAAAACTAGATAACTGGAAATATTTTTAAAGGATTTTTAAAAAATATTATTAATATATACATGTACTAGAGAGGGTGTGTTTACTGTATAACTGTTCAGACGGAAGCCATAATTTCATAAACTGATTATTTTGGGGTTTTTTTTTTTATTTTTTTATTTCAAAAACTGAATTCAGATCTTTCTGCTACTGACAAAACTTAATTTAAATTTTACTCAATTAAAAAAAAACAGTTTATTGTCATTGATCACACAGCTTATATCAGGATTTAGAAAAGTAAGAATCGCTTAGAAGTTCTATTCAGAGAAATTTAATTTAAGTTTTAGGATTTAATTTTAGACATATATATTAAGTTTATATTAATAACCATTGCTTCTGACGCGTTTTTTACAGACCAATAAAGAAATATGTTTCTAATATATCTTTGAAATAGGTATCATGATACGAAAAAGCGATACGTCATTCATAGACTAACAAATGAAAATAAATAATAAATACTTACTTTACATGCACCGAACACAATACTGTTTTTGGTGTTATGGCGCAGCCCTTCCTTGCGTAATCAAAATGAATTGATATCAACAATTTATGGCAATAAATGAAATGTGTACTAACCAATTGGACCTTGCAATCTCCCTTCTTTGAATCAAACTCTGAACTTAAGAGGAAAGAAAGACATCCTGATAACCCTTGGTAAAGAGAAGCTATACACCCAGACTGTGAAATGAATATCTTTCTAAAATGCTTTAACATTTGATACAATTAACACAAAAGCATATTCAGAAACATGATATATTGGGGACAGCCACCAAAAAAACCTTCCGTTAACGTTTATAATGATAAGAAAAGACGCGATGAAGAGATCAAATAAAAGTTTCCCTTAGTTGAACAATAATATATCCTTGACATTGAATTTCTACTCTCCTCGCCCCATTTTTTTTTCTTTAACATGCATTTTAATTGTTTCAAGTTCATGATTTTTACAGTTGTGTAATTTTTTTCTTTTATATATCTATGAGATAATAAAATTAATAATAAAAACACATGCTGTAAGAGATCCTAACCTTGTGGAAGTGTCATTGAGTAAACACATAGAACCCTTTTTTTATAATTTAGAAAAAATGCAACTTTTTTGTTGTAAAACCCCTGCTAAAAAAATAATTTTTGTTTATAATGTAGAAAGAGCTGAAAAGTGAGATAGATAAAGTGGAGTTATGTGTTAATTTGTGTGGGGTTTTACAATTGTATAAAGAAGCAATTACATGTACATGTATATAGCTGACATGTTTGGACGTTTGAAACTTATTTTGATGATTCTTCCAATTGCTTCTACGTGTAAGTACATGTACCTTTAGATTACATGTAGCGCCCCTTTAATGTGCTATAAGAAGACGGGCCTAAGTAGTTATGCGTAACGACTGTACATGTAAAAATTGCTCATTGAAAATTTTATTTATACAGAGAGAAAGACTTTTGACACAGAATAGACAGACATTAAGAATCATAAATTAGAGATATTCGAATATATCAAACACGATCATATTGCCATTGCTATTTAGCTTTTGGATGAACAATGTTTATGCGAGAAGTAAATTATATCTCGCTGTTGGATATTATAAAATTAAAACACTCAATAATTTAGCCCCTTAAATTAGATAATTAGTATTATATAGTAGCAGTGATTAAGTTATTTTTAAGATAAGAAAACAGTTATCAAAACCACATGCTGAACTAAATTAATACCTAATCTTAATGTTATTGGTTTAACATGTTTAACAAAAAAAAAATGCTTTCTTTTAGCATAATTTAGAAAGAATTTTATTTTAAATCAACTTCTGAAAAAAAAAATGACATCTTCCAATAATGTAGAAACACTTATGAGAAGGGTCGGGGGTTGGAGCATGAATAATGTTTTGTGTTACAATGTTCAGAATTACACTATTGTAAAACAAGCAACATTGTAAATATATGTTGACATGATTAGGTGAATTTACCTTTATGTAAAAGATGCTAATTGCACTGAGGAAAACTTGAATTATATAAGTACCCTGGTTATTTGCTATGGAAAGGGAGGCCCTAGGTAACTTTGTGTAACCATTGTAAATATTATCATTACGAATGAACAGTTATTTAATGAAGATTTAAGTTATTAAACTTTCTTAAACACATTGAAATGGCTTTTTGTTTGTGCGGTCTCATGCATTTCTCGCCCCCAAAACTAAACTTTTATAAGCTTTAAAATAAGGTAGACGGTGTTTGAAACCATAGTGAAAACAAATGTTTAAAAGTCATCTCCACAGTGACGTCATAATGTAGAAATTAGATTATGAAGATTGTCGTTTTGATAAACAAATGTTTTAGACCAAATATGCAAAAACGTAAGGAATACAGCACGACTGCACCCATTGTTTTCTAAATAAGCACACCATTGTTAAATTATAATTTTCAAACCATTAAGAAAATAACGATGAAACATGTTCCGTTTCAATATGTTCGATTTTGATAAGAGAATACTGCTACTTAAGATTTGAATTCCATTTTCATTTTTCCTTTTACTTTCATCTTAATTAAACTTTAGAATGATATAGTACCGGCATGTGTCAAAATAGAGAGAGAGAGAGAGAGAGAGAGAGAGAGAGAGAGAGAGAGATTGTTGATCCAACTTAAACAAATTTATGAAAAATCTAAGTGTTAGAAGAATGCTGATGTTTTGCTTAAGAATGAAAAAAAAACAAATATGACGAGTTATAGTAACTAATACAAGCGCTGTTTTACTTCTACTTAAGAACCTGAAGTTGATAGTTTATTCCTGTTCAAATTGGGTGCAACAGATTGTCCTCTTTAAATCTATTAAAATAGATATTATTGCATAATATGTATACACAGCTAATAGGAAGTGCATTAATAATAAGCGTTTAAAGCTTGTAGACGAATAGTTTACGAAAGCATGTTTTCATAAAAGGATGACTGCACTTAAGGACATGCGATATTTGCGAGAATAAAAACTTTTAAAAGAAGAATTTTTCTTTTAATTGCAGAAATGGTCAACATTTAAACTGCATCTTAACGTTAATGCGTTAAATAAAAGTATGTTACAGTACCGTCAACGCGGATCCCGTATTTAACCGCACTCCCCCCGCGGTTAGTTAATCCTTTCTGCGTTACACCATCGCGGTTTATTCATCGCGGTCCTCGCTGCAGCCATGTTTAAACCGCGGCGGTGTGACCTACCGTAAAGATGATCGGAGATTTTTACCTGTACGCTATTAGACAATAAGACGGCCACCAAACATTGAGAGTCATTTTATACAGGCCATGTCTGATGTATTGTGTTCATTTCACAATAAATGATTACGTATTGAATGCATACTTTTTAAAGTCGTTATCAATTATTTTAGGGAAATTTTAATTGAAGAATCATCTACATACGTTAACATTTTCACGTAACTAAGGATATAGCTTAATTTCAAAAATATTTATTCATTTTCATAATGTAATCTACATGAAGGAGAGGGTAGGAATTATAACATATTTTATTTCCTCGATTTTTAAATTAGTTTAAACATTTCCGACTACAAAAATTGTTTTTAATCCATATCAATTTGTAGCTCGTTTTACGGAACAGTCTTTCAATGTTTATGACAATCAACCTAGTCCGTGACAGGCACATGCTACACGAAGAACGTTTACCTACGGTCAACGGCATAATATTAAAATTGTATTATACCCTTAAAATACTTAATTATATTGATTTGCATTTTTTATGTGTTCAGTATAAAGCTACAACACAAATGAAGTATTAGATGCTAAGAACTTTTTTCGTACCCCCCCCCCCTTCAACGTTTTATAACCGTCAAAGTTAACTGTATTTGACTTTGGTCCCAATTGTTTTACACAAAGGTGTGAAATCATCGCACAGGCAGGAAATCACTCTACGCTTGAACGCACAGATTACACGGGAATGAGATAAATGGATAATCCGTGTAACGAGTGACCATCAGGAATTTACCTGTTTTTCAAACAATATTACTAACAGTAACAATAAGCGATTATTTATTTTACTGTGTGCTTAAACTATTAAACGTGTTTAAGACGCACACCCCCCCCCCCTTGCAAAAAACAATGAAACCTTCAATATAAACTAAACGAGAGAGAGAGAGAGAGAGAGAGAGAGAGAGAGAGAGAGAGAGAGAGAGAGACTGTCGATGATCAAGACAATTAACCTAGTCCGTGACAAGCACATGCTACACGGTAAACGTTTAACATTCGATCAACGGCATACTATGACATTTTTACTTTACCCTTAAAATACAAAAATATATTGATATCATTTGATATGTGTTGAATATTTAACTACTACACATATGTGTTCATAGGCGGGGTCATTACGATTTATTGAATCTCGTTACGATAATGATGACGCCCACTTTTATACTGACTTCGTACATAGTCAGCGCATGTCTGTCTATTGTTCTCCGTTTAACAGTAGTTGTATATTTGCATTATCAAAGTTTTGTCCAAAGGAGATTAATAGACTAACATTTCTTGAATATCGTTACGATAATGAGGACGCCCACTTTTATACTGACTTCGTACATAGTTAGCGCATGTTTGTCTATTGTTCTCCGTTTAACGGTAGTTGTATATTTGCATTATCAAAGGTTTGTCCAAAGGAGATTAATAGACCAGCATGCGCTCATTATTTAAATGAGAAAAACAAATACTTCTTCTTACTTTCGCTTTTCTTGTTGTAACCAAGGATTGATGCATGTTGAATATTATAATTCACCACGTGATTTCTCACCTCAGGTAACTTTGTGAATACAAACTTCTAATACGTGCCGTGTAAGGAAACATGTTATGTGCTAACTAGGACAATGTTTTCGAACACGTTAAGTTGTCAAGCATTGATTTAAAGTATTCTGTACTTACATGGGCGTGGTCTAATCATTAAAACCATAGTAAATAGTATACTTGTACCATATAGAATAGATATGATTATGGTGAAAGAGTGATCACATAAATTTTTATGCGTGGCATTGTTATTCATGCTAGTCTAATTTTAATACTATTCTGATAATATCAACTCCACCTCTCATGCATCCATCATTTGTAAACCAAAAAAAAAGAAGGTTTTCCGCTCTTAAAAGAGGACAGTTATAATAATTTGAAACCAACTAGAATCTTTCGGGTTTTCTTGCTTGAATTCAATGCAAATTTTGGAGATGAACGCTGCTGATAATCAGCTTTTTACAGAAGACATATCAACCAGATCAAGAAGCTAGCGTGTTCTGGATTAGGTTAGCTCATTTGTTTCCACATTGCATTAGTGAAAAGCTACAAAATACAAATGAATTGTTGTTACGATACCATTCATCTTACAGACATATAAACTATGACAATAATGCGACTCTATAAATGTCCGTATAGAAATGTATTATTAACTCGAACTGTTATCCATAGATTTAAATTTCATCAGCAACCATGTTTTTCAAAACCTTCCGAAATTACTACATTAACATTTACTTATGCATCGTTAATATGCCAAAAAATTATTCAGACTTATATTGTATGCTTATACAATAAAATTACTGCATGCAGTGCAAAAAATGAATGTGTGCACTATGCAGAAAGCAGGTCATGTCGTCCGATATACATTAGAGAAAAAAAAAACCCACAATTATCATGAAATTGCAAGCTTATGCATACTAGAGTTTAGCTCAACACTTTAAAAAGAAACCTATATAATGCGTAAAACATGTACTTACACTATGACAATGCACAATTCACACAACATGAGATAATGCTCTGTAGCAAAACAGCTCGGCTTTGGTCTACACGTGAAACTCAAAATGTTTACTCAGTAAGTCTTACAAAGAATATTTCTCAAACTTCTTACACAGTTACTTTGTTATGGAAAGAAGGATCATTAAAAATCATGCTTAACGATTTAACATGTTATCATTACTATTTTTTTTAAAGACGTTATTAAATGAACTGTAAGAACTATAACACGAAAAAAGGAAGTTAAATGAATATTTTCTTTAATGCTTACGTTTATATAGCCCAGCCTTCAAGTACCAGAGTTAGACTGACTTCATACACTTTAAACCATTGATAATGTAACTAACACCGCTAAATTGTAATTGCGATCAAACAATTGATCATGACGTACTATAGATAAACCTCTAACAATGTCATATGGCATAATCGTTTTAGTTAGCTTCTAGACGTATATACATACTATCATAGTCTTTGTTAAATATTAGAGTATAGAGATTATCTCACTTTAAATATCAACTTTTCGGGTGGTGTGTCAGACGCGTTAAACATAGGCAAGTGACAAAATACCCGATAAAAAGACCCAGTTATGGTTGGTTGATCTCTACTTCTTCGGGAACTTGCCGATCAGTGGGCTATATGAAAGAAAGAGAGATCGAGAGAGATTTATCTGAATATTTTCGTATTTTTTAAAGAAACAATTTATTGACTCTCGATAATTTTTTTATTTCATGCAATGGGGATATTTAAACCTAAGAACAATTCTTGTGTCGAATGAAAGCAGTTCTCTCTGGATCACTTATTGTAAAGAAACATTTTTTTCATATATTTAACCACTAGTAGAGCAATTCACTTGAAAAATAATGTAACATGACTTCAAAAAATAAATGAGGAGTATCGCTAAATGTGTAGGTACAATTGCCACTTTAAATTTAAATAACAGGACACACTTGTATGTTTCAGCTAACAAGTAACTATTATAAAAAGTTGATTTCAAAACAAATAGTACATGTAATCATATTATACAAACATTGTGCATATTTGTGTTTTGTTTGATGCATTTGAATAAATTTGAATCATATGTATTGAAGGTAACGATATAACGCAAACATTTCATACATTTCCTTTAAAAAGATTTCATCATACAAATCATAAAACCAACATGTACCTAAAGGTTTTCGTTTGAATCTAAGACGATTTAAAAAAAAATCAATGCTTTAACTGTTGGGATAGAAGTGAAAAAAAAAACCTAGACCCGGAAGAAAATTATGTGTCTATAATCCTAATAATAGGTCCAACTTGTCGACAATTTCTTGCTAACATGTTATTATAACCCTTTTACAGGAAGCGTTCTTTTAAAGACAAGAAAGTAATACTCTCTTTTGAAGCCACTCAGTACAACGTAATGCTAAACAATAACTGTATGAATGAAAAAATGACAATAACAAACCGTCAATCATCTCAAAAATGCAGAAAACGAAATACAAATTCAAAGCAGAGAAACACGGACCTCCAAAAAGATAGAGGTAGGATCAGCTGCCATGGACGAGGGAGCATCCTCTGCTGAACGGCCACATCCGCCGTGTGCTCTTTGTCGTAATCGGGGAAAAACGGAAAAGTCCGTAGACAATTAGGTGATTTATTATGGTCTAACAATTAGTATGAAAACCGTCAGTCAGCATGCGACCCAGTGAAAGATTGTATTTGCTGACAAGGTCGTTGTATGAATATGAATGCAAAAACTGATGTGAAACATTTTTAAAAGAAATTATGCTAAATATTATTTATTACTAGAGAGGGTGTGTTTACTGTGATCCTCTTAGATGGAAGCCATATTTCTAGGTATTTTGTCAACTGACTATTTATCTTTTCTTTCTTATTTTGGAAATCTGAAATCCGATCATTCTGCGACTGACAGAAAAACTACATTTCAATTGTACTGATTCAAAATGCCTCTTGAATGGTCACTGATTCAACTGCTTAGATCAGGATCTAGGAGATTATTAACAGCTAAGTAGTTCCTAATAAAGAAAATTCATTTTAGTTTTAGTATATAATTTTAGATGAGAAAACTTCAATGCGTTTTAGCCAGCTTAACATGCGTTACATCATGCATCGACTTACAAAACAATCTTAAGTAGTCGTTAGAAAAATTGTAACCTTTGTTTTAAACGGTTTTTAACATGCAAGCCATTTTCTGGTGTTTTTTTTGGCCCCCCCCCTTTTCCTCCCATCTCTTCATAAAGGTAAATGCTATTTCACAAAAAAAAACCCCACAGACAGACGATGGTTGTGCATGTACCATAAAGGTTTAAAAAAAGTCAAATGAAATATCTCTGAAAAATCACATGTACATAAATATCATTTATTAACCCATTTCAACCTAATAGCTGTTTTTGGTTAATTATTAGACATCATTAAAAAAATACTGTTGATAACCAACTTATTATAGGTTCATCGACTTGACCAAAAAGGTAACTTGCACACTTAAATGTTCATATTCATAGCAAGTTGGTTTAAAGGTTTTCTTTTCTTTTCTCGTAAATTTGACGACAAAACATCGCTAAAAATACAAGTATAGGTATTCCAAAAAGAAATGGAAATATAAAAAAAAATTAAATCAAATTTGAAACATTTTCAAATAAAAGTAAGTTTTCGGAATACAAACACACCGCCGCATTTAATATTGTTTCTGAGATGGATGTCAAGCACAATAATATCACATGCGTCAAAAACAGGAGTAGTATATGCACTGTGACACAGCCCCTTCTTGTGTTTTAATTTACATCAACATTAAATGGCATTAAAAAGAAATATGTACTAACCAAATGGACCTTTGTTATCCCCAGAGTTTACATCCAAGTATGAACTTAAGAGGGCATAAGGAAAAAATCCCCTTCTGATAGCCCCTGGTTAAACGAGGCTATAAATCCCTACCAGGAAGTAAGTTTCTCTCTAACACTTGATACATGTAACACAATATCATATACAGAAACATGATATATTGGGTACAACCACACAAAATACATCTTCATTAAATGTTTACAATGATAGCAGGTATATAGTTATAATTAGATGATATACCACAATTGTTCCTTCGTTGAAAAGTTAAACATATTGAATTTTTACTGTTACCAGTCTTGTTTTTTAATGTAATGATAAATTAACAGTTGCGTACTTTGTATTATGTTTGATAAAATAAATTAAGTATCAAAACAAATGCTGTAAAAAAATATCGACCTCGTCATAGTGCTAATGATTGAACACATAGAAACATATTTTGTTTTCACAATTTAGTAAACAATATGTGTTAAACCCACTGCTGAAAAGGTGGCATCTTCCAATAATGTAGAAAGAGTTGAGAGATGATAAGAGAGGGGCATTGTTTTATGGTATGTTGTGTAGGTTTACTCAATTATAATACGAAGCAATTGCATGTATATAGTAAAACATGTTTGGAGGAATTAACATTAGTCGGATGATTCTTCTAATTGCACGTTTGATTGTACGTGTAGTACCCTGATGTAAAAATGTAAAAATAAGGACCTTATTAGTTATGCGTTAAGACTGTACATGTTAGAACTGCTCATCAATAGTTTTTACTATACAAATTTAACGTAATCAATAAAGCTTTCAGAGCAAATAAACAAAAAAGGAAACTGTATACTGTATGTGGCATGGTTTATAAAGTGAGTATTTCCTAAAATACTTAAGTTTATGTAAATATGACAGTAGTCACTTACTCAATATATATATATATATATATATATATATATATATATATATATATATATATATATATATATATATATATATATATATATTTATATATATATATATATATATATATAGAGAGAGAGAGAGAGAGAGAGAGAGAGAGAGAGAGAGAGAGAGAGGTGTATGTGTTGACAAAATATAAACAGACACTATATGAAAAAGCAATTCGTGTTTTTCTTATTTATCTAACACTGTAATTTTGTCGTTATCAGTACGCTTTTGTTTCATTTTGGCGCGAGACGATAAAGATCCGTCTGTGTTAGATATCAGACAGGAAATTAAATGCCATACATCTGATAAGTTAGTAAGATACTAATGTCATACAATGCGAGTCTGATGAAATTAAGTCTTTGCGTTTATTTCCAAATATTACTCGTTGTATTCAGTAGTATATTCTCACTATATGACTCTATGTAGACAAATAGTCAGTAATTGTAATATTAGCCCGTCCGAAGAATATTGACCGGTCAATATCTGTTTAAGATTGACCGGCTAGGACTAATGTAAAGAGAATATTTCCTCTATTTTATTTAAATGCTTATGATTCGATGATTCGTAGACGGTGACGTAATGAACAATTCGCGACTACAAAACAACATACGTCATTCAAAGCAGTAAGTCAAGGCACGGGCGCGCAATGCCAATGTTTGTTATCATAACAAATATAAGAATTTGCGGGTTATTGTGAAGTAAAATCAGGCAGAGCATATGTAGCCTAAATTCTATTTTTCCCTTGGGGCCTAATATAATTAATGCTGCCCTCAACCTCAGTCAATATTTGTATACTATGTTCAGAATATCATGTGTTAAGGTACAAAGTAGTTCATTTTAAAATTCACGTATATTAAAAGTCCGTATAACAAACGTTTAAAATATTTATAAGCAGTAGCTTTAATGATTATTTCAATGCCAAAAAACACCATTGTCGTTTCCTCTTGCAATCTATATTTATTAACTGAATTTAAAAATAAATGGAAACAAAAACATGTACGAACCCAATGGATCGTCGTCCCTGTCAGCGTTTTATGCCCAAAATGAATATAATACGGGAAATACCCTGCGGATAACCCTTTTCAAAATTAATATAGCCAGACCAGGAAACAACTTTCTCACGAAAAGAGATTTGAAATAAAATCCATATAATATATAATCATGTACGAAACACGATATATTATGTACAGACACACACATGAACTCTACAGTAAATTATAAAGATACCAGGTAACGCACAAATAAGAGGTAATAATAATTTCCAAACTTGAAAAAATGTTAAACCCCTAAAAAATACTATATAATGTCTACTATCGACCTCTTGTTTTTCTTTAACAGGGTTTTTGGTATTCAGTTGTGCCTTTGTATACTTAAATCAATATAATAGAATGCGAATCAGACTGATCATGTTGTACAAAACCAATATATTATCGTGTTGCCATTGTTTGAATAAAATTGAAGAGAGAGAGAGAGAGAGAGAGAGAGAGAGAGAGAGAGAGAGATGCGGTCGGATGGAGGACAAATGAATGAACGTAGGTACGGACAAACAGGGATAGGCGGGTAGAGACTCTTGACAAACTCTAGACAAAGAACATGAATATTGTGAGTGCCAACAGTATGTTACGAACGCAACGCAGGACATACATGTATACTAGTAGAGGATATATATATATATATATATATATATATATATATATATATATATGTATATATATATATATATATATATATATATATATATATATATATATATATATATATATATATATATATATATATATATGATTTTTATATTTGCTTTATTCAACGAGTTAAAAAATATTTTTTGCGAGGATGTTCAAATTATCAAGTACAATTTTGTTTAACCCTTTACAATATGTCTACATATTTCTGAATAAAAAAAAAAAAAAAAAGAAAAAGTACTATTTTTTACTAGGCCTATATAAAGCTTCAGAGAAAGCTCTTGAAATGCCACGAATTGATTTTTTTAGCCTTATCAATAACGCAAGGTCGTGGTATGCAGTTTTTGTGACCTTGAGCAAAACAATTTAAAGCTTCAATTCGGAGATACATATAGTTCTTTAATGTAAAGTGTCACTGATATATACCTCAAAATTATTTTTTTTTAAATCAGCCACATACTTAATGTTTTCTTTCATTTATTATAAGTATAAATGTTCACTCAAAATATGTTACAAAACCATTGTTGGTAGTAGAAATAGTGATGAGGAATACACAGGTAAACATCTCCAGCTGATAAAGCAAGGCTTATCACATTAGTAAGTATTTACCACACATACTGTAAACGTATTATATTTGGCGTGTATGATATTTGGCGGGAATTAATTTTTGAACAAGTTGGCGTGGATTTGAATTAGCTTATTCCTGAATGTGATTATTTTTATACATATATGCATGGCATTTAGTGATGTAATTGATTTAGCGGAAGCCGCATTCCGCCAAAAAGCGCTAAATATAATACACATCCAAATGTACTACGTTTACAGTATGCGGCAAATTATGTTATCTGATAGTTATGTTTCATTTTAGTGTCAAACGTAGAAAAATAAATATTTATTTCGTTTTGACTAGATGATGTTACCAATATTAAAAAAAAAATAACAGAACTTTTCATTCTTTCTAGCTTATTAGATTTTCAGTTGAAACTCTTACCGAGACATGCTTTAACAATATATTTTTACATTGAAAAAAAAAATTAAAAAACCCAAACAAACAAATTTTGTGCAAAGAAAATAAATTGGCAATATATAAATTGATTTGAAAATCCTAATTGGGTTGTTTGGTGGGTGTTTTACTTTATTTGTATCTTTTTGTGTAGACAAAATGATCTTCTGAGAAATAAATAAAAACTCAAAGGTAATTTTTTGACTGATTTCCATGTTTAAATCTATAAAATAGTCTTAAACTAATCCTTACTGATATCCTCATACATTTTACCAGGAAGGAAACGTTCTTTTTACACGAAATTATTCGTTTCACTAATGCTGAGTTAAACTTTAGCTACATATAGAATATATTGTAAAGCATAAATTTGGTCACTGATTAAAAACATGCTAAAGAACAAGTGCTAATAATAAGTGGAATGACAAAACATGCCAGTTTACAGTCTGATAGTTTTTCATTAAAAACTCTATATTCCTGACATGAACTTTATTAATCCAATTAATGTTTCATGTGATATATATTACATTTCTCTTCCTCGACCAGATAAAAATAATAAAGTTAAAACAAAATATAACTAGTTACGTTTTAAATGTTAAAGCAGTGATTAGGTTCAGTGGATCAGATGCTGGACAAACTGCAATAAATATTGCAAACCTCTCAACTGCAACAACTGTTGATCATTTTTATTTATATTATATGCTCAACACAAGCATGCACTTTTTTTAGGCATCACGACCATGTCGCTCAAACACGTTTATTTTAACCAATGGTTAAATCTCTTATCCACTAGTTAATTTTAACTCGTGGTTAAACTCTGTTTGTCGAAGGTAAACCCACTGGTTAAATTGCTTAATCAGTGGTGAACGTTTGGCTAAAGTTATAATTAACAATACTGCAGAGCTGGAATGTCTTTAACAGGTGATTAAACATAGATTATAGCTTGTTGTTGATGTGAAATTTTGTAGACAACACATAAATAATAAGTAAACATATATGTTTGTCATAATTTCGACACAACATATACAATTTATGAGATATATTTTCAAAGAGGGGGGTTATTTGGGAAATTCTATTTCTATTCTATTAAGTTCCATACTATTACAATGCAGCATGCAGTGATGATTGCTTTTCTAATGGTGATGACTCATGTGATCGCTAGCTGCATGGTCTGATTATGAATCCTTATTAAACAATGAGTCCATTACAAGTATTTTTATATAATTGTATATAAGGAATAAGGAATCATTCTTTGAGTATTATGAGGTGATACTTTTGGTCGGGGCGTGATCAAATCCAATAAAGCCCGACGGGCATTAATGATAGATTTGATCATGCCCGGGCCAGAATTATCACCTCATAATATTCAAAGAATGATTCCTTATTACTTATATTTATATAATTTTAAACCATCGTGCAAAAAAATATTTAAATATAAATAAGCAGACCCCGCTGGCGCCTCAATATGACGTCATTTGAAGTTATGGGTTATATATTACAAAATCGATACGGAGTGTTATCACAGGCAAAGACACTGGAAAATGTAAATAAATATGAATATGAAGTCTTCAACGTGTTTAATGATAAATTAAGTGCTGGCTGTCTAAATAGTTTTTAGATTCTTTTCAACCATAATTGACAGACGGATAAAGTAAAAGCTTTATGGGATACAATTCACGGGTTAAACGAAAGTAGTGGTTAGAAAAAGTGGTTAGCTACTTACTTACTACTAGCAACGCAACTTTGAAAGCTGGTAAGTAAACCAGTGGATCCTGAAATAGACAAATGGGTAAAATAACCTGTGGTTAAAGTTAAACATAGTTTTGAGCAATCCAGTCCAGATTACAATCTTTTTTAGATCTGGAAAACGCCAGTTTTGTGTAATGGTTTGAATCGTGCATTTAGAATTAAATGATTCTAGGAAATATTTTTAAAACCCGGTTTTACATATAATCTAACAATATAGATATATACCACTTTTCTTTAAGACTAACAGTTTTTGTTTGTTCCATAAATAAGACATTATTTTGTATTCCTAGTTTTATATTTAAAAATTCAGTTTGCCAGAAATGTCACCATAAATATCTTCTTTTTCAAATACCAATGTTGATAATGAGCAAGAACAATTCATTACAACTTTGTGCATTTTTTATGTTACACGTCAAATAAATATGTGGTTGTTTTATTAATACAGTTTTTACATTGAAAAAAGTTTCTGTGCTTTATGCTCATTGTGAGTAGTATTTAGAAACTATATATATATATTCACATACAACATTCAATTAACCTCGATTTTAATCTCAAAATCTACTGGTGTTAATACAATAATTGCTATGTTATATTCAAAGTTCGATAACTCGAGCTTGTTTTCCATCAACAAATTCGGCACTCGCGAAAATAACATTTTCCTCGGTAATACCCATTTACTATCTATGATGGCGATAACTAGTAATTATCCCAACGAATCAGCAAGAGTTTTCACAAGCAAATGACATTGGGAAATAGCTGTTATTTTAGGGGCTCAATATACCGGTATTTGCTGCAATAGATGTTAAATATGTGTAAAATAATTATCATGCACATCACTTTAATTTTTTTTATTAAAAATAAGAAAAGAATATTGACCAAAAAGTCATTTTTATTAATGACTTATAAGCGAAAATAGATCTGTATCAAAGTAACATAGAAAATGATTAAATGCAAAGTAATGAACTTTCAAGCCAATTAAACATACAAAATAGTTCTATAATCTAAAATTACTGATAAAAATATGTGCACATCCAGTGTAAGTTTGGGATCATAAAGACAAAACAAAAAGTAAACGAAACTAAACAAAATGATTTTTTTTAATATATTATTGATCTATTTACATTGCGTACGAATATAAAGTAACGAATGAACAATATCTTACTGACTTAAAAATAAGCTATTGAATAAATTAAATATAAGAATTGTCATTATACTTCAACATCTTCCTCCTCCTCATCATCTTCGTCGTCACCATCACAAGCAAAGAAAAACAACACATAAACAATATTGAAGCTTACTAAAACACTAAATTAATAAAACAAAAAACAGCAAAAATTTAAAATGTCACTGAACATCATCTTCATATATAATCACGTAGCCAAAAATGGTCACTGGTTATAGTAAACATTAGCTGACATAGCTTGCAGATGGTCGTGAACAGTCTGGTAGATCAAACGATATCAATCCTGAAAAAAGTAGATTCAATTATGGTCAATTGAAGTAAGATCAAAGTGGAATACCCTGGTTTCATCATAATTCGTTTAACACTATGTTTGAAAAGTTATTTTCCATCTCCTAAGTTATTATGATTAAGAGGAAAAAAGCTTAGTGTCTCTTTATTTGCTCCCTAAACACAAGACAATGGTATGAAAGTAATTTAGGATATTGCCTTTCAGGCAACAGTTTACAATGAACTCATTATCAACATGTGTTGAAAATTCATAATTCATGCATGATTCCATTTGTTACACATGAGTTATGTTTGATCTCAGCATCAATGAAATATATGTGTCAAATTGTGCTGTGTATGTGTATCGGTCATTTGCAATTTTATAGTTTTTTCAAAGAAACTACTCATGCAAGTCAATTTACTTGGATTTGTATTTAATCTTACCCAGTCATAAGTTTTCTGCAAAAAATCACTCTTTTCATTTGTATCGATGATGGGTATGATAATGTTAAAAAGCGCAATAATTGATAGTTGTTTTGCATTGGACTATAATGACGTTTTGTTTTTGAATAAAACGCGTAAATGCCATTTAAATGTCTCTAAACGGCAAGTGTCAAAATTTTCAGGACATTATGGCGAACGAACAGTCTGTTTAACTGAATGATGACCCCAAAATTTTAACATGCATTTACATCTGTAAGTACTAATATATTTATAGTAATTAACCTGTGTCTGTGACGTTCATGTAGCGAAAGCCATTTTCTGTTGTGTTCGTTTGATGATGAAAACTAAGGAGGAGCTATTTTTCATTCAGATGATGGATTCTTCCATCTCTCAGTGTGCAGTGGAGGAGAAAGTATTTTGTGATTGTGCTTAGTGTGTACTATTCAAATTACTTATAAAAACTAAATTAAAAAAGTATCGTAAAACAGACAAATTAAGGAACAGAAGGTGTAGAGTGAATACTGTAGAATCATTTAATTTCGTGGGGGCAAACTTTCGTGGATTGTGGGTTTTTTGCTTATTCGTGGGGATGTAATTTCGTGGATGCGTCAGTTTTCAGTTTCAGTAGGTAAACTAAATCTTTTATAATTTGTTTTCGTTGAGGATGTAAATTCGTGGGCGATGACTACTCACGAATACCACGAAAATTGAGCCACCACGAATTCTACTGACTTCACAGTAGTTCCTTTTATACTTAAGTATATACATGTACAAGTTCCTAACATAAACAAACACATATTTTTTTCTCTTTCGGAGAGAGATAGAGAAATTAAACTGAAAACAAGGAATATAAAAATATGCTAGCGCTATAATTTGAAGTGATAATAGAATGCAACTAGCATGCATATTGTTGTAGTGAGCAAGCTTTGAAAATAGTTGCTTGCTTTCTTTTTTGTAAAGGTTTGACTAAAAAGTTAATGTTGAATCAATAAGCATGTAGCAATGAACAAATAATCAAATGAATCTACATCAAAACAATTTATTATGCTACAGTGTTTAGCATTTTGTATCTATATTAAAGATAATCAGAACAATTTCACTCGATATTATGAGATGTTACAAGTATTGCTATAAAAAGATACAATTTAACAGAAACAAACAAGAGGCTCGTTGGTCACATCACTTCTCTGAACATTGGTTCTATTTTCATTCTATTTCTAGTTGTTTAACCCTGAAACTATAAAAGTATTGTAAAACTATCGTGTATTCCAAAACTTGACAATAAATTCAAAAATACATAGAAAGAGGCTAAATTAAGACATCACATGGTAAGTTCTAAGATACAGCAATTCTAGATCTTAACTATAAATAATTTTGAAAAGTAAAAGAAGGATACTGTGACCTTGATATGAGGATACAAAACTATGAGAATTCTTACACAGAAACTTTACTGATGGCAGCATTGTATTTCTTGAAATGATATTTTTAAACATTTACGCTGTATCTTTCTTCGCTGTTCATTGAGGAATCTTGGGGCTCCAGTATTTGTCTGAGGGTCACAATTTTAACAATTTAGAATTTACACTACATGCTTGCATAGAAATGTCACTAATTGTGGCATTGTAATTATGAAGGAGATTTTTAGATTTTTATATTGCATATTTCTATGTTAAATTTTGAACCCCAAATGTGATTCTAAAGGGTCACATTTTTAACCATTTAGAATCAACTGTATGTCCAACTTTTTTCATAGCAATATCAGAAATCGTAGCACTTTAGTACTTTAGAAGATTTGTTAAACATTTCCCTAAATATTTGTATGTTAAACTTTAATCCTCAGTCTCGGGATAACAAAATTGGCCCGTTGTCACGGTTTGATAAATTTATTATGTACTATTTGGGGATGCTTGCATATCAAACTAATAGTTGCAGCAATGCAGTTATTGAGAAACATATTACAAAAGATTTTTTCCATATAGTTCTATGATAACTTGATGTCACATATATTATATATATATATATAAGCTTTAGTGTAAATTTTGTCATTTCTGATGCAGCAGTTTTTGAGACGAATTTATGAAAAGTTAACAGACAGACGGACAGATAGACAGACTGACGGACAACAAGTGGTCAGGAAAGCTCACCCGAACATTCGCTTCATGTGAGCTAGAAAGATCATTTTTTTTGATAGGCATTCAGCTAAGAATCTCATTAATATACAATTATTAACACCTTTCAGTGTTTTGTCTATGACAAAACTGCAACTCAAGCTTCTTTATTTTTTTTTCACTAATATGTCGCATCGCCTAAAATTTTCGTTTTTTGCACAAACTAACATACATTTGTAAAAAAAAAAAAACAGATGGATATTTATTTTTTTTTAAATGACGGAATCGTTGCAATAAAATCTAATAAATACATAATTTTTTTTTCGATTCATAGAGGATGAGACATTATTCTTTATATGGTTATCGCATTAATACAGCTTCATTTATTTGATCAGTAAATTGAGCTTCAGTATCATTAGAATTAGTTTTCATCAGCTGGTATAAAAAAACTCATGAAATTTGTTGAATAGTGGAATCGGTGAAATGAAACCGTAATGAATAAGTTAAATTCACAAGGGATCAAATCAGATCGCTTCATAGATATTTTCAGTTGCAGTATCATTGTACTCGGTTTCCGCCGTATCATTGTATTCGGTTTCCGGCAGTTCGCAGTAATATTCCGACGTCTGTAAAGATAACTCTGTATGACACTTGAGGCCTTGAATGTTATCGTCGTACTGAGAGGAAACTTCCTCGTTGTTCGGCTGTTTTTCTGAAAACACATATGCATTGAATCAGTGAACGCGCCATTGCTTGATATCCACGCTCCATTTTAATATCGATTATTTAAAGAGGCTAGCTGGTCAACAAACTACGTGATCAAATCTATCAAAAAGCCCTTCAGGCTTTATTGGATTTGATCACGCCCCAACCAAAATTATCACCTCATAATACTCAAAGAATCATTCCTTATATTCATGCTAAACTTAAAATTGTAGTTAACCTTAACTATCACATTTTGTTTTGTAAGCAAGCCTTTTTGAAGTCCATTTTAAAAGCCGTTGTGTACTTACTTGATTTTCGTGATGCTGTGCTTGGCATATGATTCTTCTTGCCATAGTGTCTAGGTGATTGTTTTAATGAAAAATAGTGTTAGACCAGAGTTAAAGATTGCTAGCTCAAAACTTATTTTTTCCCGAAAAAAAAAATGAATTGATAATTATAAATTGATGAAATTAAAATAAAATATACCTTAGATACCAAACAAAAAGTAATCAATTTAAAATGAATACAAACAATTTTTGTATAGAATATGGCATTATAAAATGATACACACTTTTCATTTATACAGTGTGTTTATATAAAATCTTACTTTAATCGTTACTTCAAGAAAATTGAGTAATGATCATGATTATTTAATACATAACTTCATTAAGCAATTGTAATGTAATGCTTAACTTTACAATTTTTTTTTACCCAAACCTGGCCGAAATCGTTTTTAGTGAGCTTATACATGTATTATATCCATGTTCGTTTTAAATGTGCACTTCAATAATAATACCTTTTGTATAATATGACAGTCACTGCAATCACAGACAACACTCCAGCCGATCCACCAATAACAATATACATTGTCACGTCTCCGCTTTGATTTCTTCTCGCGCCATTTTCTTCATTTTCCTGAAATGAATTAGGATTAAAGAGAATAAGATCTGAAAGAGAGAGAGAGAGAGAGAGAGAGAGAGAGAGAGAGAGAGAGAGAGAGAGGGGGGAATGAATTGTTTAGATTTTGCGAAAATTCAAAATATAAAAGCTAGAACGACAAAGTGAAAACGTAGAAGAAAGTTATCATAAACACGTCATATTAAATGTTGAATGTAAATTGAAAATTGAAAACGAGAAAATAAAGTACTGGTGGTAAAAAAAATACTTTTTCTTTACATCTATCAACAATTAAAAATAAACCTGTTGTTGTAAGGATGGGCATATTATGTTTCTTGTACAAACAAAACGATCGATAGTTTGTTATTTTTGGCACTAGTATCATACTCTTTTTGATGATTAAGTCAAAAAAGTAGCAATAAAAATCAGTTCTGCTTTTAAATTATACCCGCATTTAATACATGAGCGTTATGTACTAAAAGTTAACATGCCAAAAAAAAAAAAAAAAAAAAGAAAAAAAAAAAAAAAAAGAACAGCATCAATTGTTTCCTATTATCTTAATTATTATTATTGATTCATGCACTGATTTACCTGTCTACAGTTTCCATAGTCACATCGATGCTTGTAGCAAGAACTATTGCAAAGTAAGTCGCAATTGGGCCCGTAGTATACTCTTGGGCATGCTGAATAAAAACACGGTTGGTATAGATGCATGCATAAACACAATCATGCTGCATTGTGGTTTCAATTACATTAATTAGCATCACTTTTTATACCTTAAGTGAAAGTCACAGTTTCAACGAAACTTTAATATATGATCAATGGTACTATTCTATTAAATACTGTACTTGAATGGACATTTAATTTCATGGATCAACTCTAAAACTAAATCCACAAAAATTGGTATTCAACGAAAATTGATGAAACTACACCACTTATTCAAATGATATAAGTTAAGAGAAATTACATTTATTTACTTTCTTCAGCTGATCTTGAAAGAAGATCTTGAGTGAGTTTCTTGAGCATTCGTATTGAATAACTTAATTTATCACAACCGCCTACATCAGTACTCGGTTGCTCAATCTCCTTATTATTTTGTTTTTGTTTTCTTTTCAAATACGTTGTGTTTTACCATTAGCTAACTTGTAAAGCTTTAAAGTTAACCATTGGTAGCATTTCTAAACCAACGTGTTGATTGTACTCAACAGTAGCCGATTTTAAGACAATAGCACACTATTTCATATAATTTATAAGCACAGTTAATGACTTTTTATTTGCTGCCGCGTTTAATTATAGAAAAATATTGTCGATGACAGCGATTGGAAGGAGCCTCTTAAATTCCATAGAGAAATTTCAAAACTCTAAAATATATAAACAATCATGCATCAATTTCCTGTTCATCATGGTGTAATGTTCTGTTAAGTAAATTAGGTTTTTTGTTTTGGTAATTAAAACTAATATTCGCAATTTAAAAAAGAAATAAATAAATCATACACTAAAACACGTTTATAGCAAAATACCAGGGTCGTTGAAAGTTGATTAGTTATACCAATCGTACATGTTTCATCTAAATGTAACTAATGACTTGGGGAATGAAAAAAAAAACTTCGTTGTAAGCATGCTCACTGTATATAACAGTGATAAATGTTATCCAATATTTACAATATAAACACTTTAACCACTTTTTTCAATGCAAGCTTAAGTGATATGAAAAGCCTCTAGCAATTTAAGGGGGAAGTTTCATGAGGTGCTTCAGAGAGCAACTCAGCCATTTATGATCACGATTAATAACGACATTTTTGAAGCATGCATTCTACTAGTTAACCATTCATGATATACAATTCAATCACGGAAACAGTTATTACTTATATATATTTTACAGTTTGATGCTATGCTACGGTATGCCTTTTTAATGATATGCTATGACATTCCTATGCTTTGCTATGAGAAATCGAAACTAAGGTATGTTATGGTATTCTATACGGTGTTTTGAGATTTGAAGAAACACAACTCCGTGTACAGAACTCTACCAAATATTTCAAAGTAAAACTTTAAATTATTATTCTTAAAACAAGATATACAAACATCAAGTAAATATTCAAAACAACTGTTGATATGCGTGAAAGATGTGTTTATGTAAATATTTGTTTGCAAATTTTATTCAAATCCGTGTTTTCTATACAAATTTCGACACAATCTGAATAAAAAAAAAATTGAATTTGAAAAGTATTGTGTAATTTGAACCCTTTGTGAGGCCCAAGAATTGTCCAGGGACCAATGTCAAAAACTTTTAAAGAATCAACAATATGTCAAAATGCTTGCATATAAGTAAAACCATATGTTATAACATTTGAGATTTTGTGAAGAAATTAAAATGTTTCCTCTGTAACATTGGACCCCCAATGTGGCACCAGCTTACTCCTAAAGATATATAATTTTAACAAACTTGAATCTACCCTATCTGAAGATGCTTCCACACAAGTTTAAGCTTGTCTGGACAATCGGTTTCTGAAATTATTAGTTTTTAAGTTTCTAAAGGAAGACCATATTATTATTCTGAAAAAAATATAATATCTTATTTTTTTTCTAGACGCCAACATTGATTATCTCCCACGTTTTTTCACCTATTCTTTTAAAATTATCAGGCTTGATAACATGTCACGCGATGTTCCATATTTTAACAATCATTTTGTGGTAATGTATACGTTAGTCTCAATCAGTATCGCAAAAAACATTGATTAAATTATCATTCTCGCAAAAAAGCACCCTTAAATGTTCATGCACCGTATTTCTACCCTCTTTAATTTGCAAATTATTTCAAGTTCACTCGGATATATCGAGTCGACGTAAGTATGGAAATAACAATTGTTAATTGATAATACGTCGTCGATATACCTGAATGTTGAGTTGAAGGCCACAGCGATTGATTTGCTTTTTTTTTTCAAGTACACGTTTTTGAATAAATTCTGCTTCATAAGAATACAAAAATAGGTCTGCTAACAATGGGGCACAATTGGAACCCATGGGAATTCCAACAGATTGCTGTATATTGTTGTTTATTTTAAAATGTCCATATATCAAGTACGATGACTATTATTAACATACTCCACAAGGTATTTTTTTATAAAATTAACTTACCAGTTAGATTATTCTTCTCTCGAATTTGAACTATTTTTTTATCTCTCTATCTTACTTTTGTTGCAGTATATCCCATCATGTCGAGGCCCACATCCCTTGAGACACGCCCCCGTCTTCTTGTCACATAACTGTCCTTGATAACAGTGACCACAGTTACTACTGCAATTTGTCCCATACATTCCGTCGTCACATTCTATTAAAAATAGCTGCATTTGTTTCTTGTTTCGTGAATATTTGTACTATTATTATTATTATTATTATTATATTTGATAAAGGTTATCCTTCATTTCATCTCCTAGATGTCCGTATAAGATGTCTGCATATGCTATTCATTTTTGATTGTTCGTTACATATTTTGTTTACGTACGCTCCAAAAAAGATCTTTATAGCAGGATGTTGACTTCATTAGATGTACATCATAAATAAATACATGTATTTCTTTTCAAGTAAGATATTTCGTTTCTACATGCTTATACAAGATGCCATTAAGTTCTAACTTTTTTTTCTAAATATGAATGATAATGAAATCATGATATAAGTTATAACAAGCATTTATTTAGGGTAACATTTAAAACCACCATATTTTTCCAATATGTTAGATTTTAACACCAATGAATTCTTACGTCAATTTTGTAATTTTTTTTATCAGGGAGCTCAATATAACCACTATATTCTTCTTTTGATTTTTTTATAAACAGGTCTTAATGATGTCGAAACTCTTTTGTGTCTGGAAAAATAATTTGAGATATTACAATTTAATCTGATTATGAAATATTAAATTGCTTAATTCTCATATTTTCCTTTGACATTCTATTTTTCTTTCATTACCCTTTTGATAAAGATTTAGAGTTTAAAGGTCGCCATAAAGTAAAACAATATCTCTGATTTTGTTTATTGTAACATTAAAATCTGGTATATTATAGCAAACGCAGCGAGCTCTAACGACTACGTTTTGGCGAAGAGAAAAATCGGACTATTGCTACATTTGACATACTGAAAATTCTGTCGTCAGATTTGTACTCACAATTCCGTGTAAATTGCAAATGTCTGCAAAAATTTTGATCTCACGAGAACAGGTACAATGTATTTTAAGACTGTCATGCATTTAAAAGATGAAATAAACATTCTGCTGATTTAAGAAAACGGTTTGCAACTATTTGTTTTACATTATTTTCTTGGTAAATTGTTCGGAGCATTGTTATATTAAAGGAAACTGTCGCGTGATGTCTGACCTACTAACGTGACGTCACACTGTCTAGACTAAGAACGCGACCTTGAGCGTAATGAATATATGGATAGGCGGATCCAACTATGTACGTCTCTAATGAATCTGATAGTGAAATGATTTTATTGTGATCGTTGTTCATAGCTTCGCCCTCCAGATCGCCACACCGAAAAAGATCACTGTTTATACATAAATACTGGAGCGTAAAATATTTTTTATTCACGTTGATGCATCCATTTGTTAAACCACGCTTTAATTTATTATCATGTATCAATGTGAATTTACTATAGCGTTTAATGATTTATTTTTGACGTCGTGACAATATCTGCCGTCAGGTGAGCATACAAATTGAGTAATGCGCGTTATGTCAATATGTCTGCTCAACTGACGGCAGTTATTGTTCAGACGACTTAATAAATAAATCATTTGATGCTTATTTTATTAAAAAAATCGGTATAAATTGCAGATCACAGAATGAGTAAACTTTTAACAGCAAGGACATCTGTTTCTAAAACCTGTTTACACTGGTTTTCACATAGACTGTTGAGATGAAAATATAATCCAAGAAAAATAACTCTTGAAACTTTTTTTTTCAACAATAGAATCAACTTTACAGTTTAATAATTGTAAAACATTGTCTTAAACATGTATGAATTATATTTTTAAACCATTAATATAGAAATCAATGTATAGAGACTACTGAATATGTAGATTACCTGTAAATTAATACGCAGTAATTGGGTTGTTGCACTAGAGGCATTTAAAGACCATCGAATATAATGGGAAAACACAGTAGAAATAAATATAATTTAGCATATGCTGCGCTCGCCCCAACAGTCGCACGGTAAATAATATTATTAGTTTTATTAAACACAATCTTATTAATTTGTTATTCTTTTTTGATGTTAAATATGATAATAAGAGTCAAATTTAGTGGTAAAGTATCCCTTTTATATTGATTTTGTTCAATGAGACTAAAAACATTTACGACTTCGTCCTAATGTCTTTTTTGAAACGCAACCCTGATGTTTTGCAGGAAATGGTATTGCACCAGTAATCTTCACACTTGGGATAACATCAGCAGTGTACCTTTAGTACATACTGGCAACATCCATCCACTGATACAGCCACCTAAGCATGCCCCAGTTTTCCCGTTACAACTCGATTCATTGTAACAATTCTCACTGCAATTTTGCAAACAATTAATTCCGAACATCCCCGAAGGACACTCTTAAATAAAAAAAAAATATAATTAATTATATTCATTCTTTAAAAATTGTTATTCAACTAATTTTGTAAATTGAATACACTAGACTACAGATATTCCATATTATGTTTTTTTCCCTTCAAAATGTACATCTGTTTAAAGGTCGAAGAAAATCAACAATTTTTAAACGAATCATGAAAAGCTTAATGATGTAAATGCTTTTTCATACGAAACAGTAATTTTAATATGTGCACTACGTAAATGCAATAAAAACAAGAGGCCAATGGGCCACATCGCTCACCTGAGAAACAATAGGTATGATAAAATCAGCTTAACGGAGTCATAATAAAAACTATCTGGACAATGTAGTATAATACATGTACCGGTAGATCCTGTATAAATAAAAATCAATTTTTTCCACTGGATATCCTTATGTTTATTATCATTAGTCCCTTTTCTAACGGGATGATTTTATAGTAATATCACATGTTGAGCATTGCAGCTCTCAGAAAAATCCTAAACAATTGTTTATAAATGGTATATAAACCTACATCAAACTCTGAACCCCTTGTGAGACCCAATCGTCCAGGAATCATCCAGAAGCCAACATCTAAACAATATTAATTAATCACCTGGCTGATTAGTTTCTGAGAAGAAGATTTGTAAAGATTTACTCTTAATATTTCTATGTAAAAATTCCACCCCCATTGTGGCCCTACTCTACCCCCAGGAACCATGATTTTTACAACTTTGAATCTACTCTACCTGAGGATGCCTCCAAACAAGTTTCAGCTTTCCTAACTTATTAGTTTCTGAGAAGTCGATTTTTAAAAGATTTACTCTATATATTTCTATATAGAAAGTCGATCCCCAATTGTGGCCCCACTCTACCCCTGGGGGGAATGATTTTCACAACTTTAAATATACACTAGGATGCTTCAACACAAGTTTCAGCTTTCCTGGCCAAATGGTTCTTGAGAAGAAGATTTTAAAAAATTTACTCTATATATTCCTATGTTAAAAATCGACCCTCCGTTGTAGCCCCATCCTAACCCCGGGGGTCATGATTTTCACAACTTTGAATCTACTCTACCTGAGGATGCTTGCACATACGTTTCAGCTTTCCTGGCAAAATGGTTCTTGAAAAGATGATTTTTAAAGATTTACTCTATATATTCCTATGTTAAAAATCGACCCTCCCCATTGTGGCCCTACCCTACCCCCAACGGTCATGATTTTCACAACCTTGAATCTACTCTACCCGAGAATGCTTCCACATAAGTTTCAGCATTTCTGGCCAAATGGTTCTTCAGAAGAAGATTTTTAAAGATGTACTCTATATATTCCTATATAAAAAGTCAACCCTCCATTATGGTCCCACCCTACCCCCGGAGGTCATGATCTTCACAACTTTGAATCTACACTACCTGAGGATGTTTTTACATAAGTTTCAGCTTTTCTGGCCAAATGGTTCTTGAGAAGAAGATTTTAAAAGATTTACTCTATATGTTCCTATGTAAAAAGTCGACCCCCCATTGTGGCCCCACCCTACCCCAGGGGGTCATGATTTACATAACTTTGAATCTACACTACCTAAGGATGCTTCCACATAAGTTTCAGCTTTCCTGGCCTAACGGTTCTTGAAAAGATGATTTTTCAAGATTTACTCTATATATTCCTATGTAAAAGTCGACCCCCCATTGTGTCCCACCCTAACCCCGGGGGTCATGATTTTCACAACTTTGAATCTACACTACTTGAGGATGCTTCCACATAAGTTTCAGCTTTCCTTGCCTAACGGTTTTTGAGAAGAAGATTTTTAAAGATTTACTCTATATATTCCTATGTAAAAAGTCGACCCACCATGGTGGCCACACCCTACACCCAGGGGTCATGATTTTCACAACTTTGAATCTCCTCTACCTGAGGATGCTTTTACATAAGTTTCAGCTTTCCTGGCCAAATGGTTCTTGAGAAGAAGATTTTTTAAGATTTACTCTATATATTCCTATGTAAAAAGTCGACCCCCCATTGTGGCCCCACCCTACCCCAAGGGGTCATGATTTTCACAACTTTAAATCTACTCTACCTGAGGATGCTTCCACATAAGTTTCAGCTTTCCTGGCCTAACGGTTCTTGAGAAGAAGATTTTTAAAGATTTACTCTATATATTCCTATGTAAAAAGTCGACCCCCATTGTGGCCCCACCCTACCCCCGGGGGTCATGATTTTCACAACTTTGAATCTACACTACCTGAGGATGCTTCCACACAAGTTTCAGCTTTCCTGGCCAAATGGTTCTTGAGATGAAGATTTTTAAAGATTTACTCAATATATTCCTATGTAAAAAGTCGACCCCCCATTGTGGCCCCACCCTACCCCAGGGGGTCATGATTTTCACAACTTTGAATCTACTCTACCTGAGGATGCTTCCACATAAGTTTCAGCTTTTCTGGCCTAACGGTTCTTGAGAAGAAGATTTTTAAAGATTTACTCTATATATTCCTATGTAAAAAGTCGACCCCCCATTGTGGCCCCACCCTACCCCCGGGGGTCATGATTTTCACAATTTTGAATCTACACTACCTGAGAATGCTCCCACATAAGTTTCAGCTTTCCTTGCCTAACGGTTTTTGAGAAGAAGATTTTTAAAGATTTACTCTATATATTCCTATGTAAAAAGTCGACCCACCATGGTGGCCACACCCTACACCCAGGGGTCATGATTTTCACAACTTTGAATCTACTCTACCTGAGGATGCTTTTACATAAGTTTCAGCTTTCCTGGCCAAATGGTTCTTGAGAAGAAGATTTTTTTAAGATTTACTCTATATATTCCTATGTAAAAAGTCGACCCCCCATTGTGGCCCCACCCTACCCCAAGGGGTCATGATTTTCACAACTTTAAATCTACTCTACCTGAGGATGCTTCCACATAAGTTTCAGCTTTTCTGGCCTAACGGTTCTTGAGAAGAAGATTTTTAAAGATTTACTCTATATATTCCTATGTAAAAAGTCGACCCCCCATTGTGGCCCCACCCTACCCCCGGGGGTCATGATTTTCACAACTTTGAATCTACACTACCTGAGGATGCTTCCACACAAGTTTCAGCTTTCCTGGCCAAATGGTTCTTGAGATGAAGATTTTTAAAGATTTACTCAATATATTCCTATGTAAAAAGTCGACCCCCCATTTTGGCCCCACCCTACCCCAGGGGGTCATGATTTTCACAACTTTGAATCTACTCTACCTGAGAATGCTCCCACATAAGTTTCAGCTTTCCTTGCCTAACGGTTTTTGAGAAGAAGATTTTTAAAGATTTACTCTATATATTCCTATGTAAAAAGTCGACCCACCATGGTGGCCACACCCTACACCCAGGGGTCATGATTTTCACAACTTTGAATCTACTCTACCTGAGGATGCTTTTACATAAGTTTCAGCTTTCCTGGCCAAATGGTTCTTGGGAAGAAGATTTTTAAAGATTTACTCAATATATTCCTATGTAAAAAGTCGACCCCCCATTGTGGCCCCACCCTACCCCAAGGGGTCATGATTTTCACAACTTTAAATCTACTCTACCTGAGGATGCTTCCACATAAGTTTCAGCTTTCCTGGCCTAACGGTTCTTGAGAAGAAGATTTTTAAAGATTTACTCTATATATTCCTATGTAAAAAGTCGACCCCCCATTGTGGCCCCACCCTACCCCAGGGGGTCATGATTTTCACAACTTTGAATCTACTCTACCTGAGGATGCTTCCACATAAGTTTCAGCTTTTCTGGCCTAACGGTTCTTGAGAAGAAGATTTTTAAAGATTTACTCTATATATTCCTATGTAAAAAGTCGACCCCCCATTGTGGCCACACCCTACCCCCGGGGGTCATGATTTTCACAATTTTGAATCTACACTACCTGAGAATGCTCCCACATAAGTTTCAGCTTTCCTTGCCTAACGGTTTTTGAGAAGAAGATTTTTAAAGATTTACTCTATATATTCCTATGTAAAAAGTCGACCCACCATGGTGGCCACACCCTACACCCAGGGGTCATGATTTTCACAACTTTGAATCTACTCTACATGAGGATGCTTTTACATAAGTTTCAGCTTTCCTGGCCGAATGGTTCTTGAGAAGAAGATTTTTTAAGATTTACTCTATATATTCCTATGTAAAAAGTCGACCCCCCATTGTGGCCCCACCCTACCCCAAGGGGTCATGATTTTCACAACTTTGAATCTACTCTACCTGAGGATGCTTCCACACAAGTTTCAGCTTTCCTGGCCAAATGGTTCTTGAGATGAAGATTTTTAAAGATTTACTCAATATATCCCTATGTAAAAAGTCGACCCCCCATTTTGGCCCCACCCTACCCCAGGGGGTCATGATTTTCACAACTTTGAATCTACTCTACCTGAGGATGCTTCCACATAAGTTTCAGCTTTTCTGGCCTAACGGTTCTTGAGAAGAAGATTTTTAAAGATTTACTCTATATATTCCTATGTAAAAATGTCGACCCCCCATTGTGGCCCCACCCTACCCCTGAGGATGCTTCCACATAAGTTTCAGCTTTCCTGGCCTAACGGTTCTTGAGAAGAAGATTTTTAAAGATATACTCTATATATTCCTATGTAAAAAGTCGACCCCCCATTGTGGCCCCACCCTACCCCCGGGGGTCATGATTTTCACAACTTTGAATCTACACTACCTGAGGATGCTTCCACACAAGTTTCAGCTTTCCTGGCCAAATGGTTCTTGAGATGAAGATTTTTAAAGATTTACTCAATATATTCCTATGTAAAAAGTCGACCCCCCATTTTGGCCCCACCCTACCCCAGGGGGTCATGATTTTCACAACTTTGAATCTACTCTACCTGAGGATGCTTCCACATAAGTTTCAGCTTTTCTGGCCTAACGGTTTTTGAGAAGAAGATTTTTAAAGATTTACTCTATATATTCCTATGTAAAAAGTCGACCCCCCATTGTGGCCCCACCCTACCCCCGGGGGTCATGATTTTCACAATTTTGAATCTACACTACCTGAGAATGCTCCCACACAAGTTTCAGCTTTCCTGGCCAAATGGTTCTTGAGAAGAAGATTTTTTGAAAAATTCTCGAAAATTTTCATTAATTCCTAATTACATGTATCTCCCTTTGTAAGAGGGCTTGGTCCTTATTTTTCACAACTTTGAATTCCCTTACGCTAAGGATGCTCTGTGCCAAGTTTGGTTGAAATTGGCCCAGTGGTTCTTGATAAGATGTTGAAAATGTGAAAAGTTTACAGACGGACAGACGGACGGACGGACAGACGGACAGACGGACAGACAGACAACAGACAAAATGTGATCAGAATAGCTCACTTGAACTTTCAGCTCAGGTGAGCTAAAAAAACAACTAAAAATTTAATGTATTTGTACATGTTTTAATACACATTGTAATTGTCTTGTTTTACCTGTTTTACATCTAAAATCATGAAACCCAGCCTCACACCCATTGGGACAAGTCCCGTTGACAGGGTTACACTGTTCTCCATCCATACATTGTCCACAGTTCTCTGAACATCCGGCTCCATACATGTTGTTCTGACACTCTATGATGATAATCAAAATAAATGAAACTCTGTAAACCACTTTTTATCCGTGTTGTGGTTTTATTCTTTCCTGGCCTAACGGTTTTTGAGAAGAGGATTTTTAAAGATTTACTCTATATATTCCTATGTAAAAAGTCGACCCCCATTGTGGCCCACCCTACCCCCGGGGGTCATGATTTTCACAACTTTGAATATACACTACTTGAGGATGCTTCCACATAAGTTTCAGCTTTCCTTGCCTAACGGTTTTTGAGAAGAAGATTTTTAAAGATTTACTCTATATATTCCTTTGTAAAAAGTCGACCCACCATGGTGACCCCACCCTACCCCCGGGGGTCATGATTTTCACAACTTTGAATCTACACTACCTGAGGATGCTTCCACACAAGTTTCAGCTTTCCTGGCCAAATGGTTCTTGAGAAGAAGATTTTTGAAAAATTCTCGAAAATTTTCATTAATTCCTAATTATCTCCCTTTGTAAGAGGGCTTGGTCCTTAAATTTCACAACTTTGAATCCGCTTAGGCTAAGGATGCTATGTGCCAAGTTTGGTTGAAATTGGCCCAGTGGTTATTGAGAAGATGTTGAAAAAATGAAAAGTTTACAGACGGACAGACAGACGGACGGACGGGCAGACGGACAGACAGACGACAGACAAAATGTGATCAGAATAGCTCACTTGAGCTTTCAGCTCAGGCTAGCTAAAAAACTACAAAAAATTTAATGTATTTGTACATGTTTTAATACACATTGTAATTGTCTTGTTTTACCTGTTTTACATCTAAAATCATGAAACCCAGCCTCACACCCATTGGGACAATTCCCGTTGACAGGGTTACACTGTCCTCCATCCATACATTGTCCACAGTTCTCTAAACATCCGGCTCCATACGTGTTGTTCTGACACTCTATGATGATAATCAAAATAAATGAAACTCTGTAAACCACTTTTTATCAGCTAAAGAACAAGGGACGTTATTGGCCGAAATATGCCGTGTTTCAAATATGCACAGCACAAAACATTTTAAAAAGCCTTGATTTTATCAAATCTAATGGTATATAACTTATATGTGTGACTTAAACATATACATCATGGAATTTATGCTGAAAACTGTTCCGTTTTTTAGCAAGACGTCGCAATTTTAAACGCGACGCCATGCATATTTATGCGAGTAGTTTATCTGTGTTGTAAAACCATACCGGTTTCTGTGCATGAGTTTCGGGCTTGTGAACCGCAGATCACAAGTTTAAATCTGCATGCGGCCTATTTCATTGAACTTTTGAAATTATAAGTTTCAAATACAAAATTGTATATATTTTCGCCTACATGTATATGACTTACATTTATACATATTCTTTGATGTATTTTGCTACATTGTATCTTTTATAATCAAGTAATTTTCTGTTGATTTGAGAAACTATTCCAAGGTGTAGTGAGTCAGTTAAATACAAGTACCTTATGGCTTCCATTAGTTATTCATTAAAGTACAGGAAGCAAAAAAAAATTCTAAAGCTTTCATAACCTTTCTGATCACATTTTTTTAATTTTAAATGCATGAACAATGAACTCGAAAAAGGTAAGAAAAAGGGGGAAGGGGGTCCTCGACTGTCAGCAAGTTTGATAAGCAACCTCAGAGAGAGAGAGAGAGAGAGAGAGAGAGAGAGAGAGAGAGAGAGAGAGAGAGAGAGAGAGCGGGGGAGGGGGCAGGCAGAATAAAGGGGACGGAGATACGAAGAGAAAATATTAAAAACGTTTATGTTAGAGATTCTTTTTTAAATGGCTGAAAAAAATACTTTGATAAATCGTCTTTTCGTGTAATCAACCAAGAAGTATTCTGTCCCTTTACATTTTTATTTTCTTTTTAATATTCGGTGACATCAAAGCAAATCTGTTAAAAAATAGTATACATCAGCGTTTTATCATGGAGACCAAATCAATTTGTAAATAAAAATGAATAATATATATACCCTGTTTTAAATGAGTGGACAATGAGAGAGAGAGAGAGAGAGAGAGAGAGAGAGAGAGAGAGAGAGAGAGAGAGAGAGTGTGTGTGTGTGTGTGTGTGTGTGTGTGTGTGTGTGTTACACGTGTAGTTTTCTGTTTAAACAACGTAATATATACAAATCAACTTGATTCATGTTATACGTTAAAAACACTATAAAATACTTTATTGTGAATGTCAAACATATTTCTATTTTCTTCGGACTTGAAAAACATGATGGAAGGAGCACGTGGTGCAGCTCGCAGGCTGATTTGATTGACAGGTGTAGCACGTGGACTCTGACTGAAACTGCTTTGTTGGATTCTATCACAATGTGCATTACTTTAAACGATAAAAGGGTTATTTATTCATGGAAACTGAATTAAAAACAATGTCTCCTATAAGTGAATTACAAATGAAATTTCTCTCTCTCTCTCTCTCTCTCTCTCTCTCTCTCTCTCTCTCTCTCTCTCTCTCTCTCAGTTTCTTCAAACAGATGATGTCTAAAAAATGTTTAAAGTGTCCAATAAAGATGAAGTCAAAAATTTTAAGACAAAATCACGGAAGAAACTCTATCTAAATGTAAAAAATGTCTGATAAAGATGAAGTTTTTAAAGATAAACTTTAAGACAAGATCATGGAAGGAACTTTATCTATATGTTTAAAGTGTCTTATAAAGATTAAGTCAAAAACTTTAAGACAGAATCACGGAAGGAACTTAATATACTGGTCCACTGATTCTACGCGCTATAAAAGTGAAGATACTACATGCACAGTGTAGAAACGGAAGTGTACAGTTTTGGGTAGCGCTGTTTGTCGAAGCGAATAAACAAAAAGAAGAGGTAGCTCTGATTTTAATCAAATGAAATGATAAATAGATGTAAAAAAGAAAAAAAACTTCCTTAACAATGATAATATTTTATGGTACTAAACTGGCATAAGTATAAAAACTTGTATTCCTTTTGCAACATGATTTTCAATGAACTTTTTGACAATCAATATCGAAGGTCACATTCCAAAATTGAAATGATTATTAAGTACGAAATACAATCATTACGACTGAATAGGGGACATGTAGAGGTAAATATATACCTCAAAAGAGTAATCTGACCTGGAGTTTGATATAATTGCAAATAAAAGTAGAACAATTTCTCAGAATATCATGAGTTGTCATTATTTCATTCTGTACGCGTAGCGCAATTTTAAGCATATATTCAGAATTTTACTGTACACGTAGTTCTATGATTAAGCATTGGCTTCGAATGGTAAGTTAACTCAGTAGAATGACCATTGTATGAATGGACTCATTCAAAAAAAATTCAACGATGAAAAACTAATATTTTTGCTGCGATTATTTTTGTAATTAGTAGTTTTTTAATCGACCTTGCACATCCTTTTACATAGCTGTCATATACACGAGTGCTAAACTGAAAACAACTATATAGGTTTTGGATTAAAGAGATTTAAAAGCGGAGTACTAGTACAAATATTTGGATACAAGTATTTATATTGACAAGTGGACTAGAAACTTTTTACACAATATACTTGCAATGTACGCAATTGATATCAAAACCCTTAATATAAAAATAACTTGATGACATCCCGCGCAAGCGCGGGAAATAACACTTTACAAATTAATGGGGTTTTTTGTACACATTTATTTGTGTCCGATTTTTTTTCTTAATTGGTTTCTTGACCTTATTTTAAAAACGAATTACGGACGTAATTTCCGTCAATAGAAATATCTTAGCTCATTGTAATGTTCGAAGTTACGCATACAGATGTGCATCTGAAAATCAGACCTACCCTTACATACTTATAAGAGCTACGCGTACAGTAAACAATATCAGGGCATGGTAAAAAAAAAACCCATTTAAAGAATGCATTGCTTCCTTCATATATGTAGTTTTTTTGTCTGAAAGATATCGTATTGGGGAAATATTTTCACAACAAGAAACAAACTTTTTTTCTCAAAGAAATGAGAAACACTTCTCTAGAAATTTTGATTCGATTTCTTATTGAATATTTGCACTGTGAAATGACGAGTATAAACTTATTCTAGTTAACTACCGTATAAAAAAAATCGCGATACTTTTTTAGTTAGTTATTGACGTATTTTCCATCTACGATCAAAATACTGTACGCAGCGCAACTTGTTCTCTCGCTTCAACAAACAGCGATACCCAAAACTGTTCACTTCCGTTCCTACACTGTGATATGTACATGTACATCATAAACATGTATTATAGAAAAATATAAAATTTAAAATTTCACAAAATATTAAGCTATATATTATTCTTTTTGAGAAAGTACAATTCTTTTCATCAGCCCTTTAGATTTGATTTCGTTGAATAGAGTTAGTGAGAAAAGATTACGGGAGACAATATATGTTCTACCGTTATCTACGCGCATTGACTTAAACATAATCTAAACAAAAAAGAAATTAATAGTGTTTTGATTAAGCCTTTCAATATGTAAGCGATTATTTTCGATCTTTATCTCAACGGAAATCCACCGGAACAAACGCAGGTCTAAACGTTGCTTATCTTGTAATTTGCTGTTGTTGTTCTCTGTTTCTTTTCCTTTAGTTTCTCTTAAGTAAATAAGTTAAGTAAATAAATAAATATTTAAGTTTGGCCTCGTTTATTCAATGCATACAGAACCCGATAAAGAACCCGAACATTAAAAAATTGGAATATAAACAATTAATTTTCTCGAAAATATGACAACCAGACGGTAAAAAAGTGTTAACTTGATCTTTAGTTTGACATTTTGAAGCTGTTCAGCAAGTTTCATGTTATTCCTCAAACGCAAAAAGGAAAAAGTGTGGAAAACTGAAGTGGGACAGACAGACGGACGGACGGACGGACAGGCGGACTGACGGACGCAGAGGAAAGCTATAGTCCCCTCTGGTGAAACCGGTAGGGGACTAATAATGATAATAATGATAACTTATCAATTAATACATTCTGCTAATCAGCTTCTCACTCAGCGTCGATAGCGTTGTTGACGTCGATAACAATAGATAAAAACGTTATTGACGTCGGTAAAATATCATTTTCCGTATTCATTTTTTTTTAGATTCATATTGTTCACATGTGACAACCAACACCATTTTAATTGTATGAATAGATGATGAAATTATGAGAATGCACGTGAACTATAAAAGTGGTTGTTGCATGTGAAAGTGTCTAATTTTAACGAAAACTACTCATAAAACATCATATCGTAACGCATTTGAACGAGCATTCCATGTTTAGCGCACATTAGTGACGTCATAATGAAAAATGACGTCATTTTAGTGCTTGTAGGATTTAGCTAATATCATACTAAGTATAATGCACAACTTCAATAACGCGGACAAAGACGTTGAAAATTTCGTAAATTTTGCGGCCAAATAATGCCAATACCGTATCTTGTTCTTTGACTTCGTGATTAACCAGGGATAAACTTGTTCGTGCCGAGTAATAACTACTTCTAAGCTTCCGTTTGCTACCCTAATCAAATGTTTTGAAAGATTGCTTCACGGTAATGATTAACCACAATGGCAAGGCTCTCAGAATTTCGCCGTATATTTCTTGAATCCGAATAAAATTCTATTACAGTATACTTATCTATGCAATTCATTTGCAAATATTCAAGACGATAGGGAAGCAAGTTTTAGATTGCAATGATTAATTCAACGGTCCCGAAATACTTTATTTAACTGACCTATTTAGTAAACAATGAAACATTGAAGTTTCCGTGTTGTGGTTTTATCTGATCTTCAAAACCACCAAAAATGGGCATTTGAGAGGTACGACCGTCTTTTTTTCAACTATGATTTAAATGACATATCCATTTGAATGGTAAATATTTTTTTTTTTCAAATAATCATTTCAATAATATAATTACGTTGTTCACAAGCCGGCCCCTGATATCCATCTACACATTCAAAACAATGGCCAGTCTCTATGTGGCATCGACTGCTATTACAATGAACTGGACACGGCTGGGAACAGTTCTTGCCGAAGTAGTTAGGATTAGAGCAACCTACATGTACAATATAAATTAATATACTTAGTTTTTTTCTGATTTGTAGAAGCTGCCTTTTTTATATCAATCAATCTGTAATATAACTTTTAAAATCTAAAGACAGTGTAATGCAATATTAACTTACCATATACTTCAAATTCACACAGTTCGTTGAAAGCATATGTAAAAAGTCGACCCACCATGGTGGCCACACCCTACACCCAGGGGTCATGATTTTCACAACTTTGAATCTACTCTACCTGAGGATGCTTTTACATAAGTTTCAGCTTTCCTGGCCAAATGGTTCTTGAGAAGAAGATTTTTTAAGATTTACTCTATATATTCCTATGTAAAAAGTCGACCCCCCATTGTGGCCCCACCCTACCCCAAGGGGTCATGATTTTCACAACTTTGAATCTACTCTACCTGAGGATGCTTCCACATAAGTTTCAGCTTTCCTGGCCTAACGGTTCTTGAGAAGAAGATTTTTAAAGATTTACTCTATATATTCCTATGTAAAAAGTCGACCCCCCATTGTGGCCCCACCCTACCCCTGGGGGTCATGATTTTCACAACTTTGAATCTACACTACCTGAGGATGCTTCCACACAAGTTTCAGCTTTCCTGGCCAAATGGTTCTTGAGATGAAGATTTTTAAAGATTTACTCAATATATCCCTATGTAAAAAGTCGACCCCCCATTTTGGCCCCACTCTACCCCAGGGGGTCATGATTTTCACAACTTTGAATCTACTCTACCTGAGGATGTTTCCACATAAGTTTCAGCTTTTCTGGCCTAACGGTTCTTGAGAAGAAGATTTTTAAAGATTTACTCTATATATTCCTATGTAAAAAGTCGACCCCCCATTGTAACCCCAACCCTACCCCCGGGGGTCATGATTTTCACAATTTTGAATCTACACTACCTGAGAATGCTCCCACACAAGTTTCAGCTTTCCTGGCCAAATGGTTCTTGAGAAGAAGATTTTTTGAAAAATTCTCGAAAATGTTCATTAATTCCTAATTATCTCCCTTTGTAAGAGGGCTTGGTCCTTAATTTTCACAACTTTGAATTCCCTTACGCTAAGGATGCTCTGTGCCAAGTTTGGTTGAAATTGGCCCAGTGGTTCTTGATAAGATGTTGAAAATGTGAAAAGTTTACAGACGGACAGACAGACAGACGGACGGACGGACAGACTGACAGACGGACAGACAGACAACAGACAAAATGTGATCAGAATAGCTCACTTGAGCTTTCAGCTCAGGTGAGCTAAAAAAACTACTAAAAATTTAATGTATTTGTACATGTTTTAATACACATTGTAATTGTCTTGTTTTACCTGTTTTACATCTAAAATCATGAAACCCAGCCTCACACCCATTGGGACAAGTCCCGTTGACAGGGTTACACTGTTCTCCATCCATACATTGTCCACAGTTCTCTGAACATCCGGTTCCATACATGTTGTTCTGACACTCTATGATGATAATCAAAATAAATGAAACTCTGTAAACCACTTTTTATCCGTGTTGTGGTTTTATTCTTTCCTGGCCTAACGGTTTTTGAGAAGAGGATTTTTAAAGATTTACTCTATATATTCCTATGTAAAAAGTCGACCCCCATTGTGGCCCACCCTACCCCCGGGGGTCATGATTTTCACAACTTTGAATATACACTACTTGAGGATGCTTCCACATAAGTTTCAGCTTTCCTTGCCTAACGGTTTTTGGGAAGAAGATTTTTAAAGATTTACTCTATATATTCCTTTGTAAAAAGTCGACCCACCATGGTGGCCCCACCCTACCCCCGGGGGTCATGATTTTCACAACTTTGAATTTACACTACCTGAGGATGCTTCCACACAAGTTTCAGCTTTCCTGGCCAAATGGTTCTTGAGAAGAAGATTTTTGAAAAATTCTCGAAAATTTTCATTAATTCCTAATTATCTCCCTTTGTAAGAGGGCTTGGTCCTTAAATTTCACAACTTTGAATCCGCTTAGGCTAAGGATGCTCTGTGCCAAGTTTGGTTGAAATTGGCCCAGTGGTTAGTGAGAAGATGTTGAAAATGTGAAAAGTTTACAGACGGACAGACAGACGGACGGACGGACAGACGGACAGACAGACGACAGACAAAATGTGATCAGAATAGCTCACTTGAGCTTTCAGCTCAGGTGAGCTAAAAAACTACAAAAAATTTAATGTATTTGTACATGTTTTAATACACATTGTAATTGTCTTGTTTTACCTGTTTTACATCTAAAATCATGAAACCCAGGCTCACACCCATTGGGACAATTCCCGTTGACAGGGTTACACTGTCCTCCATCCATACATTGTCCACAGTTCTCTGAACATCCGGCTCCATACGTGTTGTTCTGACACTCTATGATGATAATCAAAATAAATGAAACTCTGTAAACCACTTTTTATCAGCTAAATTTGACTTCGTGATTAACCAGGGATAAACTTGTTCGTGCCGAGTAATAACTACTTCTAAGCTTCCGTTTGCTACCCTAAACAAATGTTTTGAAAGATTGCTTCACGGTAATGATTAACCACAATGGCAAGGCTCTCAGAATTTCGCCGTATATTTCTTGAATCCGAATAAAATTCTATTACAGTATACTTATCTATGCAATTCATTTGCAAATATTCAAGACGATAGGGAAGCAAGTTTTAGATTGCAATGATTAATTCAACGGTCCCGAAATACTTTATTTAACTGACCTATTTAGTAAACAATGAAACATTGAAGTTTCCGTGTTGTGGTTTTATCTGATCTTCAAAACCACCAAAAATGGGCATTTGAGAGGTACGACCGTCTTTTTTTCAACTATGATTTAAATGACATATCCATTTGAATGGTAAATATATTTTTTTTGGCCAAATGGTTCTTGAGAAGAAGATTTTTTAAGATTTACTCTATATATTCCTATGTAAAAAGTCGACCCCCCATTGTGGCCCCACCCTACCCCAAGGGGTCATGATTTTCACAACTTTGAATCTACTCTACCTGAGGATGCTTCCACATAAGTTTCAGCTTTCCTGGCCTAACGGTTTTTGAGAAGAAGATTTTTAAAGATTTACTCTATATATTCCTATGTAAAAAGTCGACCCCCCATTGTGGCCCCACCCTACCCCTGGGGGTCATGATTTTCACAACTTTGAATCTACACTACCTGAGGATGCTTCCACACAAGTTTCAGCTTTCCTGGCCAAATGGTTCTTGAGATGAAGATTTTTAAAGATTTACTCAATATATTCCTATGTAAAAAGTCGACCCCCCATTTTGGCCCCACCCTACCCCAGGGGGTCATGATTTTCACAACTTTGAATCTACTCTACCTGAGGATGCTTCCACATAAGTTTCAGCTTTTCTGGCCTAACGGTTCTTGAGAAAAAGATTTTTAAAGATTTACTCTATATATTCCTATGTAAAAAGTCGACCCCCCATTGTAACCCCAACCCTACCCCCGGGGGTCATGATTTTCACAATTTTGAATCTACACTACCTGAGAATGCTCCCACACAAGTTTCAGCTTTCCTGGCCAAATGGTTCTTGAGAAGAAGATTTTTTGAAAAATTCTCGAAAATTTTCATTAATTCCTAATTATCTCCCTTTGTAAGAGGGCTTGGTCCTTAATTTTCACAACTTTGAATTCCCTTACGCTAAGGATGCTCTGTGCCAAGTTTGGTTGAAATTGGCCCAGTGGTTCTTGATAAGATGTTGAAAATGTGAAAAGTTTACAGACGGACAGACAGACAGACGGACGGACGGACAGACTGACAGACGGACAGACAGACAACAGACAAAATGTGATCAGAATAGCTCACTTGAGCTTTCAGCTCAGGTGAGCTAAAAAAACTACTAAAAATTTAATGTATTTGTACATGTTTTAATACACATTGTAATTGTCTTGTTTTACCTGTTTTACATCTAAAATCATGAAACCCAGCCTCACACCCATTGGGACAAGTCCCGTTGACAGGGTTACACTGTTCTCCATCCATACATTGTCCACAGTTCTCTGAACATCCGGTTCCATACATGTTGTTCTGACACTCTATGATGATAATCAAAATAAATGAAACTCTGTAAACCACTTTTTATCCGTGTTGTGGTTTTATTCTTTCCTGGCCTAACGGTTTTTGAGAAGAGGATTTTTAAAGATTTACTCTATATATTCCTATGTAAAAAGTCGACCCCCATTGTGGCCCACCCTACCCCCGGGGGTCATGATTTTCACAACTTTGAATATACACTACTTGAGGATGCTTCCACATAAGTTTCAGCTTTCCTTGCCTAACGGTTTTTGGGAAGAAGATTTTTAAAGATTTACTCTATATATTCCTTTGTAAAAAGTCGACCCACCATGGTGGCCCCACCCTACCCCCGGGGGTCATGATTTTCACAACTTTGAATCTACACTACCTGAGGATGCTTCCACACAAGTTTCAGCTTTCCTGGCCAAATGGTTCTTGAGAAGAAGATTTTTGAAAAATTCTCGAAAATTTTCATTAATTCCTAATTATCTCCCTTTGTAAGAGGGCTTGGTCCTTAAATTTCACAACTTTGAATCCGCTTAGGCTAAGGATGCTCTGTGCCAAGTTTGGTTGAAATTTGCCCAGTGGTTAGTGAGAAGATGTTGAAAATGTGAAAAGTTTACAGACGGACAGACAGACGGACGGACGGACAGACGGACAGACAGACGACAGACAAAATGTGATCAGAATAGCTCACTTGAGCTTTCAGCTCAGGTGAGCTAAAAAACTACAAAAAATTTAATGTATTTGTACATGTTTTAATACACATTGTAATTGTCTTGTTTTACCTGTTTTACATCTAAAATCATGAAACCCAGGCTCACACCCATTGGGACAATTCCCGTTGACAGGGTTACACTGTCCTCCATCCATACATTGTCCACAGTTCTCTGAACATCCGGCTCCATACGTGTTGTTCTGACACTCTATGATGATAATCAAAATAAATGAAACTCTGTAAACCACTTTTTATCAGCTAAATTTGACTTCGTGATTAACCAGGGATAAACTTGTTCGTGCCGAGTAATAACTACTTCTAAGCTTCCGTTTGCTACCCTAAACAAATGTTTTGAAAGATTGCTTCACGGTAATGATTAACCACAATGGCAAGGCTCTCAGAATTTCGCCGTATATTTCTTGAATCCGAATAAAATTCTATTACAGTATACTTATCTATGCAATTCATTTGCAAATATTCAAGACGATAGGGAAGCAAGTTTTAGATTGCAATGATTAATTCAACGGTCCCGAAATACTTTATTTAACTGACCTATTTAGTAAACAATGAAACATTGAAGTTTCCGTGTTGTGGTTTTATCTGATCTTCAAAACCACCAAAAATGGGCATTTGAGAGGTACGACCGTCTTTTTTTCAACTATGATTTAAATGACATATCCATTTGAATGGTAAATATATTTTTTTTGGCCAAATGGTTCTTGAGAAGAAGATTTTTTAAGATTTACTCTATATATTCCTATGTAAAAAGTCGACCCCCCATTGTGGCCCCACCCTACCCCAAGGGGTCATGATTTTCACAACTTTGAATCTACTCTACCTGAGGATGCTTCCACATAAGTTTCAGCTTTCCTGGCCTAACGGTTCTTGAGAAGAAGATTTTTAAAGATTTACTCTATATATTCCTATGTAAAAAGTCGACCCCCCATTGTGGCCCCACCCTACCCCTGGGGGTCATGATTTTCACAACTTTGAATCTACACTACCTGAGGATGCTTCCACACAAGTTTCAGCTTTCCTGGCCAAATGGTTCTTGAGATGAAGATTTTTAAAGATTTACTCAATATATCCCTATGTAAAAAGTCGACCCCCCATTTTGGCCCCACCCTACCCCAGGGGGTCATGATTTTCACAACTTTGAATCTACTCTACCTGAGGATGCTTCCACATAAGTTTCAGCTTTTCTGGCCTAACGGTTCTTGAGAAGAAGATTTTTAAAGATTTACTCTATATATTCCTATGTAAAAAGTCGACCCCCCATTGTAACCCCAACCCTACCCCCGGGGGTCATGATTTTCACAATTTTGAATCTACACTACCTGAGAATGCTCCCACACAAGTTTCAGCTTTCCTGGCCAAATGGTTCTTGAGAAGAAGATTTTTTGAAAAATTCTCGAAAATGTTCATTAATTCCTAATTATCTCCCTTTGTAAGAGGGCTTGGTCCTTAATTTTCACAACTTTGAATTCCCTTACGCTAAGGATGCTCTGTGCCAAGTTTGGTTGAAATTGGCCCAGTGGTTCTTGATAAGATGTTGAAAATGTGAAAAGTTTACAGACGGACAGACAGACAGACGGACGGACGGACAGACTGACAGACGGACAGACAGACAACAGACAAAATGTGATCAGAATAGCTCACTTGAGCTTTCAGCTCAGGTGAGCTAAAAAAACTACTAAAAATTTAATGTATTTGTACATGTTTTAATACACATTGTAATTGTCTTGTTTTACCTGTTTTACATCTAAAATCATGAAACCCAGCCTCACACCCATTGGGACAAGTCCCGTTGACAGGGTTACACTGTTCTCCATCCATACATTGTCCACAGTTCTCTGAACATCCGGTTCCATACATGTTGTTCTGACACTCTATGATGATAATCAAAATAAATGAAACTCTGTAAACCACTTTTTATCCGTGTTGTGGTTTTATTCTTTCCTGGCCTAACGGTTTTTGAGAAGAGGATTTTTAAAGATTTACTCTATATATTCCTATGTAAAAAGTCGACCCCCATTGTGGCCCACCCTACCCCCGGGGGTCATGATTTTCACAACTTTGAATATACACTACTTGAGGATGCTTCCACATAAGTTTCAGCTTTCCTTGCCTAACGGTTTTTGGGAAGAAGATTTTTAAAGATTTACTCTATATATTCCTTTGTAAAAAGTCGACCCACCATGGTGGCCCCACCCTACCCCCGGGGGTCATGATTTTCACAACTTTGAATTTACACTACCTGAGGATGCTTCCACACAAGTTTCAGCTTTCCTGGCCAAATGGTTCTTGAGAAGAAGATTTTTGAAAAATTCTCGAAAATTTTCATTAATTCCTAATTATCTCCCTTTGTAAGAGGGCTTGGTCCTTAAATTTCACAACTTTGAATCCGCTTAGGCTAAGGATGCTCTGTGCCAAGTTTGGTTGAAATTGGCCCAGTGGTTAGTGAGAAGATGTTGAAAATGTGAAAAGTTTACAGACGGACAGACAGACGGACGGACGGACAGACGGACAGACAGACGACAGACAAAATGTGATCAGAATAGCTCACTTGAGCTTTCAGCTCAGGTGAGCTAAAAAACTACAAAAAATTTAATGTATTTGTACATGTTTTAATACACATTGTAATTGTCTTGTTTTACCTGTTTTACATCTAAAATCATGAAACCCAGGCTCACACCCATTGGGACAATTCCCGTTGACAGGGTTACACTGTCCTCCATCCATACATTGTCCACAGTTCTCTGAACATCCGGCTCCATACGTGTTGTTCTGACACTCTATGATGATAATCAAAATAAATGAAACTCTGTAAACCACTTTTTATCAGCTAAATTTGACTTCGTGATTAACCAGGGATAAACTTGTTCGTGCCGAGTAATAACTACTTCTAAGCTTCCGTTTGCTACCCTAAACAAATGTTTTGAAAGATTGCTTCACGGTAATGATTAACCACAATGGCAAGGCTCTCAGAATTTCGCCGTATATTTCTTGAATCCGAATAAAATTCTATTACAGTATACTTATCTATGCAATTCATTTGCAAATATTCAAGACGATAGGGAAGCAAGTTTTAGATTGCAATGATTAATTCAACGGTCCCGAAATACTTTATTTAACTGACCTATTTAGTAAACAATGAAACATTGAAGTTTCCGTGTTGTGGTTTTATCTGATCTTCAAAACCACCAAAAATGGGCATTTGAGAGGTACGACCGTCTTTTTTTCAACTATGATTTAAATGACATATCCATTTGAATGGTAAATATATTTTTTTTGGCCAAATGGTTCTTGAGAAGAAGATTTTTTAAGATTTACTCTATATATTCCTATGTAAAAAGTCGACCCCCCATTGTGGCCCCACCCTACCCCAAGGGGTCATGATTTTCACAACTTTGAATCTACTCTACCTGAGGATGCTTCCACATAAGTTTCAGCTTTCCTGGCCTAACGGTTTTTGAGAAGAAGATTTTTAAAGATTTACTCTATATATTCCTATGTAAAAAGTCGACCCCCCATTGTGGCCCCACCCTACCCCTGGGGGTCATGATTTTCACAACTTTGAATCTACACTACCTGAGGATGCTTCCACACAAGTTTCAGCTTTCCTGGCCAAATGGTTCTTGAGATGAAGATTTTTAAAGATTTACTCAATATATTCCTATGTAAAAAGTCGACCCCCAATTTTGGCCCCACCCTACCCCAGGGGGTCATGATTTTCACAACTTTGAATCTACTCTACCTGAGGATGCTTCCACATAAGTTTCAGCTTTTCTGGCCTAACGGTTCTTGAGAAAAAGATTTTTAAAGATTTACTCTATATATTCCTATGTAAAAAGTCGACCCCCCATTGTAACCCCAACCCTACCCCCGGGGGTCATGATTTTCACAATTTTGAATCTACACTACCTGAGAATGCTCCCACACAAGTTTCAGCTTTCCTGGCCAAATGGTTCTTGAGAAGAAGATTTTTTGAAAAATTCTCGAAAATTTTCATTAATTCCTAATTATCTCCCTTTGTAAGAGGGCTTGGTCCTTAATTTTCACAACTTTGAATTCCCTTACGCTAAGGATGCTCTGTGCCAAGTTTGGTTGAAATTGGCCCAGTGGTTCTTGATAAGATGTTGAAAATGTGAAAAGTTTACAGACGGACAGACAGACAGACGGACGGACGGACAGACTGACAGACGGACAGACAGACAACAGACAAAATGTGATCAGAATAGCTCACTTGAGCTTTCAGCTCAGGTGAGCTAAAAAAACTACTAAAAATTTAATGTATTTGTACATGTTTTAATACACATTGTAATTGTCTTGTTTTACCTGTTTTACATCTAAAATCATGAAACCCAGCCTCACACCCATTGGGACAAGTCCCGTTGACAGGGTTACACTGTTCTCCATCCATACATTGTCCACAGTTCTCTGAACATCCGGTTCCATACATGTTGTTCTGACACTCTATGATGATAATCAAAATAAATGAAACTCTGTAAACCACTTTTTATCCGTGTTGTGGTTTTATTCTTTCCTGGCCTAACGGTTTTTGAGAAGAGGATTTTTAAAGATTTACTCTATATATTCCTATGTAAAAAGTCGACCCCCATTGTGGCCCACCCTACCCCCGGGGGTCATGATTTTCACAACTTTGAATATACACTACTTGAGGATGCTTCCACATAAGTTTCAGCTTTCCTTACCTAACGGTTTTTGAGAAGAAGATTTTTAAAGATTTACTTTATATATTCCTTTGTAAAAAGTCGACCCACCATGGTGGCCCCACCCTACCCCCGGGGGTCATGATTTTCACAACTTTGAATCTACACTACCTGAGGATGCTTCCACACAAGTTTCAGCTTTCCTGGCCAAATGGTTCTTGAGAAGAAGATTTTTGAAAAATTCTCGAAAATTTTCATTAATTCCTAATTATCTCCCTTTGTAAGAGGGCTTGGTCCTTAAATTTCACAACTTTGAATCCGCTTAGGCTAAGGATGCTATGTGCCAAGTTTGGTTGAAATTGGCCCAGTGGTTAGTGAGAAGATGTTGAAAATGTGAAAAGTTTACAGACGGACAGACAGACGGACGGACGGACAGACGGACAGACAGACGACAGACAAAATGTGATCAGAATAGCTCACTTGAGCTTTCAGCTCAGGTGAGCTAAAAAACTACAAAAAATTAAATGTATTTGTACATGTTTTAATACACATTGTAATTGTCTTGTTTTACCTGTTTTACATCTAAAATCATGAAACCCAGGCTCACACCCATTGGGACAATTCCCGTTGACAGGGTTACACTGTCTTCCATCCATACATTGTCCACAGTTCTCTGAACATCCGGCTCCATACGTGTTGTTCTGACACTCTATGATGATAATCAAAATAAATGAAACTCTGTAAACCACTTTTTATCAGCTAAATTTGACTTCGTGATTAACCAGGGATAAACTTGTTCGTGCCGAGTAATAACTACTTCTAAGCTTCCGTTTGCTACCCTAAACAAATGTTTTGAAAGATTGCTTCACGGTAATGATTAACCACAATGGCAATGCTCTCAGAATTTCGCCGTATATTTCTTGAATCCGAATAAAATTCTATTACAGTATACTTATCTATGCAATTCATTTGCAAATATTCAAGACGATAGGGAAGCAAGTTTTAGATTGCAATGATTAATTCAACGGTCCCGAAATACTTTATTTAACTGACCTATTTAGTAAACAATGAAACATTGAAGTTTCCGTGTTGTGGTTTTATCTGATCTTCAAAACCACCAAAAATGGGCATTTGAGAGGAACGACCGTCTTTTTTTCAACTATGATTTAAATGACATATCCATTTGAATGGTAAATATATTTTTTTTTTCAAATAATCATTTCAATAATATAATTACGTTGTTCACAAGCCGGCCCCTGATATCCATCTACACATTCAAAACAATGGCCAGTCTCTATGTGGCATCGACTGCTATTACAATGAACTGGACACGGCTGGGAACAGTTCTTGCCGAAGTAGTTAGGATTAGAGCAACCTACATGTACAATATAAATTAATATACTTAGTTTTTTTCTGATTTGTAGAAGCTGCCTTTTTTATATCAATCAATCTGTAATATAACTTTTAAAATCTAAAGACAGTGTAATGCAATATTAACTTACCATATACTTCAAATTCACACAGTTCGTTGAAAGCATATGTAAAAAGTCGACCCACCATGGTGGCCACACCCTACACCCAGGGGTCATGATTTTCACAACTTTGAATCTACTCTACCTGAGGATGCTTTTACATAAGTTTCAGCTTTCCTGGCCAAATGGTTCTTGAGAAGAAGATTTTTTAAGATTTACTCTATATATTCCTATGTAAAAAGTCGACCCCCCATTGTGGCCCCACCCTACCCCAAGGGGTCATGATTTTCACAACTTTGAATCTACTCTACCTGTGGATGCTTCCACATAAGTTTCAGCTTTCCTGGCCTAACGGTTCTTGAGAAGAAGATTTTTAAAGATTTACTCTATATATTCCTATGTAAAAAGTCGACCCCCCATTGTGGCCCCACCCTACCCCCGGGGGTCATGATTTTCACAACTTTGAATCTACACTACTTGAGGATGTTTCCACACAAGTTTCAGCTTTCCTGGCCAAATGGTTCTTGAGATGAAGATTTTTAAAGATTTACTCAATATATTCCTATGTAAAAAGTCGACCCCCCATTTTGGTCCCACCCTACCCCAGGGGGTCATGAATTTCACAATTTTGAATCTACTCTACCTGAGGATGCTTCCACATAAGTTTCAGCTTTCCTGGCCTAACGGTTCTTGAGAAGAAGATTTTTAAAGATTGACTCTATATATTCCTATGTAAAAAGTCGACCCACCATTGTGCCCCACCCTACCCCCGGGGGTCATGATTTTCACAACTTTGAATTTACACTACCTGAGGATGCTTCCACACAAGTTTCAGCTTTCCTGGCCAAATGGTTCTTGAGAAGAAGATTTTTGAAAAATTCTCGAAAATTTTCATTAATTCCTAATTATCTCCCTTTGTAAGAGGGCTTGGTCCTTAAATTTCACAACTTTGAATCCCCTTAGGCTAAGGATGCTATGTGCCAAGATTGGTTGAAATTGGCCCAGTGGTTAGTGAGAAGATGTTGAAAATGTGAAAAGTTTACAGACGGACAGACAGACAGACGGACGGACAGACGGACAGACAGACGACAGACAAAATGTGATCAGAATAGCTCACTTGAGCTTTCAGCTCAGGTGAGCTAAAAAACTACAAAAAATTTAATGTATTTGTACATGTTTTAATACACATTGTAATTGTCTTGTTTTACCTGTTTTACATCTAAAATCATGAAACCCAGCCTCACACCCATTGGGACAATTCCCGTTGACAGGGTTACACTGTCCTCCATCCATACATTGTCCACAGTTCTCTGAACATCCGGCTCCATACGTGTTGTTCTGACACTCTATGATGATAATCAAAATAAATGAAACTCTGTAAACCACTTTTTATCAGCTAAATTTGACTTCGTGATTAACCAGGGATAAACTTGTTCGTGCCGAGTAATAACTACTTCTAAGCTTCCGTTTGCTACCCTAAACAAATGTTTTGAAAGATTGCTTCACGGTAATGATTAACCACAATGGCAAGGCTCTCAGAATTTCGCCGTATAGTTCTTGAATCCGAATAAAATTCTATTACAGTATACTTAACTATGCAATTCATTTGCAAATATTCAAGACGATAGGGAAGCAAGTTTAAGATTGCAATGATTTATTCAACGGTCCCGAAATACTTTATTTAACTGACCTATTTAGTAAACAATGAAACATTGAAGTTTCCGTGTTGTGGTTTTATCTGATCTTCAAAACCACCAAAAATGGGCATTTGAGAGGTACGACCGTCTTTTTTCAACTATGATTTAAATGACATATCCATTTGAATGGTAAATCTATTTTTTTTCTCAAATAATCATTTCAATAATATAATTACGTTGTTCACAAGCCTGCCCCTGATATCCATCTACACATTCAAAACAATGGCCAGTGTCTATGTGGCATCGACTGCTATTACAATGAACTGGACACGGCTGGGAACAGTTCTTGCCGAAGTAGTTAGGATTAGAGCAACCTACATGTACAATATAAATTAATATACTTAGTTTTTTTCTGATTTGTAGAAGCTGCCTTTTTTATATCAATCAATCTGTAATATAACTTTTAAAATCTAAAGACAGTGTAATGCAATATTAACTTACCATATACTTCAAATTCACACAGTTCGTTGAAAGCATATTTCGAGTAGTGGGATGGTAAATTAGTTGATGTCCTGTTGTTGTAGTAGATGACAAATCTACCGTGGTGAGTACAATTCAATGTTATCACAGCTGGTATGGTGTACTTAGTAAAATGTTGGTTGTCCTTAAAACAGAGAACCCCGGCATTTCTATCCGTCGTGTTTGATATGTACACAGAGAATCCCAGAAATCTAGGGACATATCCATTAAGGGGACCTTTTCAAAATTATATAAATGCAAATCACAACTTGACTAATTTTTCTGTTAAAGCTAAAAAGGAATATATTGAATGCATATGCATTTCTGACATTTCAATGCAAATATCTTTACATGAATTAGCGGGTTATACTGCGTTCAGTAGGTTTTTTACTGAAACGCTAAAAAAAAAAATTCTAAATCTAACCAAACAAGTATTATGCAAAACATTTTAATAAAGGGATTCGTAATGATGCTTACATAACTAAACTATTTTAGGCTGTTTGCCGCTAGGTTGATCGAAAAGTAGACATGTTCAAAATAATTGTCCAATTCTAGTAGTTTCCTAAAAAATGGTTTTCACCCGGGAAAATATACCGGACAGTCATATTACCCGTAACATTGTTTTTCCTTAAACACAAGTTTCTGATTTTTAATAGAGAATCTAAAAATTGCAGTAAAATGATCCTGGTAAGGGTTTAGAGAGAGAGAGAGAGAGAGAGAGAGAGAGAGAGAGAGAGAGAGAGATAGAGAGAGAGAGAGACTGGGTACAGAAAAGGATATTTTGTCATGTCTATTGTAACAACTGGGCTTTTTTACTAATGTTTTTAAAGCGAAATATTTTGAGTGTTATCTAAAGACAATTAAAGCTTACCCCAAGGTACGTTGTCTGTTCTGTAGTATATAGTGATGTGATGGACACCGAGAATATCACCGAGGTCAACCCACCAGATGGCTGTGTCATAATTTTCCTCGGATATTGTGCACTGTGATGCCGTAGCTTGTAGATCTGTTTTTAACCCATCAACCGCTAAGGAAGCGGTGTAATTCCTGTATCTATATGGATTTAACTGCCAAGCTCTTTTGTGTAGAGCAATGTTTTCTGAAACAAGAAAAGAGTTTAATTATATAAAGAGCTTTGAAACATTTCATCACATGGTAATTATAACAGCGTAGTCAAAACACAATCGAAGCAGCTAAGTGCAAGTTAATTCCATTGTTTGAGTAATGAAATAGTAATTAAAAAATAAAATAGTAATATCTAATCTAACCGCTTTCTTTATTAACTATTGATTTTAAAATTGATTAACTATTAAAACAGCCCATCGTAATGAATACTCATTGTAAATTAAAGAACAAAGTGTGTTTTGGGACTCGTTTTAAATGGTAAAAAAATGAAAAGGGTTGATCATAGAATATAAGGAAAAAAAAATATAATATAAAAAGAAGAGTTACTCTTCATATTTAAGAAGTGCACATGTCTGTATGAATAACACTTGAATAAAGGGAGATAGGAGGAGAGATGAAAACATACCGTAATTATATACTACCAATGGTAAAGTACAACACACTATCATCCGTAAAAGCATGGCCTCTTTTTCTTGTTTTTATTTTCTAAAAGAAAAATAAAATAACGATGCATATCATTAATATACTAGTAAACCCATTTAAAATAAGCATACTGGAATATTAAATACTTAGTACGTGTTCATATGGCTTTCTACATTGATGCTCTTAGATTTTATTCTCCGAAACTTTGTTATGTATGATACTTGTATAACGAAATTGGGGTATATTTCATGGGGTATTGGCAAATTTCCATTGTTCCAAGATAAATCGCAAATGCCACTTAGACATTTTTAAAACAGAAAACAAGTTATGCTTGCAATGATTTGTTTTGAAGCATGTGCTTTAGATAATTTCTATACAATATTTATTATTTCAAACTTTTATACAACAATTCTTTTAATACAAAAGAGCTTTGATATAGCTGATATCCAGTGATACATACTTGTTCGGCTGTAAAAAAAAAAAGTAAAAAATCTTGTTTCATGCTATTCAGCAAACTGTGCATTTAATGCGTACAAAATGAACAAATAGTCTACAATTGATTTATAGAATGTTTCGGAAATAACACACTGGTTATATAATTGAAGACTAGTTTTTCGGTTGTTTCACTGTAACATTTTCGCTTTAATCAAATGAATGTCTTTTCAAACCGGTGCTATTTAATGTTTAATTCTCAGAACGTTTATTGAAATGTTATACTAATAAACAAAATACTAGAGACCTTTACTTACACGAAACTTATAAGGTGTACGTGTAACGTACCGGTGCACGTGGACGTTTTAGCCATAATCATATAAATGCTTTAGTTATGCGTAATACAGGAGGTGCTTGTTACAGACGTCAAATCAGCAGGAATGGGGATTTAAGATAAAAAAGAAGTTATCTATGTAACATGATAAATTAAAAAAAAAGTAAAACTATTCTGCCTCTAAATGTTTACGAGTAACTGATGAAGGAACACAGAAAATAATATGACAATGCTCTACTTTCAATGATATGTGAGGGGGGTGGGGCAAGTCGAGATTATGAAAAATTGAGCGATTGTCGCTTCAGTTACTTAAGGTTATTATTTAAACGTCACAAAACAACGTCAGGCGTAATTCACGTGTTATTACGTCATATTCGTGCCCGATCTAATTTGTTTTTAACAAAGAAACCAAACTGACCTTGAATTTGATTTAGAACAAAATCTATAACGATCACTCAATCAGCGTACAGTCTGTAGATTTATTCCTACCACTATTTCTAACAAAAAAACAAAAAACAAAAACAAAGAACAAAACACAAACCGAATTATATGTTTCCATATTGCTTCAAATTCATTCACCTATACGACTAAATGTTTCTTGGTCGCAGTGATCGGCAGATACATTTTAACGTTAGAATCCTGCAATTATTACTTTCTGCATATCAAAAAACATTTGAAACTAACCATATTACTTCTAAATTCCACAGAGCAAATGGTTAATTCCACGTAGTTTAAACTTTTATCACTCTGCACTGAGGTATATATGCTCACATCCGGCTATTAATGCCGCCATAATACATGGTTCTAAACTATAATAAAAAAAATTATCACATGTTTATCTCAATATACGGTGGATATCACTCATGGGATAATTTTTTGATATTCCACTATGTGTTCTTACGCCACGTTACGTCATAATTAAACATTACGTAGCTTTAGGCAGATAATGACGTAGAATGGAAAAGAAACAAAATAATTCAGTTGAAAAGCGAAGAGTTAAAAATGTGCAGCATTTAATGTACTTTCAATTTTTTTATAAATTGATAAAAATATACCAGAAAATAATATGCTTGTTTGTTAATCTTCAAGGAACTTTTTCCATGCGTAAAGTTGTTAACGTCTTGTAGTGAATCTGTTGTGCGGCTCACAACTACCGGTATAATGTTTACAGAAAGATTGATTTTCAACTTGTGGTTAAACATGTGATAAAAAAATATATAATGATTTGCGATGGTATATGATTTTTATCCAACTCGTTGTATGTGTTCTATCCCCTCGCCTGACCAGGGTATAGAAAACACACAACGAGTTGGATAAAAATCATATATCATCGCAAATCATGAGAGATCCTACATAAATGCAATGATCCAGAGAGGTTTGCTATCAGTAACATAACTTCGAGCCCGACGAAGTTTTTTTTTTTTTCCTCATATGAAATTGTTGTTTCGATTAAATGATTCAGTAAGTTGTATGAACCTACAGGTTTTTGAAATTAAGAAAATGAGTTTTTTTAAGATGCTTAACAACAATGAACTGCTACAAAGGTGTTACACATAAGGGCATAACATTTAAGTCAACTTTTTAAAAATGAATAACTGTAAGCGATTAACTCTTTGTGTTATAAACACAATCTGACGCTATTGTCAGTACAGATAGTGTACACAATTTATCAATCAATCTGCTTTCTTTTCAATTATTCTTACATGCATAAAGCAATTTACTTAAGAACATGTTTTGTTAACCCTGAATTTATGTATTCTCCCAGCTAATGCTTAGTTATTTTGTGGTTGATGTTTCGTAATTGGGACGATTTCATATATTTTATAAATAGTTTCTGTTTCTAACCTATTTGAAATATTCTGATTGTATATGTATCTTATATTAATGTGTTTATAGTTTTTATAAACGTTGTTGATAACAACTTCGTTATATGTCCTTGGTATACGTGACATATTTTTTTTCATCCTTTATTTGTGTATGTTTAACGCTGAACACCGCTCGTAAATAGGCACTGTACGCCATATCTATCTTTCATCACCGCTATCGCAACAAACCCTATATAGACCGCAGACCTTTAAGCAGTTTAATTAAGCATTAAATCGTTATTTTTTCAAAGATGCAGTCACATAACTGCAGTGGTGTGTACATACAAATTGAGTAACCCGCGTTAGCGCGTTATGAAAATTTGTATGCACACATCGCTGCAGTTATGAGACTGTATCTTTCAAAAAATAATGATTTAATGCTTATATTTACATTTTTGTTAACTTCCTGCCTTGTCTGCAAATGTGATTTATACCTTAAAATTCAACTTTATCTTAAGGGTAAGTTCATATAATGGAAGAGCCACTGCAACAGCCACAAGCGTGAACTATGATTTTTGCTTGTGACGTTGCAGTTTACAGCCTTCAACGTTTATGACGTGATAATAAAAGTCGTAATTTTAACGTTTAAGACACTGTGTGTGTTACAGTGTTATAATTGCCTTAGTTTTCAACACACTTTACATGCAAAAAAAAAAATGTGGAATGTAAATATAGAGTTTTGCTCGAAAACTGTCCGCCATATTTCTCTCTCATCACCGCTATCCATACAACCCCTATGTAGGCCTCAGACGTGTAGCAGTTTAAAGAGGCCTAGTTATCTTTATCTACGTAGATCTATATATATTATACCCACAAACCATCGTTTGATTACATTCTTGTTTTGAGCTACCTCTAAATATCAATTTTAAGGGTGGTTTATCATATACATGGAACATAGGCAAGTGAAAAAAAAAACGATTAGGAAAAAGACCCTGTCATGAACGACAGATTTTAACTTCCTTCATAACTTGTCGATCAGTTAGAACAAAAAGGGAGATCGAGAGAGAGAGTTTTTAAGTACCATTTTTATTTTGATTGAAAAGATAAATGTATTTGTTAAAAATATCTTCATTCTATAGACCGTAGATTGTTAAAACCTAATAACATATCACTTGTCGCATGCAACCAGTTCTCTCAGTGTTAGTTATTGTAAGTAAACAGTTTTATTTATATATTAAAACAACAGAAAAGCAATTCATGTGCAAATTAATGTAACAGAACTTAATAAATAATTAAATACATGCGGAGTAACGCTGAATGTTCTGATGAAGTTGACATTTGTTTTGAATATAAATAACAGGGACCACTTATTTCTTTCAGTTATAAAGAACTCTTATCAAACTTTTGACTAAATACAAAAGTAATATTGTCATATAGAAAATCTGCGTCTTTTTTCGTTGGATTTAGAATCAATTTAGTTTGAGAAAATTAACGATGATCATATACAGGTATATCGCAAAAAAATCATACATGTTCTATGATAATATCATATATAATGCAATTTATAAAAGCAACTGATACCTGATGATTTTCCTTGAATCCAAGACGCTTTTACAAAAATCACTGCTATAACTGTTACAAGTTTATAATTTTTTCCAGGAAGGAATCGTTCTTTTTACACGACACCTTCCTTATCACTATTATGCAACGCGAGGTAAACCTTTAGCTATCGATAAAATGTATTGTAAAGCATAAAGTCTGTCACTGACTTTTTTTAATTGCTAAAGAGGTTGTGCTAATAATACGTAAAATGACAAAACGAACCAGTTTGCAGTATCACGGTATTTCATTAAAAACCTCTATGTATGGCTTTAATTACCTGGCATGAACTTTAATAATCCAATGAATGTTTCATGCAATATACCATTTCTCTTGCTTGACTACATAAAAAAAAGTTCACAAAAATATAACTATCTAAGGTTTAAATGATAAAGCAATAATTAAGTTCAGTGGATCAGATGCTAGACAAGGTGCAATAAATGTCTTAAATGAATTTAAATTTCAAACCTCTCAATTGCAAGAACTTTTGATCAAAATGTTTATATTATACGCTCAAAACACGCATTCATTTCTACCAAACATCAGATTGAAATCTAATTTTAGATCTGGAAGACGTCAGTCTTATATAATGGTTTGAGTCGCCCATATCAAAATAAATGATTCTAGGACATATTTTTAAAACGCATTTTAATACAAAAAATGATATCATGGATATATACTACTTTCCTTTAAGACTGACAGTTTTGTTTGTTCCTAAATAAGACATCGTTTTTTTTAATTCCCTTTTTCGGATTTTTTATTTAAAATAAGAATTTAGGGAGATTGTCCAGGTTAATGAAATATACTAAAATCCCGCGACATGACATTCTGAAAATAATTATTTGATGTAAGTAGTTTCAATATATTTAAGTGTCCTAAACTTTTCAAATTATAAATATCACTGAACTGTCTCAGCAGCTGTTATATTCACATTAAGCATGCACAAACTGCAATGCTGACAGAAGAAAATTTAAAACAACATAGAACAGTTACATAGTTGAGAACTTGTAGGACCGGGTTGCTAAAAACACTGTTTAACTTTAAGCACCGGTTAAATTCCTTATCTAGTGGTTAAATGTTGACCAGTGGTAAAAATATGCTGCTCAAAGTTAACCACTGGTTTAATTGCTTAACCAATGTTTAATTTTTAACTAACGGTAACCATTCTGCAGAGCTGGGTTAAGTTTTTAAAACAGTGGTTAAACATATATTCTCGCTTTTTTGTAGATGTTAAAGTTGGTAGGCAACACAAGAATAATTGAGGTAAAATGTATTTTTTTTGTAATACTTTTGACACATCATATATTAAACTACTTTTATGCATGCATATCAAAATATGGTGGGGCTTCAGACATCCGGATGTCAGATATCCGGACGCTTCAATTTACAGACTATTTCACTTTGGAACAATTTTTTTATATGTTATTTTCTCTCAATTCACAATCCGGATGAGGACAGTCTGTTTTTACCAAAAACAATTGTCATTAACTGTTGAATGTTAAATCTTCATTTAACTGGACGGTAAAATATAATGATTAACCGCTTAATACAATTGAGTGATTACGCCTGTCAGTTGAGTTTCAAAACTTGTTTTACCTGCTAGACCCCAATGAGTAGATCTCCATGAATAGGTCGTATAAACACTCTGATTATCAAATCACTTTCAAATATTAACGACAGTACTGATTAGACAGGATAAGTCACGCCTCACTGCACTTGGCTTGGCTATCTTTATACTGTGCACCTGTCAAGTCCAATCCCTTTCAAAAACACCCCTCTATTTCAGAGGAAAAATGTGCTTAGTTAACCAGGGAAGTTTAACATAGTAATGTGGGTTTTTTTTTATTCAAAAGTTATTTTTAATTAAGTGTCTCGCGATTTTTTTGTAAGATTAAGTCAAAAGCGGAAGTATAGGAAGATAACAGGAAAAGAAATTCAACTGATCGCACGTGCATTTGATGAAAATAGACTAGAAATAGAGTGTTGAAAACATTACGTAAAAAATATGCTGACAAATAATGAAATGCGAAATACAAATTATCTCTGAACTCAGAAAAATAATTTACTAGCTTCAGCATGCAAGTCAAATATTCTTATTAGTGTCTATAATAGCAATGCAAAAACATGTATACTCTAATAAATGTTACAGTAATTTAAGAAACAGTGCAGTTTTATACTTTGTTTAAGGGGGTAATAGATTCTCCAGAAAAATAAAAATTAAAAAAATCTGAAAAAAGGGGAAGGGGGATAAAAATATATTGTAGAATACTATTACTTCCAAAATCGAAATTATATTAAGTTAGTTTGTTGGGTAGGGGTGTTAAAGGTAAGAATTAATGCTAACAAATAATCGCTCATTTTTGAAAAAAAATCACTCGCTGTTGCCTTCAACTCAACATTCAGGATGTATTATCATTTAACAATTGTTACTTCCATACTTACGTCGAGTCGATATATCACAGTGAACTTGAAATTAAAGATACCATAGAGTCTGCGTCATATGTTTCATATTTGAATATTTTACTGGAAATGGACATTGATGTTAACCTAACAACAAAACTGTACGATAAAAGCGATGACTTTAATTTTTTCTAAGCCAATTTTCTCACCTATGTAGCAATATACTTTCATCACCTGTATATGGTGTTTTTGTCTCTCGGTTAATTCGATACGCAAGGGCATGCTCTTCGTATGAACGGTTTCTAAGGCGAGGCAAGTTACTTACAAACAAGTTGATAAAACAGGACTATCAGCAGTATCCTTTGAAGCCATCTTTTCGTAAGTTCTATAGTCGATACAACGACCTTGTCAGCAAATACAATCTTACACTGGGTCGCATGCTGACTGACGTTTCTCATCCTAATTGTTAGATCATAATTAATCATCTAATTGTCAACGGACAAAGAGCACACGGCGGGTGTGACCGGTCAGCAGAAGATGCTCACTCCTCCATGGCACCTGATCCTGCCTCTGCGGTTTTCTAGAGGTCAGTGATTGCTCTGCCTTATACTGTTGATTGAATATCGAATTGTCCACGGATTTGTCTCCGTTTTCCCTGATATATATCCAAAATTAAGACAATTTCCCCGATAATGACATATTGACTGATATGACATTGGGCGCAAGGTGGTTGTGACCGGTCAGCAGAGAATGCTTACTCCTCCATGGCACCTGATCCTACCTTTATTTTTTTAGGAGGTCCGTGTTTGCTCCGCTCCTGTTTTGTAATTTTGCTCTGGAGCTTTGAATTTTAACACTGTTCGTTATCAGCACATGTCATCAGAGACAGCAATAAGAGTTTGGGGAAAGTATTGTATCTATTTTTTGTGATTTGATTTGTTTGGTTTTGATTGAATAATACTATGAATTGACTCATGCTTGCACTGGTTGAGTAAAATGTACATGATGTGAAATAATAGTTCAATACTAGTACCAAAACCTTTAAACAAAAGTATGTTAATGAAATGCATAATTAACAGAAACAAGAGGCCCATGGGCCACATTGCTCACCTGAGGAACAATAGGTATGATGAAATCAGCTTAATGGAGTCATAATACCAACTATCTGGACAATGTAGTATAATACATGTAGATCCTGTATAAATGGAAATCCATTTCCTCCCCTGGATATTCTTATTTTTATTATCATTAGTCCCTTTTCTAACAGGATGATTTTATAGTCATAACACATGTTGAGCATTGCAGTTTTCAAAAAGATCATAAACAATTGTTTATGTATGGGATATAAACCTACATCAAACTCTGAACCCCCTGTGAGGCCCAAGAATCATCAAGGGGCCAAAGTCTAAACAATTTTAAAGAATCACCTGGCTGATTAGTTTCTGAGAAGAAGATTTTTAAAGATTTACTCTATATATTCCTATGTAGAAATTCAACCCCCAATTGTGGCTCCCCCCTACCGTCGGGGGTCATGATTTTCACAACTTTGAATCTACACTACCTAAGGACGATTCCACACAATTTTCAGCTTTCCTGGCCAAATGGTTCTTGAGAAGATTGTTAATGATTTACTCTATATATTCCTATGTAAAAATTCGACCCCCCATTATGGCCTCACCCTACCCCTGGAGATCACGATTTTTACAATTTTAAATCTACACTACCTGATGTTGCTTCCACACAAGTTTCAGCTTTCCATACTAATTAGTTTCTGAGAAGAAGATTTTTAAAGATTTACTCAATATATTCCTATGTAAAAATTCGACCCCCACATTGTGTCCCCATCCTACTCCCGGGGGTCTTGATTTTCACAACTTTGAATCTACACTACTTGAGGATGCTTCCACACAAGTTTCAGCTTTCCTGGCTGATTTTTAAAGATTTACTCTATATATTCCTATGTAAAAATTCAACCCCCCATTGTGGCCCCACCCTACCCCCGGGGGTTTTGATTTTCACAACTTTAAATTTACACTACTTGAGGATGTTTCCACACAAGTTTCAGCTTTCCATACTAATTAGTTTCTGAGAAGAAGATTTTTTAAGATTTACTCCATAAATTCCTATGTAAAAATTCGACCCCCTATTGTGGCCCCATCCTACTTGGGGGGGTCATGATTTTAATAACTTTGAATCTACACTACCTGCGGATGCTTCCACACAAGTTTCAGCTTTCCTGGCTGATTTGTTTCTGAGAAGAAGATTTTTAAAGGTTTACTCTATAAATTCCTATGTAAAAGTCCAACCCCTCATTGTGGCCCCACCCTACCCCCGGGAATCATGATTTTCACAATTTTGAATCTACACTACTTGAGGATGTTTCCACACAAGTTTCAGTTTTCCTGGCTGATTAGTTTCTGAGAAGAAGATTTTTAAAGATTTACTCAATATATTCCTATGTAAAAATTCGACCCAAACATTGTGTCCCCATCCTACTCCCGGGGGTCTTGATTTTCACAACTTTGAATCTACACTACTTGAGGATGCTTCCACACAAGTTTCAGCTTTCCTGGCTGATTTTTAAAGATTTACTCTATATATTCCTATGTAAAAATTCAACCCCCCATTGTGGCCCCACCCTACCCCCGGGAATCATGATTTTCACAATTTTGAATCTACACTACTTGAGGATGTTTCCACACAAGTTTCAGTTTTCCTGGCTGATTAGTTTCTGAGAAGAAGATTTTTAAAGATTTACTCTATATATTCCTATGTAAAAATTCGACCCTCAATTGTGGCCCCACCCTACCCCCGGGGGTCATGATTTTCACAACTTTGAATCTACTCTACCCGAGGATGCTTCCACACAAGTTTCAGCTTTCCTGGCCAAATGGTTCTTGAGATGAAGATTTTTGAAGAACTCTCAAAAATTTTCAATAATTCCTAAATATCTCCCTTTGAGAAAGGGCGTGGTCCTTAATTTTCACAACTTTGAATCTCCTTTGCCTAAGGGTGCTTTGTGCCAAGTTTGGTTGAAATTGGCCCAGTAGTTCTTGAGAAGATGTCGAAAATGTGAAAAGTTTACGGACAGACAGACAAACAGACGGACAGACGGACGACAGACAAAATGTGATCAGAAAAGCTCACTTGAGCTTTCAGCTCAGGAGAGCTAAAAAAATATATCAAAGTACTAAAGTACTGAAAGCCGGGCTCTTTTGATGTGTTTAATGCACATTGTGCAGTAAAGACTGACAAAATCTCTCTCTCTCTCTCTCTCTCTCTCTCTCTCTCTCTCTCTCTCTCTCTCTCTCTCTCGATCTCATATGCTTTTAATGTCGGCAAAGCGTCATATAGTGACTAAATTTTAAAAGCGGCTATTTGCAAAAATTTGTTTGTCTACTAGAAAAAAATCAACGGTGCACTGCACTTTGAAACAAGCGTTATGAACTCAATTTCCTATTTCTTCGATGTGCAACCGAATACCAATGCATTGTCAAGTAGTTCATGGAAATTCATGCGCATTGTATGTGTCAAAAAATGCATACTATAAGTCTTGTTTTTAAAACACGTAATTAATAAGAAAACAACCACTCTTCGCTTTTATTCGCACCCCCCCCCCAAAAAAAAAACCCAATACATTTCGCAAAACAATGCTCTCTGTGTAACTATTTGGTATAGCGGAAGCTTTTACTTTTTATCGCTGTTGGGCTTTTTGTTTACTTTTGAAGCTGTGCTATTTATAGTAACTTTGGAGATTTGCCTGCCTACAGCCAGGACTCTGCTTTCGGCAGAGCCCGGCTAATAAAAATGAAAAGTGATGTGCGTATATAGTATTCTTTTTTTTGTACATTTAACACAAATTTATTTTTACCATTTTTACCAGTTTCCACTTCAATCTGGGAATCTGGTCTCGAAATAACTGATGGTTTGATGGTCTAGTAGATTTTTTTAAGCTTTTTAAAGAGAACACTTGTTTTTTAGGCCAGAAGCAAAGGACCTCGGAAATTTCAAGTTGCTATTTCAGGGGCTCAAATTATTGCTATAATAGACTCTAATTTAAAATAGGTGTATTCTATTCATGATGTAGTACCTTTAAATCTATTTTGTTTTAAAAACAGGAAGTAATATTGTCCAAAAAAAGTCTATATGTAGCCCATTTTATTCACGATTCACTTATAAGCTTAAATTGATTTGTATAAAAGCAACATGAAATCATTTGAATAATACGTTAAGTAATGGACACTCAAGTCAATCAAACATGCAAAATAGATTTACTGGTAAAAAAAGCATGCATATAAATAAGTGATCATAAAAAATGAATTAATAGGTAAAAGAAATTAAACAAAATTTTAGAAAAATGAATAACACATTATCAATCTATTTATGTATATAAAACAAACAGTGAACAATATCTAAACTGACTTAAAAATTATTGAATAAAATAAAATGTAAGAATTGTCATTATACTTCATCAACATCATCCTCTTTATCATCATCACTAGCAAAGAAAAACAACAAATATACGATATTGAAACTCATTAAAACAGTTAATAAACAAAACAACAAAAGCAAAAATGTAAATGTCATTGCACATCATCATCATAACTTCTCCTGTTGCCAAAAAATGGTCACTGGTTATAGTAAACATTATCTGACGTAGCTTGCAGATGGTCGTAAACAGTCTGGTAGATCAAACCATATTCATCCTGAAAAAAAGAAGATTCAATCAAGTTCAATTGAAAAAAAGAGAAAACTGAAACAAATCGAAGCGGAATACTCTGTCTTTATCATAAATCGCAGAAAACTAGGTTTAAGAATCATTTACCCCTAACAATTAATTTATTTGCTCCTTGAACACAAGGTACTGATATGAAAGATATGAATGAATATTTTGCGTCTAGGAAATTGCGTTTGAGGTTAAAGTTTAAAAGGTAGTTTATCAGTGAGTAAATAGATCTTGTTAATTTTTTTTTTTGGTTTGTGAAAACTATAGGCTTTATAACATATGTAACAGATACGTTCAAGAAAATCAAGAGAAACTTAGTCTTTATAATACAAAACCCACAATTTTCTCTGTATCTGAAACTAATTATATTTAAGCGTTGGAATTATATTTCCTTTGATAGTGTACAATTTCGGAGCTAGCTATCACGACGCAAAAACAGTTAATATGACATTTCCAAATGTGGAAAAAATTTCTATAGTCGAATACACTTAAAATTGGTGATTAAATGTTAAGGTATTGTTCCATTAATATGACATTTCCAATTGTGGAAAAAATTTCTATAGTCGAATCACTTAAAATTGGTGATTTAATGATAAGGTATTGTTCCATTAATATGACATTTCCAATTGTGGAAAAAAATATATAGTCGAATACACTTCAAATTGGTGATTTAATGTTAAGGAATTGTTCCACTATCATGTATTCTGTGGAAAATGAATGTGAAATTTTACATTTTAACAACGTACCTGTGTGGAACAGAACTCTGGTCTTCTTGTCTGTAGTTGGCGGACTGTAGTAAACACGTCAATGTTGTCATCCATAGTAATTTGTTGTATGGAGTTAAACACAGAAAGGAATACACCACACATTGAAGCACCGTCCCTGATTCGATATTACCACGAACATTATATGAAGTCCAATATAAAATATATCAATTTACAGAAAATTTATGTATTAATTATCATTTTATTTAAATACTAAACTGAAAAATAACTAAAGGCGTGTCAGTTACATGAATCACCTATCGTTTGTGCCCTGATTGGCTGATTCTATTTTTTTCTTTTCTCTTCTTTTTCAACAAAGCCCCTTCTGTTGCCTGTACATGGCAGTATCAATGAACCTTTTATGAGCGTTCAAAAGAGACTAGACAAATTAAATTTTACTTGATTCGCTGCTCAGTGAAATTGGTTTACTTTTCAACTCTGATTAGACAAATTGCATATATCGATATTTTAAAAAAAAACCAAGCTATTCTCTTTTTGGTGAATAAAACAGTTCAGAATATGTCATTAATTAAAAAAATTGAATAAGTGAATATTACCTTTTTCAATATAAAGCTCAGCTCAAAAACCATACTTACATCAAAAAATATATCTACATTTATATCAATTTTTGTCTAGATAGTTCAGACAATCAGCCAATCAGAACACTGATAGTAATTATATGAAATGAAGACTAACTTGCTGACGACTGTAATTGGGCTCTCATTAGGACAACTCAGTGCAAACGAAACCAAGCTCCGAAGGGAGGAAGTGCCATTTACGTTTAGGGTTTTCAGGTCAGATTTGGGCTCAGCTATCGTGACTTCACGTGGTTTTTCCTAAAAATACAAATGTTTGTAATAACTATATAGTTGACTATCTCCGAATTTCAGAATGAATTCTTCTTGCCTTCTCGGTTATCTCTTTTTTATTCTTGATTATTCTGCATGAATGATTAGATAATAAAAAAATATATATCAAAATTAGATGTTTGAAATCTCACATCAAGTTGCCTTACTTCAAATTTTTCAATGTAATGGCTAACTTACCCCCTTTTTATGAATAGAAATAACTGATAGCTTGACATTTTTGTCTTTGTTTGAATTATGAACCACTTTGTACGGGGAAACGATCTTTTCGGATGAAGGCAAAGGCAACCAAGACTTACTCTAAAACAATGAAAAACATATTCATGACCTGCAAATTAAAAACTGTTATGAAAAGATATATTCTGTTAAAACTTTTTTTTGCAATTTTGAACATAAGTTGAAATATAGATTTAAAAAATCCTAAATGTTTACTTTCAGCAACTTAATTTGAAAACTTGAAGGACAGAAATTTATTTATGTTGATAATCCATAGTATAACAAGCATTCTGAGAGTATTGCATAAGCAATACACGTCCCCTACCGGTTTGTATTATTCTATGAAAGCTTCCTCGCACACAACTATTTCAGAGCTATTGTAAACGAGATGTCATGCTTTAATCAGAGATAAAAGAACAGAGGAAATTAAAACTATATAGTTGATATAGAAATTAAATACAAAATAGGTAAAATAATACTCTTTATTTCATCTCCTGTAATTTCGCCAAGTCTATTCTGTATTCGCTGGTAAAAATTTGTGAAAACAATGCACTGTTATGCACAATATCATTTCTTACCGTCTTCTGTATCCCGAATCAAACCAAACAGTTAAACAGCCCAACCCGATAACGAACCCGATTGTAATAATACAAAAAAAACCCTGCCGATTAAATTTACAACACAATGCTTGACACTATTTTACAGAACTTATTTGTTTGTTAGAAATGATAAAAGGAATGGTACAAGTAACGCACGATATTATTACTGACTACATACTGGCCTCGTTTATTCAATACACATCGAACCCGATAACGAACCCGAACATTAAAAAAATGGAATATAAAAAATTAATTTTCTCGAAAATATGTCAACCAGACGCTACAAAAGTGTAAACTTGATCTGTAGTTTGACATTTTGAAGCTGTTCAGCAAGTTTCATATTATTCCTTAAATGCATAAAGAAAAGAAGTGTGGAAAACTGAAGTGGGACAGACAGACAGACGGACGGACGGACGGACGGACAGACAGACGGACGGACGGACGGACGGATGGACGGACAGACGGACTGACGGACGCAGAGGAAAGCTATAGTCCACTCCGGTGAAACCGGTAGGGGACTAATAAACCATCATTAATGGTCAAGGCGAAATATAGAGTGATAACCAAATGAACGAATTGTATTAATAAAAAGAACAGCGCAATATAATCAACTCTAATTCTTATCATTCACTTTCTATAATAAACTTTCTATACATTACAACATAATTTGAGAACTCAAGATACCCACCGAATTAATTGTGTTCAAAGGATTCATGCAAATTACGATACTACTTTCATGGTCACTAATCAGGCGCAGGAAATCAACGGCGTCCTCTTGTTGCGGATAATGTGTAACAATGAACGCATTATCCTTGGTGTATGACTTGAAAAGAATTAAATCATATCATTTTATATAAATTTAAAAACTATGCAACTTTAGTAATTCAAAGTTTTAAAAAAAATAACCCGAAAATTAAAAAACTAGTAGTATGAGTTCATTATTTAATAATTGCTAACTAGCACTTTCTCTTGTGTTACGTATTATTTAAATGGAAGTTCAACGCAAGTTAAATATGATGTAACTATATAAAAAAGTAAAACAACCTTTTGTTGATTTGTTTGTTAATCATTATTTATAACAAATTGATAACTTCCTTTCTATTGATGACATGAAAATGGATATCTAGATATATTGTATTGAAATATGTATATTTGTCCAATATACATCAGATCCTTTATATATATGTAAGGCTTGTCTGAACTTCTGGCCTTCCGTTGAACTTACGGAAGCAACAATAGCGTTGATAAAACTCCCCCTTGTTGGAACGTGTGATGAAAGGTAGAGTCCATACTTGTCCACTTTTTCATAAACAATGAGAAACATTTATGAGATCGGCATTATAAAACAAAGTTTGAAACATCTCTTTAATGAGATGTATTATAATTCAATTATTGGTTTTCATTTTTTGATAAAAACATAATGAAAGATAAGTAAGCAAACAATTCTGAATCTACTAATGATTTCTATTCATTCTTTATTCATAAAAAAACGATATTCAGAAATATGTTGTTTTCACAATCACATTGCATGCACATTGATTTTTAGATACTCATAACATAAGAAAAATACTTTAAATTAAATAAACCTACTTACGAGGTAAAATAACATCTTTCCTCATCACCGGAATGCTTTGTTTTGCGAGTTTGTAATCATCATTAGTATAAACCGGACTGATCTTCCTCAAAAGCTATCAAAAGAAAACAGTATACATATTACCAAAGAGGAAAAAAAACCAACACACAAAGTAAAATCAATGCGATATCGATGAAGAACTTTTGCACATAGTTTTGAACTGTCTGTGTATAATGAATCTTTCAATTCAGATTTTTAAATTTAAAATTCATTTCAGTCAATATTTTTTTAATGCAATTTATTTCTGTATTTGATGTGAAGTACAAATAAAACACAACTAAGATATTAAAATTGCGTAAATTTTAACTTGTTTATTGTAAAACATTTTTTTCTAAGATGCCTATGAACTAATATTACAATTGCAGTACTAAAATTGTATATGAAAAAAAAAAATTAAGTCCCTAACCTCATATTCCTTTCTTAGTCCAGAATAGTTCGCAGGTGCATCCTTTAGCATTGGTGAAATTCTCTGACAAAATTTGACAGTGGCTTGAGGATTCGGCACAGCCTTGAAAGCTTCTTGCAATGCCAAGAAAACCGTCATGTATTGTTCCTAAAAGGAAAAAAGAATTAAACTTTCTTGCATGCATGTATCGTCACTGTAAATTAGTAATGCAATGAGATTATATTTTTGTAACATGTATACTTTTATGATTTTTGATCACATTAATAAAAAGTACATAAATACGTTTGAAAGCTAAGTAATTGATTTAATAAAAAAATTAAGATACATTTGGGTTCAGTTAATGCGCCTTTTCCTGTTTTAATATGAATGAGATATTTTTTGAAAAAGTTATTTAAAAAAACCCACCAAAATCACAATATTACAAATTCACTTATCAATCAAAAGGTCATTGCTATAAATCTAGTTTTATAGCAATGACCTTTTGATTGATAAGTGAATTTGTAATATTGTGAAATACGTAAACTTACGTAAGTTTGTATCATGTTCATTCTGTTGGCCCTCATTTTCTTCACATATTCTGCAACGTTGACTCTTCCAGACTTTTTCCCTGCTTGGTAGAGAGAGTCCAAAGCAATGTACGTACCAGTGCGGCCGATTCCTGCACTACAATGTCAAATCAATGGTCACATAAGAAAAGATTTTGATGAACATGTAATAAAACATGCATAGAAATAGTGTTCCAATTTTCTTTTTCTATATAAAGTACGAGTGTGAATGTTGCAGAATAACATCCCATGTCGAGATATATTTTGTAATATAAAAGCCGAAGCTTCTGATTATCATTATATTTTTAAAAACATTTTAAGACTGACATTATTTCTTTTTTTACCATTAGCTCAGATTTTACAATGATTGTTGCCCCTTTTATGTTGATTATTACATATTTTTCTCTTATTAAACATATCTTCGAGTCAATTTCATGTCTTAGTTCCATTCAAAACGATGTTATTTCCCTAAATGAGCTTAATGCGGTTGTTAATGACATCCCTGGTACATTTGCACAGCGTGTTGGTACATAAAATGAATAAAGAGTAGGATTATCAGTCTATTATGAAAGTGAAACTTCAGAGCTCTGAAGTTTCACTTTCATAATAATTGCAAAGCTATATCTTATCTTATTTGCTGATAACGTTCGGGAAATATTGTAGAATAAAGGCCGCGGCAGTTATTTAATATCGGTAATAAACGTATTACAATTTTAGATTTAATGTCATTGTCATTAATGTGCTGATTTTTATTATCAATATCAATCTAATTTTATAATGTTTTTTTAATCCTTCACATAACCCTTGGATTGAGCAACTGTGTACACAAAGAACTGAGTAGCTGATAGTGTAAGTTAATTGAGTGACTGTCAATGAACGCGATTTTGTTAAAATATTTAAGTTAGTTTTACTCACCTGCAATGAACTAAAGTAGGTGCGACGTCTTGATTTGGTTTTTCATGGGAAACGTTGCTATGGAATATGACCAAACACAGAGGATCCGGGGTCCCGTGATCAGGCCACGTATTATAGTGGAACTGTGTCACCATGAATGAATTCATCTGCAAAATAAGGTATGTGTTTACCGCTTCCTCATTTCTATTCTATTAGATGAACTACAACATCAAATTAATTTGGCTTTAAAAGATGCGCCATGAAATATTGGGTTGTTTTTTTTAAATGCTTCATCAATGGAATCTAAACTTTGTATTAATTAATGGTTAATGACATGTACAGATGAAGTTTATAGCGACCACTGAGTTGTTTTTATTTAATTCAGTTTTTACAAAGTCTCATGTAAATGTCGATCAAACTGGATTGCTAGACTAGACAAGGAACATAAAGCATTTCAATATATTTAATTATCATAATGAATAATTGAAAAGTGATGCAACACAGCAGGTACTTACCTCTTTTGGATACACTTGGAATTTTCTAATAATATAAAACCCATACTGTTTTTCCTGCATCGATTTCACAGAAATTGTGCCATATGTTTCTCTTTTACCAAGGTTTGGCCAATATTGATGACATTTCAACTAAACAGAGTAAAATACTACCTTAAAGTTATCAAACGTAAATTCAAGTGAAATACAATTATTCATGTTGATTTAAATGTAATTATAAGTGGTTACATGACCATTTCAATTAATTGCCTTACAGCCAAAATTCAATTACATCTGATTTGAAGAAAACAATACCTTTTTAAGATATGATGCGTTTTTTCGGAAAATGGAAATTGCTACCAAAACGTGCGTATTGTTCTTATGGCATAATTAACCAAAATTGAAAAAAAGAAAAAAATATCATAATTTTATCATTTTATAGCACCTTTCTTCCCTCTCTTAGATTCGTTAACATGATTATTTGTTTGACTTTATCTTGGCAAATCATCTCCCAGAAATCGGCCAAAGTACTCTCTTTGGGTCCTGTAATTAAAATCACATTGTTATATTGGTCAAAATAAAATAAATACAATTCAAGTACAGTATCTTTTTTTCTAAAGTATAGTACCGATTAGACCCAACCTAACACCTGATCAGACCCAAACTAAACCAAAGATTTACTTGGGGTTTACTCTTGGTCTGCTTTTAGAAAATTTGCTTCCACTAGGAGTTCACTTTGGGTCCACTCAGGGTTTACTTTGGGTTTACTTGGGGTTTGCTTTTGCGGTCCACTGTACGCAATGATCTGTGAAGCAGACCCGTCTTTTATCTTATCATTTTACTGCCTGTAAATCGTGCCATTTGTACAAATACACATCTAGCGTCTGTTTCAGGGGTAAACTTCTGATCGGGGCTAACTATCTGTGTCCACTCCGGTTTACTTTGAAAGTACTCGGGGTTTAATGTGGGTCCACTCTAGTAAGCCCGGTGTAAACCCAGAGTAAACCACAGCAGTAAACTGAGGGTTAAGTTGGGGTTTGCTTTCTGTTAGGTTGGGTCTGTTCGGTACTGTATTTAAAAGAGCTTAGAATATTTCTAAAATATTTACTGACAGCTGAAAATCTGTATACTTATCAAAATCATCAATACAATGTGTAATTAATGCATGTTTTACCTTGCGATGCAATGTATTCGTTTTTGCGTTCGTATCCCTATAAAAAATATAATTCGGTCAAAATATACCATGCATTGATGACAACTGCTAAATTTGAATTACTTACACTGCTTATTGATATGTCTTTAAAAAAAAGAAAACATAAAATGTTGCTTACATCAAGGTAATTAGCATTAATATAATCGTCAGCTGATCCTGCATTCTTCTTCAGGATCACTCTTGAATGATCATCTAGATTGATTAAAAAGAAAATATCAATTAAAATAAAGTATCATTTGCGATTCTGTTTTTTTTGTCAATGTATTCTATTTTTAATGTTCAAGTTATTCATTTTTTTTTTAAATATAGAATGTGTATTGTAAATAAAAAGTCACAACCTGAATAAGAATCGAACATGAAGACAGATATATAACTGATAAAATATCTACCATATTGACCGGCTTTTAGATTAAAAACATACTAAGTAATTTATGTATAAGCAGTATTAAGTTGTTTTTTTAATTTAAATTTTGTTTTACTAATACTTACAGGGAAAAGTCGCTCTAAATCTGTTCTTGGGAACATTAACTTTGAGTTTCCCGATGTCACACGGGTATCTTTCACCGTACGGTAAAGCCTTTTAAAAAGACAAACATTGACATCAAGGTGAAAAGCAATAGCATACTAGTATTTGATAACTTCTATTTTGTTACAAAGAACATCTTATATTAACAGCAGTGTATAAATGGTTCATGCTGTTTATTAATATTGGACTTTAAATATTTTAAATTTTTAAATTTAAATTGCAGTCGCTAAAACACAGTTCCTCACTCCGCATGATTGCAGCTTTCACCATCGATATTTTAAATCATTTACATAAGACATACTCCGATAAACGTAATTTAAAATCTAAACAATTGCATTTTAAAACGAATTTTGTCTATATCGCAACACCATCCAAACGGATAATTTATTAAACTAACATTATATAGTCAACAATTCGGAAGAAGATTACAATAATACACTATCTTGATTGAAATTGAAATAATTCTAAATCAATTGCACTTTCCTAAAAAAAATATTAAAAAACTAAGCAAATCATTATAATTTTGCGTGCTTAAGATTTAGGAAGATATTTGGATGGCTAAGTAATGTTAAATATATATTCATAACGTGTCAAACTCAATAAACTGACTGACTGCACTGTAGATATTTAAGCAACTATATGACTAATTATGACAAAATATCAGAAACTACTCACTAGATATAAGCATGACTGAGAACAAACTGTATGACATTTCTTCAATTCTTTGAAATACAGTTATACCTTCTATATATAAACCTTTGATAAAAGCATACGTGGCTAAAAATCTTACAGCATATTCTTTTTTAAAACCATCGTTTTCAGTCTTTCTCTTTTTCATGATGACAGAGCCAATGTCCTTTATCAAGATGTCGGGGCTAAATTGTTCATTAACATACATATCTCCATAAGGATTCTCTTGGTGGATTTTCTCATCGAGGTCAACATCAGGAGGCAAGTCAACGTAGGCTTTATTTGTATCACTCCTTGTTGAACTGTGGACACCTTGGATCTTTTTGTTGAGATTTGATAAATGATATTCAGTATTTTCGTACTGCACACCTAACAAACAAATTAAATAAAAAAAGCAATAAAATCGATTGCAAACAGGTGTATGTTTTTCAATATAAGATTGTCGGAAGATAATACAGTAAAAATTGGTTAACGAAGAATATTCAAAGGGCATTCCAGTTTTGGTTAAATATAATTTCATATGATCACTTGTTACGCTTTGAAAACTCTATCAATATGTAGTTTCAGCATCAGAGATTTTTTGTCTTCTCAAATAATCAGAAATAAAAAAAAAATATCAGAGGATAGTTAAACTTTTAATAATTGTTTTTGGATTCATTTAAAGCTCTGTTAATTCATTAATTTGTATTTACAAAGTATGTAGAAATATACCGGCCAGAAATCAAAGAACATAAACACTCACATCTTTTAGGTTTTTGTGTAGGAAGCTGATTCTGATTCTGTAGTCGTTTTCTTTATTGACATATAAATGTATGAATATTTGTAGAAAACATATGCTCAGTGAGTCATATATATATATATATATATATATATATATATATATATATATATATATATATATATATATATAACAATGATGAAACATTGAAACACATTTTTTGTAGCAATACCATCATAAGTATGATAATTCAAAAAGAGTTAATACAAAAATATTATCATCATTCATGATGTTTCTACAAAATCGTAAAGTGCTGATCCGTTTTGAAAAGAAAGATACCATTTATGTTTGTAAATTAATTAAAGTGCGGCATGGAAAAAATCGAAACGCATTTTATTTAAAAATGAATAAATAATGTTTTCTCTGTGATGCAACTGTACTAAAATTTGTCATTTTTACAAGTTTTTAATTAAAATAAACCCGAATTTGTAACCTAAAAGAACAACAAAAGAACCCAAAAACAAACAAACAAACAAACAATAAAGAAAAAAAACCCAAAAACAACAAAAACAAAAACAGAAAAAACACACCAAAAACAAGCAAACAAATAACAAGAGGCCCAGGGGCCACATCGCTCACCTGAGGAACAATAGCCTTAACTCTGATCAAATTTGCATTACAGCATCAAAATCAAACAACTAAGTACAGTAGATATTGCTCAAAAAATTTAAAATATATGCCGATTTTTATCCACATATTTTAATGTTAAATACCAAGCCCCTTTTGTTGTTGTACCTATAAGAAGATTTTTCTCTATTCCTATATAACCCCCCCCCCCCCCCCCCCCCACTTTGTAGCCCCACTTTTCTCTAGGGAATCATGGTTTGATCAAATTTTAATCTGAACAACCTATGTTTTCACACAAGTAACTGCTTTTTGGACTTTAAAACTTTCTGAGAATATTTTTAAAGATTTTCTTTATATATTCCTATGTAAAAATTCACCCCCATTGTGGCCCAGCCCTACCCCTGGGGACCATGATTTAAACAAACTTGAATCTAAACTATCTGAGGATGCCTCCACACAAGTTTGAGCTTTTGTGGCCTAATAGTTTTTAAGAAGAAGATTTTTAAAGATGTATCTATATATCCCTATGTAAAAATTCATCCCCCATTGTGGCCCCACCCTACCCCTGGGGACCTGGAATTAACCAAAATTGAATCTACACTATCTGAGGATGCTTCCACTCCAATTTGAGCTTTCCTGGCCTAATAGTTTTTAAGAAGAAGATTTTTAAAGATTTTCTCTATATATTCCTATGTAAAAATTCATCCCCCATTGTGGCCCCACCCTACCCCTGGGGACCATGATTTAATCAAATTTGAATCTACACTATCTGAGGATGCTTCCACTCCAATTTGAGCTTTTCTGGCCTAATAGTTTTTGAGAATAAGATTTTTAAAGATTTTCTCTATATATTCCTTTGTAAAAATTCATCCCCCTATTGTGGCCCCACCCTACCCCTGGGGACCATGATTTAACCAAAATTGAATCTACATTATCTGAGGATGCTTCCACTCCAATTTGAGCTTTCCTGGCCTAATAGTTTTTAAGAAACAGATTTTTAAAGATGTTCTATATATATTCCTATGTAAAAATTCATCCCCCTATTGTGGCCCAGCCCTACCCCCAGGGACCATGATTTAACATACTTGTATCTACACTATCTGAGGATGCTCCACTCTAATTTCAGCGTTTCTGGCCAAATAGTTTTTGAGAAGAAGATTTTTAAAGATTTTCTCTGTATATCCCTATGTAAAAATTCATCCCCCATTGTGGCCCCACCCTACCCCTGGGGACCTGGAATTAACCAAAATTGAATCTACACTATCTGAGGATGCTTCCACTCCAATTTGAGCTTTCCTGGCCTAATAGTTTTTAAGAAGAAGATTTTTAAAGATTTTCTCTATATATTCCTATGTAAAAATTCATCCCCCATTGTGGCCCCACCCTACCCCTGGGACCATAATTTAATCAAATTTGAATCTACACTATCTGAGGATGCTTCCACTCCAATCACTACTAAGTCAAAAAAGTACTGACATTCCCATTTTTTACTGATAAACTTAGACATTTACTGACAATGTACTGACATTACTGATAAACTTAGAAAAGTACTGACGTTTTTACTGACGGTACTGAGAAACTTAGAAAAGTACTGACAAACTTAGACAGTACTGATAAACTTAGAGAAGTACTGACACTTTTTACTGACGGTACTGAAAAACTTAGAGAAGTACTGATAAGTACTGACCCCATTGTTTTTACTCTTACTGAATGAAATTTTAACCTAATCTTTTTCTTATATGTCATTTTTCACCATAATTTAATTAAGCTACCTAGATACAGTGTAAAGTTTATATAGACTGATATTAATTTTGAAGTTTTAACTGGGTCTGTTATATTTAATTGGTTTAATGTTAACAAAAAATTATTATAAGAAAATTTGTCATAATTAAAAAAAGTGTAATATTGGGCTTTATTTGTTACACATAAAATTGTGTTGTACAAATAGGAAGGGGATGGAATTGGAGTTGGATGTTTGCGAATGACTCGGAATCCCCCGTTTTGATTCAATGTTTTGCCATATGCAGCTAATCTCTTGTAAACAAATCATTTGTATAAAAAATTAAATTTGATGCGGGATACAACGTAAGGCTAACCGGTAGTTAGACCTACTGCGCTGAAAAAAAAGATCAACTATTACGAGGTGCATGGTGACATGGTAAAGTCGTGTTTACTTTATACCAACATTGGTACAGTTTGTCGGACAGGAGAGAGAGAGAGAGAGAGAGAGAGAGAGAGAGAGAGAGAGAGACTTTGCATTGATTTTAAATTAAGTTACCAATAGTTTACCCGGTAATTGATTTCTTAATAAGTGTACATCCAAACCTAATTAATTTTCATAAATTACAATGTATTAACTTAGAGCGGTCAATTTATTTTTTTACATATTTCCATCAATGTTTTATTTTACACCAGATCAATTTACCTAATAACCTGAAAACACATGTTTAACAACTGGTTGATTGAAGTTAAAGTTTCAAAGGAGAGGATGTTGACATTTTTTTTTTTCACTCGGTCAGTGGTTATATAATAGCTACTGTACACAGCCTTTCTTGACAATTTGCAGTGCACGGTAGCGAGATTGGGAACAATGAGGTGACAGACACTTGTATATACACACACGGCCTAAGATCTGAATGGCCAGTAAGTGATTATATAATAGGTAATGTACACATCCCTTCTTGACAATTTGCAGTGCATGGTAGCGAGATTGGGAACAATGAGGTGACAGACACACGTGTACTTGTATATACACACACGTCCTAAGATCTGAATGTTCGACACTGCTAAACAATAATGCAATATGTTGTTTTAACACCCCTTAATACTTTTTTACTAGTTTGTCAAGTAAAGAAAACAGAATTTGAAAATTTTGATTTATCAGTTATAAAAATTTGAAACATAAAAAGGAAGAGTTTTAAATTCGGAACATCATTTGACACAGAGTTATAAAATAAAACTTAATTGCTCTCTAATATTTTTCATTTTTCCAATACAATTTAAATAATGTCAATGATATTTTTTCTAATCTTAAACCCGAAACATTGTTTTAAAAATCATGCATGTGGGTATTTACGTTATAACCGGCATTGGTATACATGCATTAAATCATTTATGAACTGTATCATTATGTACATGTATGAAGACAATTCTGTACAATAATGCATATGAATTACTGAACAGGACAATGAACACTGTGAAATGTCAAAGAACCGGACTTATATATATCCCCCCTTACGAAAAAATCAACACAAACACACTCTCTCTCTCTCTCTCTCTCTCTCTCTCTCTCTCTCTCTCTCTCTCTCATGATTTATCAAGAACAAAAAAAATGGATATCATTGATTGCGATTTAAATAATTTAGATATTAACTAATCTATTCCTGCTAAATAGAACCAACATTCATTTAGACTGTTACTCAGCTATGTTAAGGGCGTCCATAAAATAATAGCGATATTTATCACATAAAATGTTAGCTTTTGAATAATCTTGATATTCTATTCCAAAAAATTGTTACACAAAGTGATATTTTATCATTATACAAATTAGATAATTTGCTATCGCATAAGCAATTTTTTAGTCTCTAAGGAATACCCTGTCACGTGATACTGCTAAAAATAGCTGAATCAGGAACAATACCAAAAAATGCATAGTGCAAGGGCTTAGCATAAACAAATATATTTATTTCCGTTTTTAACTTGTAAAATGAACATCTAAAATTTCGAAAAGTGCTGGGAGCTTGAAATATTCAAGTAAGAACAATTATTTAATTCAACATAAACATTCTATGATCAGAAATTTGCAGGGAGTTCCCACATTTAACGCTTAATTATGTAAAATGCGTAGCGATTTCATACAGCTCCCAGCACTTTTTGATATAATGGGAATATAATGGTTACACATGTAAAATTTCATTATATTTGATCAAGTGTATGCCCTTGCACTACTGCATTTTATCTGACCCATTTCACTTTCGGCGACATTTGCGTGAAATTCAAACGCAACACTGACTAAGATCATGATTTTAATTTTCATTCATAAGATAAATAAACGCTGTGAATTTCATTAAAATAATGTTAGAATGTTGTTTCTGTTCACACCAGTCATCATTACCAAATTGTTGAAATTGAAAAAATTAGTACATGTTGTCCCTACCAATAACTATTGATATAAGGGCAAGGGGGGGGGGGGGTAAGTGTAAGTTTGTAATTTACACATTTATGTTTCATAATGGTTTATGTTATTTTGCTGGTAAATAAATAAGAAATGCCTTTAATATATGACCAGGGTTACTTGTAATTATAATTAATATTTTTGTAATTATTAAAGAAAGCAAGAAAAATCAATATTTATCAAGAATTTATTAATATATTCAATTTGACAATAACAATGTACTGTAGATATTGCTTTTCTGTTACAAACTGTTCAACAAAACTAATGTCTATTAGTTGTTTCTGATTTTCAGTATTATTCAGTCATGATGTGTAATTAATGGAAATTGACCATTCTTCTTGCACACTACATGTACTTCTCCTCTGTCTTTTTGATGTAAGGAGGCAGTGCAGTTGATAAAAAAACCAATGCCTGAAATGATCAATATTTATCAATTTCAAATTTAATTTAATAGTTATCAATGAAAAATATCATGATAGGTTATATTATAGTAATATGATTTTTAAAAAACAGGCCACATATACATGAGTAAAAGAAATATTTATAGAGTACCTACTTTTCTATATACACCCCAAAAAAGTGTCTCCAATGAACCATGCATTTTCTGCTTTAATAACCCTGTAATTGAATTTTAATTGCAGTTTAAGATAACATGAAAATGGAAAATTATTTTATTATTGTGCATACTAATGGCAGTTGTTATTTCATTAATATTATAACATGCATATATTCTTTAATATGATTGAAAATTCAGATGACACTTTAATTTTGTCCTTTCATACATATAATCTTCCTAAAAGAAGGCTAAATAAAATAAAACATTTAGATTTACATAAACAAAAATACAATCTTGTCTATATTTAATCCAGATCCTCACAGTAATCTTTGTAGTGCTAGCACAGTATTTGGACTTTCCACTGTTTACATTTTCTTTGAGCACGGAGGAAATGGGAGCGAATGTTATTGCGATATAAGAGACCAGTAAAAAGCTACAATGAACCTCAATACTCTTTATGATAAAAATTAGAGAATCGCAGAACATTTGCTATGTCTGATCGAGTCACCAAACTGATTTTTAAACACAATATTACATGAAAAAACAAATGTAAACAAGTAAACAAAATCGAAGCCGAGGAATTTCCCTTCGTTTCTGTTTCATTCTACAGTATTAGATAATACAAAACAATATCTAGGGGAAGTACAGATAAATCTTACCTTGTTCAGTTGAATCCTCTACCGATTTCCGTCCACGCTGGTTGTAAATAAGTTAAATTCCAAATATATCACTGAAGTCCACATGTTTATTCTGATCACAGCTGCAAGCGCCGATGTGACGTAGTCAACATCGACACGTCATCAGACGACTTGGGAATTTCATAATTTCCAAGATATAATGAATAGTTGAAGTTTTTATTTCAGTACACCTTTCTTGATACAATCAAACCCAATAAATAATCATATTCATTTTGGTAGAGGTTTGTTAATTACCGAAATACAATATCTTGTAAAATCTCATGAATAAGGGGCGGGGCATATGCAAATTTTTCCTAAATCACACGTGCTAGAATTCCGATACCTTCCTTAACATAGCTGAGTATTCTATGCGTCATTACACCAGGCTAAATTGTCAAAATATACATGTATGTGATCATTTCGATCGGTGTGTGATTATCTGCATGTGCTAATTATGTTGTGTTATTATGCGCTATTATAAAAAACTCAGGCAGGTTATATGGATTCTCCACTTATTGTTAAATCTTACAAATTACAAAACACGGTCATTTGTTAAATACACGTTATAAGATAAATATGAAGTTTATCACTCAGCATACAAGTCTAACTTGATTTGTGTTAATGTGACAGAGTCAGATGTTTAGATAAAATCTAGTTTCTTCAAGCTTTTAATGTAGATGGATAGGGTTCATTTCTAGATTTATATTATATCACAAAGACAAAATAACTGATAAACACGTTCGACCTCTGTCCCAAGCGCTTCAAGCTTACCGCGATCATAAGTGTACGGAAACACAGCGCATTAATTTACTATGTAAAATGCGCGGACCCCAAAATCATGTTGTTTATGTTTCCCCGGGGGGGGGGGGGGTGGTCTGAGCAATATTTATTATTTATGCAAATTGAAGAAATTTGATTTTTCCATGGACGGTGTAAAAGTTGAGCGGGGGGGGGGGGTCCAGATCCCCCGAAAATCCGTGCATGGGTAATACGGGTAGGTTGAATGCTAATAAACTAGATGTTGTTATGGGTGATCAATTTAATTGATGTTCAGCTCAAGAGTGTCAATTTTTTACTGACTTTTCGTTTCTTAATAATTACTAGAACTCAAGCTAACAACATAAGAATTATAAAATCCGCCAGTTTCTTTTTTTTCAAAAAACAAGGCTTAATTTTTCCTTCACTTATAAAATTACAAATTAATAAAATTGACTTTTTCATTCAAGTAAATTGTTATTAATAAGTTTATTAAATAATCGTTTAACTCTTTATTATAATTAAAAATACATTATTTAATACAATTTCACACCTTTTAAGCTCTAGCGGGAGTAAGAACAATGGTGTCAGTACTTATCAGTACTTGTCAGTACTTCTCTAAGTTTTTCAGTACCGTCAGTAAAAAGTGTCAGTACTTCTCTAAGTTTATCAGTACTGTCTAAGTTTGTCAGTACTTTTCTAAGTTTCTCAGTACTGTCAGTAATAACGTCAGTACTTTTCTAAGTTTATCAGTAATGTCAGCACATTGTCAGTAAATGTCTAAGTTTATCAGTAAAAAATGGGAATGTCAGTACTTTTTTGACTTAGTAGTGAATTTGAGCTTTTCTGGCCTAATAGTATTTGAGAATAAGATTTTTAAAGATTTTCTCTATATATTCCTTTGTAAAAATTCATTCCCCTACTGTGGCCCTACCCTACCCCTGGGGACCATGATTTAACCAAAATTGAATCTACATTATCTGAGGATGCTTCCACTCCAATTCGAGCTTTCCTGGCCTAATAGTTTTTAAGAAACAGATTTTTAAAGATGTTCTATATATATTCCTTTGTAAAAATTCATCCCCCTATTGTGGCCCAGCCCTACCCCCAGGGACCATGATTTAACATACTTGTATCTACACTATCTGAGGATGCTTCCACTCTAATTTCAGCGTTTCTGGCCAAATAGTTTTTGAGAAGAAGATTTTTAAAGATTTTCTCTATATATCCCTATGTAAAAATTCATCCCCCTATTGTGGCCCCACCCTACACCCGGGGACCATGATTTAAACAAACTTGAATCTACACTATCTGAGGATGCTTCCACTCCAATTTGAGCTTTCCTGGCCTAAAAGTTTTTAAGAAACAGATTTTTAAAGATTTTCTCTATATATTCCTATGTAAAAATGCATCCCCATTGTAGCCCAACCCTACCCCCGGGGACCATGATTTGAACAAACTTGAATCTACACTACCTGAGGATGCTTCCATACAAATTACAGCTTTTTTTGGCGTGATAGTTTTTGAGAAGAAGATTTCTGAAAAATACCTACAAATTTCAATAATTCTAAATTATCTGCCCTTTAAAGAGGGTGTGGTCCTTCATTTTTGAATATATAACATATTTGAATCCCCTTCACTCAGTGATGATTTGTGCCAAGTTTGGTTGAAATCTGCCCAGTGGTTCTGGAGAAGATGAAAATGTGAAAAGTTTACAACGCCAACGCCAACGCCAACGATGACAGACAACGGACAAATTTTGATCAGAAAAGCTCACTTGAGCTTTCAGCTCAGGTGAGCTAAAAAAACCGGTAATGCTTACAGCAACAACACAACAGCATCAATAAAAATAACATCAACGACAATTCCAACAAACCTACCTTTTAAACATAATGATTACAACAACAGCTATTGTTACAACAACCACGATTGCTAAGGACACACCAGTGGCGACAGGCGTGATATTTGCGCTTTCTTCATTGACTTGAGCCTACAGTGTTCGAAAAAAAAAAACATTGCAATCAATTTTTATTTTTAACCGTATTAACATGATCTGAAATATTTCTCAAAGTTGTATGATAGTGAAAGAACGTCCTGACAATTTACATCATTACAATTACGAGTTTAATTATGATTTCAATTTTATCTTAAATACCCATATGTTGGGAAAATAGCGTGTAAACTGAGTACTTAACCATGTTTTATTATCACGATAGCAAAATTACCATATTGTATTAAGGCTTATAAAAACTATATATCGGTATGTTAAAATAACTATGTTAAAAGAATACTGGCAAAGAAAAACAACGAAGATAGAAAAAAGATCATAAAGTTATACATTATACATCTACGATCAAAATTTAAATCAATGTTATATACATTCTGAAGAAAATAACCCACAATAATTGAATGTTTCTTTTTGTTACATTCTAGCTGTTACATTACATAAGGTAGCATGCATTCCTCTCAATAGCTATATTCCATATGAGACTGCAAATACATTTTATCATTTTTTATATAAACGTACATCTTTTTGGTTATTAACATTTCAAATAAAGAGACAAAAATACGTAAAAAAAATAGAACACTTAAACATCATATTGATTGATGACCGATTTTACTTGACTTCTGATCAAATCGGGCAGCTGATTATTAATAAAACCAATTCAAACTCGATCGTTGAAAACAACACACTAAATCTAATTGAAGGTACTACATCTGGCTTTTTTTCAAATTCATAAAAGAATTCCATATTTGTATAGCACACGGCGGGTGTGACCGGTCAGCAGAATTATGTTCACTCTTCCTAGGCACCTGTTCCTACTTCTATCTTTTTGGAGGTCCGTGTTGCTCTGCTTTGAATTTGTACTTCGTTTTTATGGATTTTTGAGATGATTGACGGTTTGTTATTGTCATTTGTTCACTGTATAACTCGAAATTGTACTTTAAATATGACACTGGACTTCATAATTTTACCTTTAGACACGCTCCATTTGTAGCATTACAGGATTGGTTAACACAGGTGGTACTGCAAGTCAAGCTGCAGTTGGTTCCGTAGTACTTATGACCACATGCTGCAGGTATATTCAAAACATTATACTTCTATTATAACAAAATAGGTGATGGTTTTTTTCAACAACACAATATTGATAAAAAATTATGATTATCAAAATTCTGTTTATGTTTAAAATAATAATTTCAATTCTAATTTGGTGACTTTTCGTCAGATATGCATGTACGCTTTTTCGCATAGTAGTTTAGTAATTTTACTATTTACTTTTGTTACAGTAGGTTCCATTAAAGCCAGAGGCACACCCCGATGGACACCGTCCTGTTATCTTGTCACAAGTAGATCCGTTCTTACAGTGACCGCACAGATATCTGCAATTACTTCCATAACTTGAGTCACCACATTCTAGCATAAAAAATTGTTTAATTCAGGTCAATAAATATACATTTTATTCAGTTTTGATGAGAATATTAATACTATTTAAATACACACCAATATAATTACACACCAAAAATAATTACGTAATAAATTACTGGATTACCGTTAAAACGTTTATGAAATTAGCAGCACAAAATTGAAATTCTATTTTTTTTCAAAAAAAAAAAAAAAAAAAAAAAAAACATCAACAACAAAAAAACAAATTAACTAAGATATTTATTTTCATGAATAATATATGAAAATATCACGTGTTTAAAGATTCAATTTAATATATTGGTTTCTCGATTAAGTAAAAATAGTTTTTAGTCGGGCCCATAACTATCAAAAACTAAATAGGTATAATACAATGACTATGACACTGTAGAAGCTTCATAGATAAAATGGCAGATCAAATATGCTGGTGAATACTTATACATACACATATAGAAAAGAGTGTTAGACATTAAACTGCTAATAATCACACCAAAACTAATGCTTTAATTGAAAGTCAAAACTCACTTTCTCTTTAAAACGAACAGATATTTGTAAAAAAAAAAATTGCTTAAAATAAGAATGATATAACAAATACCTTTATCACACATAGGAAGTTGCCATCCCTCTACACAACCTCCATAACATACACCAGTCTTTCTGTCACATGACTTGTAACAATTTTTACTGCACTTTTGCTGACAGTCTCTTCCGTATGACCCTAGAGGACATTCTAAATGAATCCCAAAACAAAATAAATAAATAAATTAATAAATAAATAAATAAATACCTCTATCCACTGACATCATGTTTACTCTGAATACAGCAAAACCTTTTTCACAAGTCTTTTAGAGTTGAAAAGATGTATACATATATATTTTTTTTAAATTTTATGAAGTTTTAAACTATAACCGTAAGAGTTTTACTTCCTTTCTGCTTTGCAAACTATCACAAGCTAAAGTAAATCAATAAATTTATTGCTAAGATACAACAGTGTATGTTGTGTTATTGTGTTTACCTTTTTCGCACATAGTTGAATAATACCCAGCCTCACACCCATTGCGACAAGCCCCGTTGACATGGTGACATTGTTCTCCATTCACACAGTGCCCACACCTCTTTAAACATCCGGCTCCATACGTGTTGTACTGACATGCTGCAAGTAAGTACAGTTGAACTTTGATATCTCGAATACAAGTGATATGTCGAAGTGATTTGTTCGTCTCAGCTACTTATTTTTGTAAATATTTTAACCTCGATATATCGAACAGTCGGATTCCCTACGTATTAAACAGTCCCATCTAGTTTGAGGTTACAAAATTTGACTGTATGTAAAAAGTGTTATCGTGTGTGTTACTCAGTTATACCAATTTGCTTTGTTATGTGCTTAACCATCCATGTTATCTAAACCACTTCATTCTCACACAAAATAAGTATACGTATGTAATATCTTTGTGTTCTTTGTCGTATTATACATTGTCATGTATTAAAACATTGTTTGAGAGATAAGTTATTTATTTTCTAGACAGAAATAAAAATGAACTGACTATAACGTGTGGAGGATTTCAATTTAGACTGAAATTTAAGGAATTATCCCTTTAAAAAATGTAAATGATGAAGTTTACGAAAGCATTCGGACTAGTAATTTGAAGTGCAATTTGGAAGCACTCTCCAGATGAGCTAAAACGCAGCAGGAAAAATACACTTCCTGTAATTATTCAGTGTAACCCCCTCAACCTTCACCCAGTTCAGTGTATTTACCATTGGAAAATATTGCACCAAAGACCAGTAATTTGCATCATGAAACGACAAAAGATCAATACTAGTATGATTCTAGCTACGGGGTCATTTTCTACAATCCACACGGGACAAATGGAAGCAAAGGACTAACATTTTTAATGATATAATTGTTTCCAGGAAGGTATTTGTTTTTAACAAAATGGAATGTTAGAGCTATTAAGCTTACCGTTAAACTAACCATTAAATTAAATAAAAATAGTAAGGTAAATCATATTCATTTCGAATGAATTTTCGTCAAATGTCCATTACCTTTTTATAATTCCAAAACTCTATGGATTCCCCATATCTATACTTATAAATTAAGACAATTTGCCAATAAACTACGAAACGCCTGCACCAGAGTAACTGCTTATACCTTTGGTATTTCAACACATGTGAGTTGATGTCCGTAAGCTATAATTAAATTTTACCTGATAAGTAATTTTTAAGAAATAAATTAAAAACCTACTTTCATTTTCGATAAACCAGCTCGAAATAGCAAAAATGAGAGTAAGGTGGTAAACACGCTTTGGCGGATCCAAATCAATGAGAGTTAGCTTTTAATTATATCCTTGCAATGAAATAATATCAAATGATTACGTAAACAGTGAATATATTTATTAGGAACTTACTTGGATTATACATAGAAGTTAAGATTTGACAAATGCTGAATAAATAAAATATGGCAATTCGTTTCTTGGATGCGCGATTTTAGTTTTGATATGGAATAGAATTTTCCAGAACGGGGTAACCAAGAACGCGGTTAAACTAATTAACGTCATGGCGAAAAGTGTAGGAGGTGTTCATCACGTATCGCGGGCAGATATTCATACCTTGGACGGAACATCTTTGGTAAATACAAACAAGTTAATAAATAAAATGGAACAATTTGATGCGATTTTAGTTTTGATAAAAAGAATTTATTTTACACAGCGGGGTGCCCAGGAAAGCGGTTTGACTAATTTACACTATGGAGGAAAGTGTAGGGCGAGTTAGCCATCGGGCAAATACTTTGGATATGACAACTTTGGTTTGATAATTAATATGCATTCACTAGCGTTTTTTTTAAATTTCACACTTTTTTATACCACGACAGATTAGTAGTAAACCTGAGACATTATTTCTAAGTCTATATGAATAAAAAAACGTATACAGTAAAGTTAAATTGTGCTGGCTTTTTTTTTATCAGAAATTTTCATTAAGACAGTGATAAAAAATGTAGTGAAATTTGACCTAAAGATAGGAAGAATAGGATAAGAAAGCAATTAAGAAAAAAATTGGACACAGTATATACGAAAATAAAAAAAAATATGGTTCAACATTTTAGCAGTGTCATTTATGTGTAAAGTGTTAGTTCCCGCGCTTGCGCGGGATATCATCTAGTTCAAAAGATTTAAAGAATACTGATCACATTATAATTGTAATATACATTTTTTCACTAATGTTTAATGAGAATATGATTTTTATTCAATTCTTTTTAAGAATTGGTTAAAATGGATAGGAGGGGGCGGGCATTTAGTCAAATAAATTGAATCACCCCCCCCCCCCCAAAAAAGAAGATAAATGCTGTAAGTTAGGCTTGTTATGATACTGATTATGTAAATTGCAGATACTGGTAATAATTTAGTTTTAATCTGAACTTAAATGTCAACCAGCAGTACTTACGAGTGCATGTCGGACCCTGATACATGTATCCATCTTCACATTCCAAACAATGACCCGTTTCTATGTGACAGCGTCCGTTTTTACAAGAAGCAGAGCACGACAGGTTACAGCTCTCACCGTAAAGTTTAGGAGTTGGACATCCTATAGGAAAGCAAACATTTATCAGTCATTGCTGTTTTTTGCTATAAATCTTTAATATAGATAAGTTTACTGTAGAAAATGATTAGAACAAAATGATTTTTTCTTTCTTTGATTAATTTCTATACTCCACTATTGACGTTTCATCGCGCGGTCGTCAACAGTTCAAATGAAAAAGTTCGTTTTGTTCGTGGTTTTTGTTTTTGTTTTTTTTTTGGGGGGGGGGGGTTGTTTTTTTTCAGGCACATGTACATATAAAGACCAAAAGTTGAATATTTTTTTTAATTTTTGAAAATCTTTACAGTCTGTCGTAACAGAATCAACTTTTATTGGTTTTTTATTTATTTATTTTTTTTAATTTTGTTTAATGATGTATATTGTTTGTCATATTGCAGTCTTTATATTAAATATGTTAAAACTATTTCTGTCAAAAGACAAACTGCATGTCAATACTACTTATAGTAAGTTGTCAGCATAAATTATCTATTATACGTACATGTACATTTACGTACTGTTTTAATTTTTACACAAGGTTATTTGCTTATTCCTTTATTTATTTTCTATCAAATACAATTTTTACAACAACAAAAATCTGCTAATTACACTACTGATTTTTTTAACGAAATGTCTTCTTTTAATATAGCTACAATGAAGTTCACAATTTGATACTTAATCATTACAAGTGAGTCAAATTCCGAAAAGCTTTTGTCTACACGTGTGTGATTTTTTTTATTTATATAGATTGCTATTACAGACAAATTGTCAAATTTTATAAAATGTTAGAACAAGTGTTATAAGATGTGATAACAAATCAAATTAATTTAAAAATTGATTTAAATTCTTGGAGGAAAAAAATCTTTTAAAAGTTTATCGTTATTCATAAAAACATAATTATCTGCAAAATTCAAACACAGGACCAGCGGGTCAGTTGATCAAAGCTACAACCATTGCACTACAGAGATCATTAAACATGTAGAAGTCACTTGATGTTGAGGATCCTTAAAGCAGCTTAGTTCATCTTTAGCAAAACAATTATTTTAATGTTTTTAATCTGTAAAGCAAAATCCAGAAACGAGACTCACCATATACTTCAAACTCACACAATTCATTGTAAGCATAGTCCGAGTAGGTTTTTGATTTACTGCTTGGTTCTTTGTAAGCATGTTGTGAGTAGTAGGGTGATAGATTACTTGATGTCCTGTTGTTGTAGTAGATGACGTATCTACCGTGGTGAGTACAGTTCAATGTTATCACAGATGGAATGGTGTACATGGTAAACCTGTCATCCTTAAAACAGAGAACTCCGTCCTCTTTGTCCGTTGTGTTCGATATGAATACAGAAAACCCTAGGAATCTGTAGACGAATCCATTGTTCGTATCTTTAAAATGTATGAAAACATGGATGTTATAAAATTATCAATATTTAAATGCAATACAAGGGATAACCAGTGGCGTACCAATGGACCCAACAATGTTGATTTTTAAGTCCTTTCATTTTTAAGGTCTTCCGTTTCCAACGGAAGACCTTTATATTATTGTGCAGATTAAGATTATTCTTATTTTTCTTTTTTTTTTTTTCTTCCTAGACGCGAACTTTGAGGCTTCATATCTTGCTCATTTCTGAACGGTTTTTGCTCAAATTTTCAGGGCTTATAGGCTTTACAAAACACTATCTAAACCATTTCATAAATTTTAAAAATCCTCTTCCGTTAACGAGTTATTCCCCTTTTTAAAAAATTTAGGGCCTTTCGTTTCCAGACAAAGGCTCCGAGACTATGATAGCAGGGAATGGGAATCCAACGAATTTGAATAACAGAGACATTGAAGTTTTGCACATCGGTTTTTGTTTTTGGATTACTTTCTTTATTTAGAAAAAGGTAGGGGGTCAAAAAACAGGGTTCCAAAAAGTGCGAAAATTTAGACATATTTTCCTTTGTATCTTTTAAACGAAAAATATTTTGTTAAGACATGTAGAATGAAAGTTGTGCAGAATGTCAAGGACTTTCATTTGACACCAATACAAAAGGACTGGCCCCTTAAATTAAGGGCCAAGGGCCCTTGAAAGTTTTTGCTAAATAACTAAAAAACGGCTAGGATTTTGATATAGCTGTCGCTGGAAAAGTTGTTTGTTGAGATCCTATAAATGTCGTTACAATGTTATTTTGTTGGTGAGTTGTGTAGTATGAGTGTAAAAAGCTTTACATGTTAACATGTACCTGTGTTTATTTGGCAAGTTAACGAAAGTCATTGTGCGTACAACTGACATTAAGTTACGACAGACAGTATGCCTGTTTAAAAAGGAGGCTTTAATTCATAAGAAAAACATAATTGTTTTAGGATACATGCTTTTATGTGAGGAGTTTAAGTCATCTTCGTAAATTCTGCACAATCCTAAAAAAACGAGAAACAGAAAATATAAACATTCTTTTTCTTTTCTAGTAAATCACACAAACTACCGGAAAAAATAAATCTATGTGATACATTTTAGTTATCATGCTGCGTGCATTTAAAATATATCTGGAATCAGAGCTGTGTGTGTGAACCATTACGTAAGCTATCCCTCGCTTGCGGCCGAGAAAGTCGGTCGCCATGGTCGCGGCTGGACTACCTAGCGGTCAGCGGTTATCTAATACACCGGAGTCACGTCTCTCAATTTATGAGTTCATTTAGCCGAAAACAAGAATTGTTTTAATTTTGATCACACATAGACGTTTATTCTTCTCAAATTGAATTAAATGATAGAGTGTCAATTAAGAAAACGTTCTGTAAATTAATAAAAGAAATGTCATTCTCAATCGGAAGTAATATCAGGCATAGATCAATTGTGGGTTTTAAGTAAAAAAAAAAACAACTTCTATTTGGTAGATTTTAGTCATTATTATACTGCAAACATTTCAAATATTCCTGGGTTCTGAGCTGTGTGTGTTGTAACTTTACGTAACCTATTCCTCGCCCGCGGCCGAGGAGATCGGCCGCGGGCTCCTCGGCCGCGGGTGCACTACCAAGCGGTCAGCGGTTATCTAATACACCAGATCCGCGTCTTTCATGTACTTGTTTTGAGTTTATATAGCCGCAAATACAGGAACTGTTTTAATTTTAAGTTATTGATGTTTTATTTAAAATGTAAGTTAAGAAGTCATTCTGAAAATTATAAAATCCGATATTATTCCTAATCCAAAACATCGTCAGACATAAATCAATGGTGGGTTTGTACAAGAACTGTACTAATAATGTTTTAGATCAACAACAAAAAACCACAAAGATTACCCCTTTAAATGATGATCATCCCTCGCACGCTCGCACATGGCCGATAAGATCGCGCGCGAGGGGACATCTACATGTACCTTATCACACGTGTATGTTTATTGATATTTTGTACGAACACAAAACTATTTGTTTATTTTATTTTCATTTATATTGGTTTTAGATGAAAGATGAATTTATCTCCCTTATTCAGTTGATTTAGCGTTGATTTAAACGTTAGGGCGAAAAATCTTATAAAAACCTCTCATTAATTGAATAAAAGTAATCTATCAATTCGATTCTAAATATGCAATGCCGATTGTATAAATAAAAGATTAAATATAATGAAATTCCGAGATATTTACCGGCATATGTAAAATTGATATGTGTTTAACTTACATGTAAGATTAATATACTGCATCGTCGGAACCCACGGGTTTTCTATCCGTTACACTGATTTCAAGCACTGTAACGGATGGAAAACCCGTGGGGTCCGACGATGAATCGACTGTAGTTACTCATGATCATTTCCGTTAATTATTGCTTAGACTTTTTACAGTCTTTAACACTTTTAAGACAATATTCAAACTTCGCCTGGCCAACGAGTCATATATGCACATGGATATATGTATATATACTGGTGTAAAAATTAATATTCGACCAACACAAAAATTAAATAGTGTAGAAAGTAAAATAAGTTTTCTTAAGAGTTGTACCAAATTTTAAGAGGGTTGACATAGTAAAAAAAATCATTAATTTTCGAAGCATTCTAGGAAGTTTAAAAACAAAGTCAGCTCTGTGCTGCTCCCCCCCCCCCCCCCCCGCCCCCCAGTGCTCGAGCTGAATTTTAAAAATTGGCGAACAAAAATCGAAAATTAATATGTGTCGAAAATCAATTTTTGGTGACTCCTTATTTGTTAACGTTCTTCCTAATGTGTTTCACTTTGCCATCTGTGTGTTTATTCGGCCAGTCTGCGTGTTAATTCAATCACCCCGTGCGACCGAAAAATAAGCACCGCCTTCAAATTTACCTGGTCAGTGTAACCCTTGTTAATCAACTAAATCGAGGCCCCAGTTTGGATGTTAGAAAATGATTGGCATTTGTTTACTCGTCCTGTGTATACCATGCCCAGCGCTCGCGACGACGGTGTAATAAACTTTTTTCTTTTGATTTGATGCAAACCGTGACGATAAATCGCTATCTTTTAGCACTTTAAACAAAAGAAATATTAAAAGATATGAATTAAAAATTTACTCGTACTTGGTTATGTACCACACTTAATGCGCTGATCACCTAAAGTCTGTCAAAATCATGTGGTGCCGATCATGTATCCATGAAAGACGCCGTTTATCAATAAAGATGTTTGTGAATAATTGAGAATAAATAATTAAATGAAATCAAATATTGCGTTCACGATGAATATCGTTAGTTATCACATTTCTTTGAGAAATTTCACGAGCTGAAACCGGAAGAGAAACAAGTACAGACAGTTCTGGTGCATGCGCAGCTGGTAGAATTATTGTGCACTTTTATTTAGCAGCTGATCGGAAAAGATTTACAAGCATTGGTTGCAAAGTAGCATTAGTATTTGAGTACGGTGGGGTGATTGTTTAATTCACAAAACATCAGGATATATTCTCAGTTAATCCCGACAGAAACTTGTTCAATCAAACGAAAGATTTTGCACATGTCGCACGCGGTTTTTCATGCGTTTATATTCATTTCAACGAAGAGCAATTTGTTTTATAAGTACATATACATGTAAATACGATATTTTTTTTAAATAAACGGAAAAACTCTTTTGAGAGCACTTTAATACTCCGTGTATATAGACATGTATACACAAGCGAGCGTGTTTCCCTCGGGGTTTCACACCTCTTTCAATATAGGCTCCACCCCCACCTGAACTTACCTAAGGTAAACTGACCGGTTAAAAACCTCGGCCTTTAAGTGCACACAACCCTGGACACAGATAGCCATAGGTAATTTATGGATGCAGATCATCAATTGTTATGTAATTAAAATACACTTGGAAGTGAGCTATCACTGTAGTGGTCAATTGTTGAATATAAGTTAAAAGTTTTAAGTCCAAGATTTTAAATAATAATTATTTGTTCTCACGTTTAGAAGTTATGAAATACGTTATTCAATGCAGTCGGTCGCCATAGAAATCATCAGAGTACTGCAAGTGTTGACAGTTTCTTATTTCTTTAAAAGACCTTAGGACATAATTCACTTGACTTACAGACTAGCGACACAGTTGCCTCCCAAAAATGTATGCACTTCTCAAAGTTACAATTAAATGGTATAGATATGTGTTGTTAAACGGATTTTATCAATTGTTGCATGCGCGGATCTAGAGGGGGGGCGGGAAAAATGAGAAGTTATTAAATTTACATAGTGAAATTATCGCAAATACGACTCGGACCCCCCCCCCCCCCTGGAAAACACAAATATGTTTTGGAAAGGCGTCGGAACCGGAAATATTAAGAGTGATATTGAAAAAAATGCAGTTAATAGCATATTCGCACCCCCCTCCCCCACGGAATAGGCATATCATGAATCGGATTAGGCATATCATGAATATGGGAGAAATACAATTTTTCAAGTTATAGTCATACTACGTTACCCCCCCCCCCCCCCCCCCACGGACGGATAAGGAATTTCCTGATCTTGGGAAATAAGTTTTTTTTTGTTTTTTTTTTATTTTTGCTTGTCAACATTTCTGATGAATAGTGTAGCCCCCCCCCCCCCCCCACGTTCGATTCGGATCCCCCCCTGGAAAAATTTTCTGGATCCGCGCATGTGTTGTAAATTTTAAAGTTAGAGAAATCGTATTTTCTGGAGGTTGACATTATGTAGAACTCTTTTGTTTAAAAAACAAAAACAAATTGCTTTGACGTCACACCATCTCTTTTGGTTTGGTTTAAATATACAATGTACACAGTGCTCTGAACAAAACGCTGGTTTATGCCTTTCTGTTACTCAAGTAAAAAACTGAACAAAATTGATTACTTTTAGGTTCACACGTCACATGTTAATACATGTATGCATAAATATATGATTTTTATCGAAAAAATGACATTGTATCTTTAAAAAATTCCAAAATATTATAACTAAAACATGTATATGTGACATGATAGAAATAATTGTAAACCAGAGGTCTCTCTTCCTGTCACACAAAAGTGACAAAAAGGATTTTTGATTCAGTTGGAGTTCTGCCCCCACCCCTGCCAACATTTTCTGAAATTTACATTTAGAAAATTAAATTTTAGGGTATTGACACCCCCACCCCCACACACTTTCTAGATGAGCGCTCAAGGCAAAAAAAAAAATATTGAGATATTCAAAACAAAATCCTATTTGAAAAAAATGAAGTTAGAGATGCCTCACAACCCCTACCACTGCCGCGGATTATGATTTTGAAGATTTGTGAATTTCTTTTACTTGCTTGTGAAAATTTCAGATAAATATACTTACAATACTGAGGCCTGTATGGCCAAACATTATACGGATAGTTATCCCTACCACTGAGCACTTCAGTCTCGTATACTAATAGCGCACCCTCAGATGGGAGAAGGCATTATTGTTTATTTACAATTGGTGTTCTTTTAACACTGCACTTTACATAAACTATTCCATGTTTTAGCGGTAGAGGTTTAAGTATGACTATAGAGAATCAAAATGTTTATGAAACAAAACACTTTTTCCAAGTATCAGCGCAGTGGATTTTGTGATTTTACACTATGATATAGGCATACCAGTAGTTTGAATCCTGTCATCAGTTGTACATACATGTAAACGTAATTATCGAGTTTCTGGTTGGAATAATTAAATACATGTACATATAAGAGATGTGTTTTAAGTTATCATAAATTGATATAACCGTGAAATGAGTTAAAAGGAGAGTTTGTCTGGTAGGAAAATAATACTTTGAAAGTGAGCCTCGTTTTCTGAATTTACTATTATCATATTGACAATCCAGTTTAATGACAGCACATTCTTTTCTCCTTACACTCAACGGGGTCGGATAGGTATCAATAAGAGGTCACCTTTCTATGACCTTTAAATTTGCATACAATCTAAATATATACCCCTCGCTTATTACAGACATGCCTTTATCTGTTTTATGAGAAGTGTAACTCTTCAATACTATGCAGTCTGGAGGTTGCAGTAATATATAGAAAATAGGCATGAATTAATTTTTCTGTCTCCTTTTGAAGAGTTCAAATTGATTTTCTAAAGCCCTGATTGGTCAGAAGTTAAGGTAGTGTGAAGATGACCTCCTATCAATAACTGTCATACCCTGACAAGTGTAAGAAGAAGAGGGGTGGTTTTATTAAGACTGAATGACAATCCTTTCTTGACTTGCTATCTGATTAAAATTTCTATAGTCGCTATACGATGATTTGAAGAAACAGCACTTGAGGTCACCTCCTGGGGAACTTTGCTTTGACCAATGAAATCGTCGGTTCCATTCCTCAGTTACATGATTTGGAAGTTATGCAAATACATTCTTTAGATTCCCTAAGGGCGTCTAATATCAACTTATGCTCCATCTCTTACTTGCTGATACCGAAAGATTCACGAACATGTGGCATCATTTCGTCGTACAACTCCATTTCTGTTTGTAACCCGAAATTACCGTTTCTAACACTTGCTCTGATTGCTAGAATAACTCATGTATATTTATAAACAAACGTTCAACAAGGGGTGATCTCAAGAGGGGTTTCTTCAGATCCTCTTGTAGCGAAAATAGAAAAACAAGGAGGGGATCAAGGATATGATTTTAATCAGATTGTCTCGACTTGAAGCTGTAACGGAAGACCTTCTCGTTGCTTGCAACGAGCTCGGCTCTAGTTTTTTTACTTTTTTTGAGGTGGAGCAATGCTCGTGAGAGTGTCATTTTGTTAGTTGTCGGTATCCAAATAAACAAATTAATAACTATTGAGCCACTTCACGAACAATATTTCCAGACCATGAGAACATAAAATAAGAGAGAGAGAGAGAGAGAGAGAGAGAGAGAGAGAGAGAGAGAGAGAGAGAGAGAGAGAGAGAGAGAGAGAGAGAGACGGAGAGAGAAACAGACAGACAGACCAACAGACAGACAGAGGGAGAAACAGAGAGTGAGAGAAAGAGAAAGAAAGAAAGAGATTAAATGGTAATATCCCTAAAAACCACCGATTATGTTAAACAAAACAGCACTCGATTCTTACCCCAATGTACGTTGTCTGTTCTGTAATATATTGTGATGTGATGGATGCCCAAAACGGCTCCAAGGTCAACATACCACATAGCCTCAAATTTCTTCTCTGCAGACACAACACACTGTTTTCCAGAAACGGACAGGTCTGTTTTTAATCCATCAACCGCATTGGACGCGTCCACAGAGAACCGTGTACTAATGTATGGATGTGATTGGGTAGCATTCTTGTATAAAGCAATGTTTTCTGGAAAGAAAAAAAAAACACCAATCAAATTTCTTTATGCTACTTCCTATAGGTCATATCTAAGAGTTAATTAATCTCTACCGGACGAATTTCAACTTTAACACAAAAATTGTCAATGACTTTAAACAAATCAAAACTTCCGTTGTATTAAACGTTAATTATACAATTATGGAGCTTGCGATGTCGATATCACTTTTTGTGTCTGAAATAGATATCACATGACATGGGTCCATATAACCACATATCGACCTACAATGAAGTCCATAATAGTTATATTTTATAATCATTTGCAGCACAGTTATGACTGTCATGAAAGTCGTTTAGATCAAAAAGTTAGGGATAGGTACGTTTTTACGTCAAAATATAATCTGCAATCTTTTAAAATACTTATTAATGCATTGATGAGCAGATTCAAGCTTTCCATATTTTAATAATTACTACCAGCGAATGACATTTTTACTACACAGTCATCAGTTAAAAAAAAAATCCCTACACACTGAATAAGAGAGAGGACGATCTCGCTGCACAACTTACTATGAAGTCATTTGCCTCAATTTAACAGTTATATAACAACGAAATATAGTGGTTACATTATAGCTAAATGGAATATGATTGAAGAGTATGTTTGCACTATATTTTTTTCAATAGTATGCATTTATCTTAATAATTCTTATGGCATTTTGTCCCTATAATACCTATTTTAGTTGATACTGCCGAGTCGTGCAATATCACATTCGCGTCAATACCAGAAAAGGACGAATGTCACGTGATGTATATTCAGCCAATTAATATGACATAAATTATTGTCTTTAATAATATATCAAATTATTTACTATTTCGTATTCTTTATTATTCACCTTATCTCTTATATCTAATTAATGCAAAAACCGCCTTGTATGTTTATTAGTAAACTATTTATACTTGATAGCAACGACCTCTAAAGCGATTTGTAGTTTAATTGCACAAGTTGCGATTAACCGATTGGCAACATTCATGATGATTGTCATCACCGATATATTTTTTTTTAAATTATATATTTATTTTTATTTATTTATTTATTTTTCTTTTTTTTTTGGGGGGGGGGTTAAAATCAAAGAAAAGTCTAGTTGGAACTACCAAAACTCTTTCTTTTTCTTTTCTGTTCATCATTGATAAATTTAAATTTTGAAGATTGTCCAAAGACAAACTATTTTATGTTCTTCTTTGCCAATATTTGACACACTTTGTAATGTATATATCTATATCTATATAAAAATAATTGATTGCACTTTCTCTTTTTTGATAACGTATTTCTTGATACAGAAAAAAGTAATATCCAGTATGTGTGCCGTGTAAAGATACTATTGAGTCAGTTTATCAAAATACATTGTGTTTTTTTAATCAAATAAGGTTAAATCATTTCAAATATGAGCCCTTTGAAAGTTATTGAATGTCTCAGAGTATTGCTGTTACAAAATACCGGTGGTCAAATCAATTGCATTGTTTTTCATGCCAATGACTACCGCGTTAAACGGATCCTCAGTATGTATATGTACCAGTCTATAACATTCTAAACGTACCATAGGTAAATGCGATCGATGGAAGGATCAATAAGAATAGTGTCTTTATCATCGTTTTGGAAAATACCTGCAAATTAAAAAAAACCATCAATATGAAATAAACACAATTACAGAAAAAAGTACCCCAAAACTATTGTATATATACATGTTTATTAAATATTACGGAAAACTCGTTGACAGCTTTGATCGAATGATCGAATGTATACGAACAAACACAAACTTTTGAATGAGTAAAATAGATGAAATAAGTTGTAAATTGTATCACATTACATATGTGTTTCGGTCAATGCAAATGTAGAGGGTTTCAATTAGAATACCCATGCAAGTCAACCATCCATTGGACTTGCATTTAACTTTACCCCATAACAGATTTTCTGCAAGACAATTATTCTAGTCATCGGTTTAATTGATGGGAATAAAAAATTCTTTAGAAACATTATGTTATAAAGCGCAATAATTGATAATTGTTTTGTCTCCGACTAGAATGGCCTTACTTTAAACGGCGGTCGGCAAAATTTAGACGGAAACATAAAGGGTGATATATCTTTTTAACGTAATGTTGACTCAAACGTTCCAACATACTTAAAATTGTTCAGTCCTAATATATTTATAGTAATTTTCTTTTTTCTGTGATGTTTACATTGACGACTGCAATGGCCGATGAAAAGGAGAGATTTGCAGAGATGACAGAAGCAGAGCGCAAACTGAAGCAAATAAAGTTGAGTTCCGAGAAATCTTTAGGAGCAAACAGGAAAGCAAGATAAAGAATCAAAGAGTATTTAATAGAAAGGAGGGAAACAGCTAATTTTAAGCAATTTGATCATTTTGAAATGGTTTAATGTTTTAAACATTTCAACATAAACTTTCGGAAATGTGATGGCAGTTACCCCAAAGTAAATTCACGTGATGGTATTTGTCAATTTATTTGGAATAAACCGACTCGTGAAAAGCAAGAAACAAGAAATGTTAAATAATCAAGGACTCTGCTTTTACGGACAGTAATGTAAAAGCTTGCAATAAAGCTATTCTTGCTGAAACAAAACGTGTAAGAAAAAGAGGATGTCCATTACTCCCCCATCATTTCATAGCGTGATATTCATAAATTGCACATCAATAATCCACAAAAAACTATTCACCAATGTTCAGTTTGATGTACGGATGTTATTTTGTCGCAGAGGCAATGAAACCACACATGAGGTGACAAAAAAAAAAAAAAAGAAAATATAAAATTTTATAATTGACAAATTTGACTGAAGGTACATCAAATAGGTTCTAGACAATCTCACAAAAACCATCAAGTGTGAAAACAATCGTCATCTGGGAAAATGCTAGAACAGCAATGTAGATGAACTGTACAGAGAGAGAGAGAGAGAGAGAGAGAGAGAGAGAGAGAGAGAGAGAGAGAGAGAGAGAGAGAAATTAAACTCCAAACAAGGAATATAAAACTTAAGTGGTAGTAGAATGAAACTACATCTAACACTGTATCTTGTTATACTGAGCAAGCTCGGAAACACACCATCTGCAAAACATGTATGATATTATAGTCACCTGGAAAAACAGATTTTGCGTTAAATATACGTATATTGAGGGTTCTATAACTATATATTTATTTTTTAATAAATAGTGATCAAACAGACGAATATTATACATATATTACAAGGCTTCGAGGGTGACATACCAGATTTTATATATTTTACCGAGGTAACAGGAAAGCCCTGACGTGTTATGTCGCCCGATTACTTTCCAGAGGCTTTCCCGTCACCAAGGGATAAATATCCTGGTATTGACATGTAATTTATGTTATATAATTTATGATACACGTATAACATTCAAAGAAAAATCTAAGTCAGTCTAAGTATCCTCGACATCCCGTGTACTTGTACTTTTTATGACAGTATGTCACAACATGGCGATTTTAAAGCATTGTGAAACAGTTTAAATCGCCTATCTCTGGTGACTCTGTGGCGCAATAGTTGTAGCTTCGACCTACCGAATCGCAGGTCCCAAGTTCGAATTCCGAAGGGATTTTTGTTTTATGAATAGCGGTAAACTTTTAAAACGCTGATTCCCTCCCCCCTCCCTCCCCCAAAGAAAAAAGTTTTTTTCCTGTCAATTTCAAATTGAAATCATGCTAGAAATCCATTTTCTTTAAATCGATTTAGAAGATTGGGATTGTATGCAAAACTTTTCCCAGGTGTGTGGAGGATCCTTAAGATCATTTTAGCCTCAATACACATCTTCATACCTTACAAATCAATTTAAAATGTTTTGTTAAATGTCGATCGATGCTCTCAATTAAATTATATTTTAAAAAAAAATTAATAAAAAAAAAAACCAAACAATTAAAGTCCCTCTAAATAGCAGACGCTGTTCTGACATTTTGATTATCGAGGAACTGTTCACGTTTGCTTAGCTATATGTCGAACATTACGTTATTAATATGCATGGTTATTGCACGAGAGGGTGATATACATGTGACAATTTCGATAGGACAATATAACTTTTCCCCGTGAAATAAAATTGGGAAATATAAATTGGCAAGGCAATATAATTATTTGCAGTGCGTTTAAGCAATTTTAAGGACATGGTAATAAAGTTATCACATCTATGACTATGAACAATTTATTCAAAACTGTTATATAATATGTTTGATGAATTCTGCGTTTTAAACTCGAATCAAATAAAAGATATAGGATCACTTCTATTCCAAAAACCAAAACAAAACAACTTTGTGAAGGGAAAAGTGAGTAATTCAATCAGTTCGTGCTTTGTAATGGTATACCTAATTACATTTGTTTGATACCTACCAATTGAAAAATTTGTCATCCCCTCGAATCTAGAATTGTATTTGTAAATAAAAAGTACTCTGACAAATTGAATAACGACTGATTAACGATTTATTTTGAGGCCTACGAAAAAAGATGCATTTATAATGAAATTTCTTAGAAAAACTTTGACTGAACAAAATCCGAGAAATCTGTTTCCATAGATTTGTGAAGAAAAAAATTAAAACGAAAAGCTTTAAATCAAAATACACGAAGTACATATTTCCATGCTCATTTGATGTGTATTGAAAAAGAAAACGTTTTTATAATGTTACACTAATACAGGCTAAATAGACATATTGAACATTTAATTAAGAGTAACCCGAGTTTATAAGCATGATTACATATTTATATTGATATAGTAAATAGAATAAATCAGGGTAGGGTAAGATATTTAAAACACCAACTAAATTTACTTCAGTACACCCTCTTAAAACAATTTTTACTCTTGGCTTGATAAGGGGATGTCTAATTTTAAAATGCCGTAGGCTGATAGTGTAAAATAAATTTATTCCGCCACTCAACAAAACTCGTTACATAGAAGAATATTACCATGTGATATCTAAATATATCAGATGTAAACTTAAACTGACCAACAGACATGCTATACATTCTAGGTTCTTTTATATTTTTATTCAATCGTTGTTCAGAAGACATCCGGTAAACTTTGCACCGTACCTATAGCCCGGCCATTGCTTACGCAACAATTCCGGATAAAACTAACATATTCTTCTCTAAAGACGGAAGACTTTTTCAGATGGTTGACAGTTTGTTATCGTCATTTTTTCATTATACAAGTAATGTGAAAAGTGGAAAAGACACAATAGTAAAGATATCCCACCATTGATCTAATACCCTAATAACAAAAGTCTTATTATCATTACGCAAACCAAATTGAACCTGACACTTTTTTCTGTTTAAATAAAATGAAAAACATGTTCTTTTTCTTGAAAAAAATCATTTTCACTTCCATGCACTGATGGACTAGTTGGTGGATAAAACATACTATACAATTACATACAACAAAAAACAAGTGAATGTTAGTAATAGAGAATATGACCTTTTTCAGTGCCGTTTTTTATGGAGAAATATCAACAAATTGTTTTTTTCTGTAATATCTAAGCACTGATAGATACTTCTGATTTGTATGCACGCTTAAATTTACCAAAATTAGCTTACAGTTTTAACAATTGAGGAATTTTAAATGCTAAAAGATAATCTAAATCCCCAAAAATTGTACCGAACCTACCTAAATTGTGTCTATCTAAATTAGAGAGAGGATACATTTAAATCAACATTACTCAGTTCAAGTATTGATTGGTGCATTTGCTGAATTATACTAAATATGCATTATTATAGGTCTAAAAAAAATCAAATAAAGCTTTGAAGTTGCATTTTACCATAGTGATCAAACAAACATTCCTGACAATACAAAGTTGATGGAAAGCGATTTAAAACGTGCCAGTGTTTTACAGTGTGTACATTTGACAAGAAAACCTGGATAGAACCCACGTGATTGTTTGAAATAATTTATTCCATACGTGGGTTCAAACATGGGTCATGCAGGTCATAGCTGCCACTTGGTACAGGAAACACCTTGAAATGTTCATACCTTTTACATAGCTTAGGCAACAGCCAAATGTTTACAAACTTCCTATTATCACATTTTTTTTTATTGTATAATGCGTCTTTTATCTTAAAATTTTCCAAAAGTTTGTACACGGTAAGGCCGACAGTAAACAGACGCTTTGAATTGAATGTCTGTCCTCGTTTTGCGATATAAAGTCACGAATGTCGGCTAACCCCTACTATGTTGTAAAGCTTCATGATATGTATATACACTTCATTCAGCGCTAAAATTTGTTGATTCTTATGGTTTCAATATCAATAGATGATGTGAGATAAAAAAAAAATCTTCATTTTTTTTTTTACTTTTTACCGTGGCCCATAAGTGCTCTTGTCTATTGATTGAAACCATTCATAAAATTTTGCATTTAAGTAAATAAAAAACCCAAACAAACAAACAAAAGAAGAATTCGCAAGAATTCCCGTTGAGTAAAAATTTTAAAACTACATGCATATGTTTGTTTGTTTTTATACATGTTGTATGCTTCCATTTTACAAAACAATACCCCTTTGTGGTCTTCAAAATGAGATGTAGATGCAAAGTTATGTTGTATAAATATCCGTGTCCACTAGTTTAATAGAAGACACTATTTACTTATTTAAAGGAGAACAATAACATGTACTCTTTCTTTTTTTCTTATCTCTCTCTCTCTCTCTCTCTCTCTCTCTCTCTCTCTCTCTCTCTCTCTCTCACATAGTTGGTTTTTATTCTCCTTTGTCAGCTTACCTTTCTTAACTGTCTCATCCTGTCCGTCTTACTGAATAGAAATATTCTTGGTTGCATAGTACTATTACAACCTGCCTTATATATATATGTTTGATAATTTATCAAGCAGCGAAAAAGAGAAATAGAAACATAGGTCAAAGAACGTTGACAAGTTTCAGGTTTTAAAGTATGTTTAACCTTGAGAGATCCCTGATGTGGATTAGTTTAGGATGAGTTAGGTACGAGAAACAAAAGTGAGAATTCTTTGTTTCAATTGCAATACGATGGAATCACAAATGTCTTAGGACTGATCCATACATGTACATGTACAGTAGGAAAATACAATATTTAGTCTCAGTTTAACACTTGAACAACAGAATAAACATACACATTCTTACAAATAGGACTTAAACTAGACATATGTAAAATTTAAAAAAGATAAGGAACGAATTATCAAATTAAGAATAGAAAACTCTTAAAATACATGTAAATGCAATGCACGTAAAATAACACCACGAACAATAATGAAAATCGGAGATTATAAATCAACCTGTTTGCCTTGATATTTTTGTCTGATTATGAGAGGTGTCTTTCTCAATACAATCATTTCAAAAAAAAAAAATTGAGTTATACTTCGAATCAAAAACAACTAAGAAACTAAACTCACCATCACATCGGTTATTTAATCCAAATTTGAAATTTTGAAACAAAGAAAATCACAACTGAGAAGAAGCGAGCAACTCACAACTGTGAGGAATCGTTTTTATTAGACCAGGAAGCAGTTTTCTCTCTTATAACACTCAACCAATTTATCCACACAACATTAGATAACTTACAGAAATATCACCAAAAAAGGACGAACATGAAAGAAATCGTCAGTAAAAACTTAAAACGATAACAAGTGCCGCAATAACATTGAACATGTATGAGCTTATTTGCTTTAATCCAGAATGTTAAGAATGTCAAGAATTTGAATTGTTTTGCTACAATGAATTATTTTTCAAAATATTTGTTAATGTGTTTTAAAAGCATTCTATGTACTTGAATATCAAAATTTCCTAGGGTATTTAATTATTCCTTGCGATACCTCTAAAACTGACAATGGTGCTAAAACTAATTCAAATATATCATTCGCCGATGATGAATGATTCCTACACACCCATTTTATTTGACCATTTTCCTTTTTTGTAGCCTTGTATTTTTTCAACAGTCACCTTTTTTCCATCCTCCTCCTTTTTGTAATATAATTAGTTAATGTTTTTTCCTACTAAAGTTGCTTTTTTGAGCACCACCTTTTTTATCTTTAGTTGTTTCTAATTTTTTATACTTTTGAATCCTTGGCTAGGATCTTGAGACTAGTTTGATATTTAACACTTAGTCTAGTAATGCTGTAGTTTAAGAGTAATTTGTAATTAAGTCCAACGCATTTCATTATATTGTGCATTATTATGTTTTATACAAGTGTACTATTACTTGTCATTTACTTGTTGTATTAAATGACAATTACACATTCGGAGCGTTTGGTTTTCATTTTGAATTGTCATGAAATCAGCGTCTTAAAAAAAAAAGCTTTGATTTTACAGGAATCTTTTTTTCTGTACATTTGCACCGGAAAAAGGTTGTGGACATAAATATCAATTTTTAAACCTAAATTAACTTGCATTTTCTTTCTTAAACTAATATCTAAATTGTTAATGTGTACAAAATAAGGTAGGGAATACACCTCTTACCGTTTATGAAACCTTTTTTTTATAACTCTTTTTTTTAAATATTTGAATTATATTTATTTAATTGGTTCCTACAGTGTTACAATTAGTTGGAAGTTCACTTACTAAGATACATTTTTTTTTCTTTTTTCTTTTTATATACTAAACAATTTTCAGTACAATTTTATTTACAATAATGATAGTTAGAAATGATAATAGACGATTTTCTATTAATAGGCAACTATTCTAGAAGACCCCTTATTCCAAAGAAAATAGTATAAATTTTCATGAAGTTATGATCTTTACTTTAAAAAAAAATATATTATTCAATTTTTAGGGGGAAGGGATGGGCGACTGGGGATACTAATTTTGTGTTTGCTTTTATTTCTTTTTTATGGGAGGGTTGTTAGTTTGTCCCTCTTACACACGATGTAATATTTCTGGCTGATTTTTTTTTATTTTATCAGTGAGAATTCTTTAAGTGCACAATTAGAAGGGGGCACATAAGTGCTTGCATTTTTGTATCGACGTTTTTAGTCTTATATAGTACAGCAACATACGTTAATTTGATGCTTAGAGCCGTTAGAACTCTGATAGAAAAAAGGAAGTTAAATATCACCAACAACCTTGATATTTTCTTTGATTCTTTTGTATTTTTAAATAATTCATAACGTGCATGTTTGTACATAGTAGTAAACGATTAACATTAATTAATAAAACCTTCGAGAATTGCATCAAAACGCTTAAAAAGATTTCATGTAAGTATATAATATCAACATACAGTAATTATATCTTATATACAGCTAAAACTATTCAGAACTATTATAAAATTATTTTTTTTATTCACAATTATGTTTTCTTAATAAAAAAACAAGAATAATATGTAAGGTTTTTTTTTTCAAAGATAAAGGCGTAAAACATATACAGCAAGCTTTCAAGTTTGAAAGTAGAACATTTAGTTGGAAGAAGTGAATGTCTTTCTTTTATAAATCAACGTAAGAAACAGGAAAAATCCACGCAAAAAAATCCTCAGGGTCCTTCCTCAATTTCTGTCGGCGGGTCTCCATCACAATGGTGTATTCTGATCTACAAAGGATATTTATTATGAGATTATAAAGAAATGCATCCGTTCCACGAGAGTTTCAGTAAGAAGTAAAACAAAGTCCTATTTATGTGCTTCCGTCACGAACTCACAGAACACTGTCATCACGATTCAATGAACGCGTTTAAAATTGTATGTCTTCTTGAGATGGTTGACAGTTTGTTATTGTCATGTTTCATTCATACTGCAAAAAAGATAGTTTTAGCATAAATACTTACATGTGTTCACACACTTACGACATTACTATCTATTTTTGATGCAGTATGTCTTACAAAGAAAACATCTTTCACCGCAACTTCATTGGTCAGGACAGATTGGCATGCGTATAATGCCTAAAAATTTATACATTGAAAACTCAAGTGCTTCAATAATTTATAACGCACGAGATTTATTTATTTTTTTTTTATAAACTAGAGTAAAATACAAAACATGGTTTTAAACATTTCCAACATTCTGTTTGATACAGCATGTGTAGCTTTAACTTGTATTGTTCTTTTACTTAAAATTTTGTAAATAACATTGTTGCTATATTATTTTGACATTGTTGTAAATTATTTCCACGTGAAAGAAAATATCAATAGAAAATAACAAAGCGAAATGATAATTCAATCACGCTTACAATAGCGAATAAATCATAGGGTGGACCCCTGGTGAGGCGTACCTTGAGAGATTAAAATCAGAACTCTATTAAAAACCGCCGAAACACTCTATGCATCCATTATAACAATAACATTACATGTACTCATAACGTGGTCTAGAGTGTCGAATCCCTGTACATTTACAACAAGATTAGTTGATTATTGTCCTTTTTTCAAAACTTGTTCCATTAATTGAATTTTTCCATGTATACTTTAACTAACAAAAATAATAATTCATCCTAGGAAATTTGATTTTTATCTAGCGTTCACAATATAAAATTCCCTAAATAAAATGAAATCATTCTTTTAAACAAAATACATTTATATGATTACCTGATAATATATCCTTTGAAATTGATTTATATTCCTCCTGCACCAATAACTATTCCTGTCTGCCTTAAAAGAACCATTTCTACAATGTAACACCAATTATATTATTTTGTGACGACTTGTAATACGTCGTGTTATTTTTCACCACAAATAAAGATATAAATTAAGACAAAAATAAATCATAAAAAATAAATACCCCCTCAAAAACAATAAAATTACTATTTCACTCTGCCCCCTCTACCAAAGAAAAAAATCATTTTGAGTCATAGATTATCTTTAATTAATAAAGTTAAATATAATACTTGTTATCCAAAAGCGTACATATAAAAAAAGAGTTAATGTATTTGCAGTATTACCTTGGATAAACTGTTTTCTGTTTTCTTTGTTTAATGAAAAAAAAAATGAAATTCGTTCCCTTATGATCAAAGCTCAGCGTAACGTTGTTTATTGTATCAACCTTAGAGAAACAAGAAAAAAATCATACAAATGTACATTGGTATACATTTTACAAGATAAGTTAATCAAGGAAACCCTTTTTAGCAAAAGATATACATTTATTCGATTTAGGACAGCAACTCACTCTACCGTATATAAGGGCTTTTTTGTTTTGTTTTGTTTTGTTTTTTTGCCTTTTTCAAATTATTTTGAGTCGCTTATCGCACAAAATTATATCCTTAAGTGTGAAAAATAAAGATAAAATATGTTCTGCCTAACAGAATACGAGGCAAATCAAAATTACATGACACAATTTAGTTTAGTTTTCAACCTGTAGATAAACATTAAATTATTGAATAGATGACTTTGCTACACTGATGCCTGGCAGCGTAAGCATAAACTACACAAATTAGTTACTTGTAAATAAAGGGGTATAACTCCCAAAATATCATAACAAAACTTACAGAAAATTTACACATCTATATATACAACTTTGCATTTTAGAACAACAAAAGTGTCAAATTCCCCGAACAAAAAAATGGAACCATAATTTTCTGGTAATATGCTTATCTACACAATGTATACTAATTTCCTACAAAGTTTCAGAAAAGTATTTGCATCGGCATAGGAGGAGTTGCGCTTACCTAAAAAAGACTGACTGACTGACGGATGAGTACAAACAAAAAATCTACCTTCAGCTCGCACCGAAGGTTTCCGATCTCAGAGGATTCATATATGCATCTTGAGGTCACGCGTCTTATCAGCTCTATAATTCAGCAATAGCTGTGTAACAGATGGGAGTAGCAGGGGAAAGTTTGCGGAAATGTTATCACATTCACAATCCAACTTGATGACAATGTTGGTCAATGTTGTTGTGATTTTGTCACCTGTCCTTTAATTTTACTCGCTCGTGAAAAATCAATTGTTAACATTGTTGATACAATCAAGTACCAATCAATAATTTTGGGATTAATATTTACTGGTATTGATAATAGCAGCACCACTTTCTCTTCCGGTATATATTCAGTTTATAGCAAAGATACAAATGATAAACATTGTATCATCCCCGGTTTAATCCCATCTACTAAACGAAATAGGACTTTTTTTTGTGTTTATTACAATGGATTCTAAATGAACATACGATTTATATTTACACTAAAAGAATATTTAGATATGTAGGGAATTTTAATACCAGTGTCTTTTAACTCTTAAAGTGGAATAATACACTTGGACAAAGTCACTCAAATTAACTGTATTTTTTTTATTATGATATATATAACGGTAAATAAACTGTATAAATGTCAAATAAGCAGGAAAAAACCAGTTTGGGGATAACAAATGAATAACAATAAAGATCGATGCAGTAGGTACCAACAAAAACCCCTGTGGTGTTAGAACTCGGGATGTACGGATCACAAACCCGACACTTTATCCACTCGGCTATGGAGTAAGTTACAGTTGCCGTCGATAAAATTGTTTCAATCGCTTTAAGAATGACCTTATTATCTTTAATTTCACTGTGTATTTTAAATTTAAGTTTGACCTAAATAAATTGAATATATGTGGTAGAACAGATTTATTACTATTTATTTCATATGTATTTATTCGTTTTTTGGAATTTTCTATTTTCGTTTTGTGCAGTATATTCTTAAATATTATTCATCTAAAGTTTTATTGCGCGCGTATGGTTCTTTAATTTCATTGGTTCATATTATTATCCAATACATTTGATTATCTATTAGTATAAGTAACCGTTCAAACTAAGTAAAATCGGGCAATACTTCATTTTCTACGACATCGATCAATCCAGCGTATAGCAGCTGCATCTTGTGGTATGTTAATATTATATTTAGTTATATATTTCTTTACTACCATGATAGTGATTAGGGCATATTATTTTAATTGCAAGGTTTATACTTTATCGTATTTTTGCAGTTAAACTTGCCATAGTAATTTCTAAAACTTGTTTGTAGTTTAAATATTAAAATGTTACAAAACATGTTTTTATCATATAAATGAATACTGGAGTAACGGTTGCTTATTGTCAACGAAATATCGAAACTAAAACATATTAAACGTACATGTAAGATTGTATTTTTTCTAATGTATTTTTCTTTGCTTATAGGTCAATGCTTTAAAACGTTTAATAAATTTATTAAACAAAACGGCTGTCTTTTGGATTTCCTTACTGCTCGGTTACATATACATTAATATCCACACTGCGTTTCATCTAATGGTTCAATCTCCGGTGTCAAGCGTGTATCCCTGTAAACATAATTATATCGAATAACCTTGGGTTTTTTTTGTAATAGTTGAGAATGTCTTAGCTTTTAGTATATGTATGTAAGCCCCGACAGTTCGCCGATGCTATTTTTCACAAATCAGCCATTTATTGCAGATGAAATCAAAATATTAGGCGTCAAAGTAACAAACAACACTATTTTACTGGAAATGAGTTTAATAGCGATAATGGCCCCGGTTGTTTCAAGTATATAAATATATATTTGGGTAAGACAGCAATTGCAACGAGGTGTACCCTGGGTTCAGACGTACACCTCTTGGTGGCAAATCTTTGAGCTTAGCCTTACTAAAATTAAACTGTCCATATACATATTCTGAATTGAACACTACTGGTAAGCCAACAATCCGAAATCAGCAAACAGTTCAAAGTCGCTTGACGTCCTGAAGAAGCAGCCATTACGGTTTGTCGGAAAGCGTTGGTTCCTGAAATGAAATCAAACAGCATGAGCACAGAACAACAAACACAATGACATATATAGATATAACATTTACACGTTAATATTCAAACACAAAAGGCTCCAAATTGTTTGAGTAACAGATTGTTGTGTATTTTTATAAGGATGCGGTGGGAGGGTTAATTGTTTCTGGAAAACTGGAATGACGTCATATAAGGTATTACTTATAACCAGGCTCCAATTTCACCAAAAAAAAATAAGTTTTTACCTAAGTTGTAGGTAGTACAAAACAGATAAGTTAATTTTCTCCTATCATTCAATTTTCTAAAAAAAAATTATTATTTGTTCTTTTGAATAAAATGTATAAATATTTCAAATCCGAAAAAAATCCGACCTGGCAATTTCTACCTATATCGCGCCAAACCTACCGTTTAAACCTCCTTTAAGTGGAGAGTAAAAAAAAATAGTAATCGTTATGAATTGCTATGTCAATAAGTTACTTTTCAAGATATTACAAATGTCTCTGCTACCTTTTATACAGGATATCTTTTTGTTACTTAAATACACTGAAATAAATTATTACTGGCAATTTAAGGTAACTTCTGATGTAATATATTGTAAAACTAGCGCTCTTGAATTCTCTTTTAAGATGATAATTTGTATTATTTAACAGTCTCTAAAAAGGAATTGTATAATTCAAATTTAACTAACTTTTTACAGTTTGATTGCCATGACCCTGTAATTAAAATAAATTAAAAAAAATGAAAATTTGACCATTGGATTTAGATTAATTGAGGTTTAAGTATATTTGACGGAGGTAAAAATTAATAAAGATCCTAGATGACGTCATCATATTTGACCTTTGACCTTTTGATATGACCATGAAATTTATTGGATATAAAGTCCACGGTGGAGTACCTAAACGGCTGCTATTGGTACAGGTACAGACCCTGAAACGTGCTACTACACCTCTAAAACGAACCGTACCGTTCCGTGCAAGAAACGAACCGTACCGTTCACAAAACGAAACGTACCGTTCACAAAGCGAACCGTACCGTGCAAAAAGCGTGCAATATTATTTATGCAAGACCCGCCCTAAAACGGCCAAAAAAGCGTACCGTACCGTGCAATAAGCGTGCAACTTCCATATACGGCTTTTTGACTAATGTCTTTCGATGAATACGGATGGAGATTATCGCTGACCAGATAACTTCAAAATTTTAATAGATTTTAGTTATACGGGATTAAATAATACATACTAAAATTTCAAGCTGTTATTTCTATTAAAACCGTTACAAAAATGTTTTAATCTAATTTCCTTTAAAATCCTTAGACCTAATCCTTTCTTTGCATAGCGCCATAAACTGTCAATACATGTACATGTGTATGTCGTAAATTGTGAAATGAACAGGTGTCGGGAATCAACTTAACACATCAGTTTTTCCTTCAAATAACATATATAAAGTTGGTGGTTGCTTTAGAGAGAGAGAGAGAGAGAGAGAGAGAGAGAGAGAGAGAGAGAGAGAGAGAGAGAGAGAGAGAGAGAGTGCTTGTGTGGTAATCATATTACATTTTAAATTAAAGTTTTATCACTGAACAATTGTTTCATTTAGGTCTTTTGAGCGGGATTTTATTTCAGGACTCCACGTGCTTCGCCTGTCAATCAGTTTAAGTATAGCAGTAGATATCACGCCATGTGCCGCGTGCTACTTGGCACCTGCTACATAGCTAGAATAAAATTATCGAATGAAAACCTTTATTTATTACCATTAACATTCAGGTGAGCTAAAAACGGGGGAACGAATGGAAGTTCTGATTTTAACTAGATTGAAATACATTTGTTATATATCATATAAATACATGTAAAGAAAAAAGGCTCGTCATAATTACCACCCTGCTGGGGCCCGTTTCTCAAAAAGGCCTACGTCCAGGCGTAAACTTAGTCCGGACTAAATCAGGGACTAAACCTCAAAACCAGACTAAGTTGCGTTTCTCAAAAAGGCAGAACTTTAGTCGGGAGTAAAGTTGGGTTTAAATCTACGCCTGCTTATGGGTAGGCGTAAGTTGTTAGTCCGTATACAAAAATGGCGACGTTGTTGATTTTGAGGCGGAGACGAAGACGAAAAGAGAGAATTTATAATGACAGGACGAACCGTTTATTGACGTATGACGACAAGGACCTCATACAGAGGTATCGGTTTCCTCGCTACGTCATAGAACGTCTGATAAACGACGTTGAGCCGCTAATTGCTCGACCAACGTACAGGACCCATGCTCTCCCTCTTCATACACAGGTATACACGTTATTAAAAATTGAATAAATGTATAAATGTTCCATTGTTGTATTTAATATTTGTAAATATTGTGAACAATTTCCTTTGTTTTGTTTTTTTTTTTTTTTTGTTTTTTTTTTGTTTTTTTTTGGCTTGTCAAAATATTTTTTTAAAAATTATCAAAGACTGGTCCCGCTACTTTGAAAAGCAATTGTTCGTACCTTAATAACAAAAATAAATATGTCGTTCTGTTATGTAACTATGTACGTCACTGATTTTCTATTGCATGACAGGTGCATTATTGTATTTGTTTCATTGTACATGCAGGTTCTAGTAACCCTAAGGTATTTATCGAAGGGTGATTTTTTCTCGGAGGTTGGAGACTTGCATGACATATCAAGACCCTCAGTTTCACACATTATTCACAATGGTATGAATAAAATTCAAATATCTTAATCAAACATACAATGTGATATGTGCATACTGTCTATATTATAAAATAAAAAACAATATACATGTATCATTTATTGAACAACAAAATGATATTGCGATATATTGTTTACTTTTGTTTATCTTATTTACAATAGTGTGCTTGGTCATCAACACTAAGGTGAAGAACATCTCGTTTCCCGATAATCCCTGCGATTTAAGGGAAATAAAGAACCGTTTTCACGCCATAGCCAGAATCCCCAACTGTGTGGGTGCCGTGGATGGAACTCTAATTCCCATCAAAGGCATGAGCGGGCTAGAGGAGCCTGCATATGTATGCAGGAAAAGCTATCACGCCTTAAATATACAGGCGGTGTCAGATGCTAGGATGAGGTTCGAATATTACCCATAACTAAACACTTTTTAGCAAATCAATTCAAATTCCGATATTAAATCATAAAATCACATATTGTTCTGACGTGTACATTTATGAATTTTATCAAAAGATTCCTACATCTCAATGCATGCTTCTCGGGATCCTCCCATGATGCCTTTGTTTTGTCCAACTCGGGACTTCCAACACGAATGACAACATTACCCGAGGGAGGATGGTTACTCGGGGACTCGGGTACCCGTTAAAGAACTGGCTAATTACACCATATGCAACTCCGAGAAACGAAAGAGAACGCAAGTTCAATGACGCACATGGGAGAACTAGGGTGGTTGTTGAAAGGGCTCTTGGTGTCCTAAAATCTAGATTCAGGTACAACACGTTTTAGCTTAACGTTGTCTGCTTCTCAGTTATGTTCGATACATGCCCTAAAATATCGGAAAATTTTTTAATCGCATCAGATTTTGAATTTTTTTATATTGAAATATTTGCATGCGAGGATCTCGGGGGGGAGGGGGGAGGGGGTGCAGATCCCCCCCCCCTCTGGTAAATTCAAATTTCTTTAAATTTACAAATATAAAATTACCAAAAGTATGCCTCAGACCCCCTCCCCTCCCCCGGCGAACTCAAATAACCGTCGGACCCCACCTTATGGATCCGCGCATGATTTGCCACACAGTATCAAATAACCCACGGCTCAGTGGTATCACGGAGTTATTTAAAAGTTAAAAAAATATATAAAGTATGCGGCTTTTTCATTTAAAATACTAGTATAACATTTGAAGGAAATATCACATTTTTATAAATGTAAGCCATACTTTTAGGCGGATAATCGTATTATGACAATTGTTTGGTGTTACCGGGGTAAAATTGTCATAATGTACGGGATCTTGACATCGCTGTTTTACCGAAGGAATCTGGACTGCGCACCGCTATGGGGAGTGGCGTCGTACCCGCTCTGGGGTGTAAATTCTTTACCCAAGCTCTGAATATAGAACAACGCAGTCAAGACTTCGGTTTACCACTAATCCAAAAGTCCTATCTCCGCCGTCCATATACCCTAACCTACGTCACCTCAACCTCCGTACCCTTATATGTTCATCTCACAACGCGTTCACTTACTCCGACGCGCCGTGGTCAGTTTATATCGTATTTTATATCTAACACTTAGCCACTAACTCGGTTCCGTTTTTCTTATCATATAATTATCAGCATTACAATTCCCCTAATGATGTAAACATAACCCCTAGTTCACCTCTTAAGAATTCTCTATCTACTGACCAGCGGAAAATAATCTTATGAATGAATCTGTACACGTGTTTCTAATCATTGCCGCGGTATATTTAGACTATATTTACCCACATGTACTTTAAGCACATTTAATGTAAAATATTATTATGATAAATTCCCCCTACTACCAAAAAAAATCGTGTCCCCAAGATTTAACAAGACAATTTTGAAACAATTTTACTTTGAAGTTTCATTGAAAAAACATCTGGTTTCCAAGTATAAAGAGGAGGAAAATTTGGAAAAAGTTTACATATCTCAAAACTATTTCTAATTCGTGGAGGTTTAAATGAAGCAGGATCAGAAGGTACGCCTTCAAAATGATCATCGTATAATATGTGCTCTGTATTTTCAAAATTCCGTGGCGTATGAGTGAGATATTTATATAACGTCTCAGCGTCAAATACAGCACAAGGAATCTAGCAAATAACACCAACTGCCAAAAAAGTTGTTCCAAACTTAAAACCTGACTGTTGATTTAAAGTATAAATAAATTTGACCAATTTACGCAACGTAAGATTTTTAAATAATACCAATAATTTTGTTCCAATATGTTGCGTTATAGTTGGTGGCAATTGAGTTTCAAAAATGTTTTTGTTTGTTTGCAAATAATATTTGGAGAGAACGTTGGACTGACGGACCATATATTTTGTAAGTCGAGAGCGGTAAACATTCATTGTTCAGATGATTCCGTACAAATATAGAATAAAAAAAAAACATAATTTAAAAAAAATAATACAACACACTGACACAAAAAAAACCACACAAAAACCTAGCCTGTCGTATGGTGTAGGGCTTAAAACAATGTAAGAACCCAGCACCAAGGTAGAGACGGCCAACCTCCTTAATAATGTTCCCAAAAGTTGAATTATAAGTCTTATTAAAAAGAATATGAGATCAATATATCAATCGCAGGAAAAAAAAATGCCAATAATATTGCAAAACTGCGAATGAAAATTTGACCATATATTGAAGGTTAAGGAACATTATTCGCATAACCTCGGCACTGTGTCATAAAAAAACCCAATTTTCATTAACCCTAAATGATTCGATACTACAACACTCAAAAAAAAAAAAATTGATACATTAAAACAATTTCAGATGAAAGAAAATTCATCATCGTTTAAGTATATCATTACACCTACATCATAAATTTACAATACATATTTAATATAACATTTATAAAACAAGCCAGAGGATTATTATGCCTCTTATCACGGCTTGTTATTCCATATTGATTCACATCACTTTAAATAATTATGTATAGTGTGCTAAAAGTCAATGTCCGCAAGTGTCAATATGCACTACCTATACATATCATCATACCATCAAATCATAACATCAATTGGATATTGTTACATTGTCCATACCTCAATCATTATTATCTATCATGCAATGATTGTAAAAGAAATTAAAAATTTCATAATATCAATCAATCGACTCGCACGTATATAAAAAAAAATATTGTTCACAAAGTTCATATCAAATCGTCAGGGTGTTGCAGAAATAAAAAAAACGACCATCTCGACCTAAATCAACAGTAAACAAAACCTGTGATATTTCAAAGTTGTATTTAAAATCTTCGAAAGACAAAAAAAAAAAAAAAACAATCTTAATGTTATAGTATTTAATTTAAAAGATGTAAGTATTTTATTATAATTTTTTTTTTTCATATGTATTTTGTTTTTTAAATGCCTTTTTGATTCCTATCCAAAATAAATTAACTATTAGGGTACATTATGAATGAGCTATAGCATTATTTATCTTGTTCTTTCTCAAAGGTCAACAAATTCAGATATATTTGTTGATGACCAGAAGCATGAGGTCTTGAAGAGGTATTTACTTTCAAAGGATAATAAATATTCTTATGAGTCAACAAAATGTACGCGCAATATGATTGTTTTAACATCTTTCTTAACTTGAATGCCTGATAATAAGAAACATTTATTATTCCTGGCACCTGTAAAGATCCTGGGTTTAATTTACTTGTAAATAGAAAATCCGGCCAACTGACTGTTAATTTGGGACGGAATGTTCCAATTGCTTTTATATCTTCAATAAGAATTGGTGGTTGCACATGCCAATGTGATAAACACAGAGGAATATTTAGAGCTTTGATATAAATACATGTTTGACCGTTAGTAATTTCCAAATAAACATTCGTATTAATTGAATAAGTAAACCATAACTTTTGAATTATAAGTCAAAGCAATACAGTAATAATTATCAGCAATGCAAGTGCAAAATGATCCGATTCAACTTGTTCTTTTAGCAAATTATTCCAAACTGTATTAGTTTCTGTTGTTGTAGTGGGTTTGGTGAAATACAATTGCGAATCTGCATGCGCTGACCTTAGAAGCATTAAGGCTGTTGCTAACGTTCTAAATTTATGAAATAACCACAGTAGCCAAATTGTGTTAAAGACTGTCAATCCAAAAACAACATAAGTCAAAATATCATTAGTAGTAGGCCGTGCAGTTTTTAACTGAATTTCTCCATCAATTAAAGATTCAGCCAAATTAGAGTAAATTTTGTTATCTTGTTTAGTACGTTTGATAACCTGTTTTAAACTTAAATCTATAACTTTATCGTTTGCCAAAACATTTTGCATTTTGTGTTTATATATTTTAAATGAAGGAATTTTAACATCAACTATCTGTCTGAATGTCGTATTTGCCAAAATATCTCCCACAATATCTTCTGAAAAGAAATGTTGTAATAATGCCAAGTTAATAGGATGCAACCGTGTTACAGTTTGATTAGTAGAATCACAACTAGCGACATGTGGTAAGAATTTGTTTGTTTGTGTTAGTACAGTACAATGGCATGGGATGTTAATAACACAAAAATTACAACCCTTCAATTCAGACACAATTGATTTACACTGCATTGTTATACTGGGAGTTTGGTAAACTAACAATTCCGTGTCACTAATTTGAATCAATTGAGGTTTCAATTCATTTGTAAGAAAACGAAAATCACATGTATTGTAAACTTGTTTTGTATTTCCTTGAAATAAATTAAAGAGACAATCTGTTGAATTGTGTACCGTATACAGATTAGGTTTTTGATAACAATGAATGAGTTTCTCTGTTTTCTGACACTGTGCCATTGTTTTCTCTGAAAGTGTGGCATAAAATTGATTATCTTTAGAAACAAGGAAATAATCTTGTAAGTTTAATAATTGTGAAGCGTGATTTTCAGAATCGTTAATTGGAACCGGAAATGACATAACTTTATAGGCCGAAAAAGATTGTTCATATGTTGCTAATGGAAATCTAATTGCAATACACATTACCGATTCGTTTCGTAACATTGTAAATTTCGCAAACTGATAATAATATCGCGGATCTGTTGTAACAAGTTGATATCCCAGCTCTTCATTTTCAAGTATTGTTTGGATATCGCTCATTGTTTTCTTTTAAATTCTTGGAGAAATTATCCAAGGTGAAAGTTTCCCTTCAGCCAAATCAGATAATGATGCTCTTAAGTTTGTCATAAATGTTTCTAATAAAAATGCATCATTTAAATGCCTCATTAAATACCCTGTAAAGATAGTAGTGATCGAAGTCAATTCCGATTCAACTTGTTTTATCTCGGTAATCATTCTATTTATTGTAACGGCTTCCTCCTGCATACCTTTAATTGCATTTGACAGCCGGTCATCAATATGACTAACAAAGGAGGAACAATCTCCACCGTATCTCTCAAGTACCTTCGCTACCTTGTTATTATTTTTAGTTAATTGATTAATATGTCGAGCCAATATATTTACATCATTTGTTGTTGCAACACCAAAAATACTTTTGGAAAGCTCGACAACAAATGGTAACAATGCACGTTTAGAGCGTGAATTTATTGGATTTGTGATTTGTGGAATCAAATCATATACCAACCGTTTAGTTGTGTCGAGATGGCTTTTTAAATTATTTCTTATAACATTGATGTTCACCGTTAATTGATGCAACGTAACGCAGCACTGTTAAGGTTGCATATGCTTAAATTACTAAGAAATATGTCATTAAAAACGAACTACAAATGTGATGGTCGTATTAATCAAAACTCTCATACAACTTTTTCCAATATACTATTATTTTAACTCTAGTGACCCATGTGTTACGATACACATGTGCATGTAGAGTCATCACGTGTCTATCACGTGACATCGATATTTATAAACATTTTACTAGGTCACAAATATTTTTCAATATCGCAAGGGCATACCCCCGTTGCACATTTATTTGTTTTGCATGTATAATTTAAATGTGATCTCCTTCACCTAAAAATCACTGCTGCTTTATTGGAATCAAGTTAATTACAACGCCATATCCAAAAATACACTCGACAATCCATCATTTACTGGGGTATCACGTCATTTTTCATCAACGAATAAAACAAATCGGAGAATAAAGCAAAGCAGCAGCATTTTTCAGTTACCTCAAAACCTTCTTGATCACTGTGTAAAATATCAAAAGTATCCATGCAGGTTATGTCCTTGCAAAAGTGCGTTGAAGATGATATACCTGTATTTCCCTTAACTCAGCCCCCTTTTCAAACGCAATGCCGATCTAGATTTCGGCTAAGGGAAATAACTCTGTAGATATAGTGTTGCGGGAAATTTGAATTACACTACGAGCATTTTACGCTATTTTCCCTTGCCTGTATTGCTGGAGGCAAAATTTTAACTTAAGTATAAATAAATATCATACATTTATATAATTTCAAGTGACAGCGTGGGTCAGTAATTCATCAACAGAAAAAACATGAGAAATAACTACGACATGCATTACCTCTTTATATAATAACACAATGCATAAACTTACACACGTATTTAGTTTTCCATGCGCGGATCCAGAAAATTTTTCCAGGGGGGGGTGTGTCCGACGGTTATTTGAGTTTGCTGGGGGGGGGGGGGGGTCCAAGGCATAATTTTGGTAATTTTGCAATGTAATTTAAAGAAATTTGAATTTTGCAAAGGGGGGGGGGGGGGTCCAGACCCCCCTAGGTGACCCCCCCCCACCCTCTAGATCCGTGCATGTATTCATCGACAATCAACAAGCCATGCATTTTTCATTTGACAAAACAAGAGTTGCAAAATCCTTAGCTCAGATTCAACATATAAATATTAAGATTAGGTTTGTACATTTATAATAAATACATATAATCATGTTAATATTTCTGTTTGGAGGTTATGAATGCACATAATTGCTTTTCTCGTACAAAATCATTCCGATGGTCTCCACATAGGAAAAGCTGGGTAACAGGCAGATGAGGAACAGGGAGGTAGAACCAGCCAATTCACCAATGCAGATGGTCTCACGCATAAACCTACGAAGTTTAACATAACTTCAAGCACACTCATTATATATTTTAGCACTTGCACTTTACAACAGTATAAACTAAACAATGTCAAATGAAGAAAAATGAATTTTCACCCTGGGAAATCTTTTTTGATAAAAGACAATCCTATGAGCAAAGTGTTAGCCTCTGATGTTTATTCAAAGTTCTTGTAAACAATAGTGAACACAAAAGATGCCATAATGGACACACAATTACATAGGAGAATAATTAGAAATGCCACGTGGGCATTTACGGTACATGTACATGTATTTTATGTTCTTTCTTCATACATTTTGATTTCTTTACATAAATATACATTATTATTAACATTACAGATTTTCTTGCGGCAATTAACAAATGTTCCCAATATGCTGCAGAAAATCAAGAGTCAACTTAATACTCCAAGATGACTTAGGTATAAATGTTTACAATAGCAATCCCCCCCCCCCCCCCCAAAAAAAAATCTTGATCATCAAGGGATAATGCTAAGCAATCAATGTTTGTGATATAGTGTATACTCTCACAGCAAGTTTAATTACATTTCAGGCAGAAAGAAAACACACAAATACATGCAGGGTAGTCTCCACCCAAAGAATATATATGTAAGGCACTGTATTTCAAAATCTTACCAAAACATGTTAAACGCACTTGGATAAATTCAACTTAGGTGCTGAAGCAGTTGATTGTTAGGAGTCACTCGAGCATAAAACACATGAAATCAAACACCATGACACAGGTACACCGCCCCTTTCACTTCTTCTACACAACACAAGTTGTATAGGAGTCTACAAATAAAGTACATGTATAAGCTACGGCGTAATTGAAATCATCAAATTACCGGTTATTTAGACTTGAACTCAAATTTTCTGCAGCGACACAAGTAATAGTTGATCAGTATGCAGTCTTTGAGGCTGGCGATCAGTTAATAAAGGTGTGAAAGACAAAAAATAGCACCTCATATTTTGAAACCTCAAAGCTATCACTTTTTTATCTAGGTTATGTATTCCAATTCAAACAAATGAAGTCAAAATTGTACAGTGCATTACATAAAAGCTTTGAATCAGCATAGCCGCGTTAACTCCAGATAAGTTTCAACAAAATGTTTTGACTGACCCTTGTCATTGAAAGCAAGGTGTAATTGCATGATGCGAGTTGAATGAAGGTGATGGCAATCTAGTTGTAGCTATTAACGATGTAATGCTACCTAACAAGGATAATTGTATTGCTTTGAAAAATGTTTTAATTATCTGCAAGGACAGTCAACGTGCCAGACAAATAATTTCATTTAAAAATTGTTCTGATAAATTAAACATGTTAAAAAAAACTGATCATGTTGATAGTTAAGACAGGTCAGCAAAACAGTACAAAATTAGAGATAATAATTCTCACAGCAATTAACCTATACAAATGTTATCATCTTTTTTATTCTAGACCATAAATTTACATATACTGGTAATATAACTAATTGTGACACACAGTTATATTGAAATTAATTCTAAATAAATATAAGGCTACTTAATTTCAATGTAAACAAGCTGAGCAGTGACATTTTTATTTGAAGCCACATGGATACTTTAGAGCAATTTGTCAGAGTAAAAATGATTTCTTTTAATTAATTGGTACACATGCAAAAAACAAAATATTGATCATGTGTTGATGTCATGTAATTATTTACATATATAATTATATAATATATACCAGTCCAGTGACATTTTTATTTGAAGCCACATGGACACTTCAGAGCAATTTGTCAGAGTAAAAATGATTTCTTTAATTAATTGGTACACATCCAAAAAGCAAAATATTGATCTTGTGTTGATGTCATTTAATTGTTTACATATATAATATATACCAGTCCATACCAACACAGTCTAACACAGTTGCTCTACTTATCATATACATTGATACATGTATGGTGTCGCTGATTAAATAATCAATGTGGAAGGTTGTGTATTCATGTAAAATCTAATGTCTGATAGGGAAAAGCTGACAAATCGCCATCGCCATTTTTTTTTGTCCAAGACGTTTTCAACAAGTGGGATTTAAATTCTCTTAAAATATTCTTTAAAATAATAAATCATATGCAAATTAAGTATTGATATATTATCTTTTGTGTAACAAAATGATATGTTGGTGCGTTGGTTAAGTAATAAGACTTCATAATTATTTACAACATGTGGTCGTAGGAAAACACATCTCGATCCGTACATCACTTTGTGATTACAGCACACACTACTGCGTTTACATTCCTTATCATACTGTTTGCGTTAGTTTATGGAATGATTTGTCCAATACTTACCATATCTCCTGCATACTTCGACATCCACACGCATAGTATCAATCCACAACATCTCGGCGCACATGTTTACATCCATGCTTGCCATTTTGCTAGCAGCTAAAAATAGTCGACGCGTCACGGATCGATACAAGCGTCGAAAGGGAGCGGATCGGAACCAAACGACAATTAATGTTTTCATTGAAAACAAATAAATAATGATCATTATTACACAGTGAGGGGTTTGATATTTGATTTAACTCTCTTTAACAAGAAATCAAATCCAAAAAGTAATCAATTACCATTAATAGATGTTATTTAGGTTAAATAACATATCTAATGAATATTCATGAGTTCAAAGTTTATCAAAATAAGCCCCGCCTCCAAATTCCAGCCTTAACTGTGCTGCGAAAACAATATCTCTGACTGTTTAAAGTACACTTAGAAAGTGTAGGAATCTTTGTATCTAAAAACAAAGGTATTTCAAAAGTATGTACCCAGACATCTGACGCAAAATCAACATCAATCTGCTTTTGAAACATTACTCCATAATTGAGTCTGTTTTCATCTTGTATTGAAAAAGGTATATGATACTCGCAAACATAAGGAAGACGAAGAGCCACACTGTGCCCACCATACCTACAAGAAAATGAACATAGAATGATAAGAAAGTGGATAGCGGGCTGCCCTCATAGAAGAAATTGAAGAAAATATGAAAATTGTTGGCACAGTAATAACTCCTGTCAACCTTACACGAAATCACTTTCTCTTAAAATGCATAATCAATTGTTAGAAATAAAATCACTTATTTCTATTCTATTTGTGCACAAATTTCTACTTTTCTTTAACTTAATACTTGTCTAATTCGTTTACTATATGTAATGTACCCATTTAATAACGTTTTCGTTTTCTCTTTCTGATTGTCGAGTGATACAACTGTTTTAGATATTGTCAAACATTATTTGATGGCTCCCATGTAGGATTTGATCCATCTACCCATTTCACCAAGTAATATCTTTTATTATTCATGTATTTCGACTTTAACAATTTTTCAACGTCATGCCAGCCATTTTTCTTATTTTCGTTTTCTGTTTGTTTACTGTGATTATTCGGCTGAGTAGTATTGTTCTGTTTTTCAATTTTGTCAGGTTTTTGTCTTTCTTTATTTTGAACGTTTGCCTTTTGTTGCAATGCTTGTTCATAATTCGGCGGTGGTCTATGATCCCGTGGATCTTTATAGAGTTTTAATCTGTTTGCATGATGCTTTTAACTCTGTGTGAGTGTCACATTTTCTCAACCTAAATGAATGATTCGGGTTTACTTTAGTTATGTAATAAGGCCCTTCCCATTTAGGTTCAAGTTTATGTTTCTTTCCTGGGGTACGCTTCATGATTTTAAGTAAAACCAGATCTCGTATTCTAAACTGGGGTACCTTTGTTTTTCTGTCATATCTTTGCTTTGTAACCTTTTGTACTTTTTGAACGTTTTGCTTCGCGATTTCCTGAATAATTTTGACTTTGTTTACCAACTCTTCTACATATTGTTTTGGTGCTTTCCTCAACTCTTCAGTTGGTAATAACGCAATATCCAACGGTAAGGACATTTTTTGTCCAAAGACCATATAATATGGCGAAAACCCCGATGATTGCGTCGACGGACTCATTCTAAAAGCCATCAATACGCTGGGTAAAATTTCATCCCACTGCGTTTGATTCTTTTGACAATAAGCCCGTAACGATTGCGCCAAAGTAGAATTTATTCTCTCACACGCGACATTACTTTGCGGATGATATGAATTTGTGACGTGCCGTGTCTCCTGAAATATTTTACACAAGAGTTGAACAACTTTAGACATAAAAATTTGTCCTCTATTACTTACTAGAGTTCTCGGCGCTCCGTATCTAGTAAATATCTCTTTGTACAATAAATAAGCAACTTCAGTTGCTTCCTGAGTTCTCATTGGCAATGCCTCTGACCAGTGTGTTAAGGAATCCGTAACCAGTAAAATATATTGATAACTTTCTTTGGTTTTTGGTAAACCGGCTAAAATATCCATATGCCACCTATGAAACCTATCTTGGACCGGTAAAGGATGTAACGGTGCATTACGAGCAGTAGTGTCTCTTTTGACCCGTTGACAGACGTCACATGACTTAATATAATCATATACAGTCTGATACATTTTTGGCCAAAAATATTTTTGTTTTATTGCCATGTATGTTCTTTGAATGCCCAAATGACAACATCCCGCTAAGGAATCATGATATGACCTTATAACATCATTTCTTAACACTTCCGGAACCGCTAATTGTTTTATCATTATTTCTGCGTTAACTTTATTTTTGTACCTTGGTTGAAAAATATGATACAAAACATTGTTGAATATTTCATATTGATGTGCTTCATATGGAATAGCTTTTGCTCGTTTTTTATCATCTGATAAATTTCCATGTTGGAGATATTCATACATATGTTTAAAATAAGGACAATTTTGTTGTTCTTGAATAATTTGATTTTCATCTGGCAAATTTGTAACTGATATTTCTTTAATTTCTTGTGACATTTGTAAAATTTTCTCCGGATTTTCACTTTCATAAATAAATGTTGTTTCTACTCTATCCATCGGTAACAAATCATTGTCGTTTTCTGTTATTTGTTTTTTTTTTAGAATTTTCCGCGTAAGGTCTTCGTGAAAGTGCATCGCAATTTTGATGTTTAGCCCCTGGTCTATGTTTCAAATCGAAAGTAAATTCTTGCAACTTTAACGCCCATCTAATTAATCTCGCATTGGTATGTTTTATTGTTTTGAGCCAAGTTAACGCTTTGTGATCTGTATTAACCAGAAAATTATTGTTAATTAGATACACACGAAAATGGGCAATTGCAGATATTAATGCTAACATTTCTTGTTCCGTAACCGAATATGCTTTTTCCGCATTATTGAGTGCTCTTCCTCCATAAGCGACTACATGTTCTTTATTATCATCTCCTATCTGAGATAAAATGTATCCTATCGCCATTCCCGACGCATCGCAGGATAAAATGAATTGTCTTCGAAAATCTGGATAAGCTAATAACGGAGTATTAGTCAGTTTTTCTTTTAACAATTTGAACGCATCTTGACACTCTGTTGTCCATTTAAAAGGCGTGTTTTCAGTCAATAATCTGTTTAGTGGTAACGCAATTTTAGAGTAACCTTTTACAAATTTTCTGTAATAGTTTGCCAATCCTAGAAAACTTCGGACATCATGTTGATTTTGAGGTATCGGAAATGATTGCACCGCTTCTATTTTAGATGGATTTACTTTTATTCCGTCCTTTGATATAATATGTCCTAAATAAGTTACTTCTGCTTTAGCAAATGAACATTTTAAAGGTTTTAATGTTAAATTTGCTTCTCGTAATCTTTGAAAAACCAAATCAAGATGTTTTAAATGATTGTCGAAGTTGTCAGACCACACAATGATGTCATCAATATAAACCAAACAATGTTTCCAAGTTAACCCTTTTAAAATCATATTCATAACCATTTGAAATGTTGCGGGTGCATTGACTAAACCGAAAGGCATTCTTTTGAATTGATACAAATTATCATGCGTAATAAAAGCTGTTTTGTGTTTTGTTTCTTCATCTAGAGCAATTTGCCAATATCCAGATGCCAAATCTAAAGTTGAAAATATTTTAGCTTTAGTTTGTCCAACAGCATCAAAAACATCTAACCTTGTAGCTGGAAATATTTGAAGTTGAGTAACCGCGTTCAATTTTCTGTAATCTATTGCAAATCTATATTCATTGTTTGACTTTTTGACCAACACCACCAGAGATGCATAAGATGACGTACTTTCTTCAATGATGTCGTATTTTAACATTTGTTGAATTTGTTTTTCAATTTCTAGTTTAGCCTTTAGTGATGTTCTATACGGCTGCAACTGAATTAGATTTTCAATTGTTGTTTTTATGGAATGATAAAATTTGTTGCATTTACCCAGTTCTGATAAATCATTTGCAAACACGTCACTGTTGTTGTTTATAAATTCTTGAAATACTTGTTTTTGATCAGTTGTTAAAACCGTAGATGTCAAATCTAAAGGAACTTGTTTATCTAAAGGAACCTTTTTACATCTACCTTTTTCCGTTGTTTTATCTTCATTCATAGAACAAATGTTGTGCTTGTGAACTTTATTGGCACGAGCTACTATTGTTCCCGCTTTTAGACAAATATCATTAGTAGATGGATTAGCGACCTGCATAACTACACGTTTTCGGCGATTGATAACAAGACACTTGGCCATCGCGAGTTGTTTCTGGTTAGTCGAGACCGGTTCTAATAATATTGTTTAATTAAATTTCGTACGCGATATCTTGACTGGAATGTTAGCAAAACAATTCGGCGGAATATTGACTGTTTTCACTACTCTCGCCACCCCTTGACCAATGTTCATTAGATTAACATGAGTAGAACATTCCTGTAAATACAAAGATCTAGTGCCCCAATCAATACATGCCTTTTGTTTTTCCATAAAATCAGCACCTAATATAATAGGCTGACACAAATCCTGAATCACATAAAAAGTTTGAACCAAATTCAGATTTGCAAATTTAATTTTTAAATCAATTTTGCCATTCACATTATGCGCTGTTCCTCCTGCTCCCGTTATGAAAGAGATTTCTGAATTTTGAAGTTTGTCAGTACGCTTTTGAATTCTTTTCAAAGTTTGTGAATTAATTGCTAAAATTGTGGAACCAGTGTCTAAAAGAGCTTTGAATTGAATATTTTCAACAAATAGCGGAATCGAACATTTTTCTTGAAAAGAAGTTAACGTACCAACAGAATTTGTTTCTTGCCCATCTCTAGAATCTAAATTTTTGTGGGAACGATAAAATTTAACTTGTGCTCCAGATTTCAAATTCAAATTTTTAGGAAAATTTTGAAAATTTTTAAGTTTGCTTTCACCTCTTTGATTCAAATTAAATCGTGGTTGAAATCGAAATTTTGAAAAATATTGTCTGTCTGAAACTGTTCAAAATTCCTAGAGACAGGCGCGAATTCCTATTGTATTGCTAAAGTTTTTCTGCATGCCCTTGAAAAATGACCAATTCTGTTGCAATTATAACAGACCGCATTCTGGGCAGGGCATCTATTTACCATGCACATGCCAAGACAATTTCCACACGGGGGCGGAGTTATCATGCGAGGGTATCTTGTTATGAACTCATTACTTTGGACTTGCGCAGTGACCGGTGACCGTGATCTAGCCCTCGGAAATCGAGGGTTTGGTCGTCTTGACCTCTCACGTGGTTCATAGAACCTGACCCTTTGAGATGCTCTTTCTCCAAATATGGGCGCACGCTGTACAGGTGGTTGCTGTACATATTGCCATGACTCAGAATACTGCTGAGGCATATATGGTTGGGCGTATTGCTGACCTTGAGTCATCTGATTGACTTCAGACTTTTTTACCATCTGATCTTTAATGCTTTTGATTTCTGTTAACAAATTTTCATAAGTTTCCAAAGCAGTAACTTGGTTTGATTGCGATTTTTCAGCCAAAATAGCAATTTGTCTTAATTGTTCCATAGTTTTAGGATTTTGAGTTACTACAAGAGCTTTTATTTCTGATTTTAAATCATTGATAGCAACGGAAAGCAAAACTTTCTAAGGAACATTTTTGATGGAAGCTGTTTTGATCAATCTATACAAAAAATCAATCACAGGTTCTGTTCCGCCTTGTTTCATTTGTAACACAGATAACTCTAAAAAATTTTCCGATTCTTTGAATCTTTCAAAAAACAAAGGTTTAAACATAGAAGGATTTGATTTTTGCTGTTGAGACAATGTTTCATAGCAAATTTTCGCATGACCCTCTAAATAAAATGGAAAGGCATCCAACGCAAGTCATGAAATTTAGCCCATTGACGAAAACTCTCAAACCATGCATTTACATCTTGTGTACCATCTCCTTTAAATTTCTCTTATTTAATTTTTGAAGACATGTTTAAGTTTCTACCTGAAGCTGATTAAGTCGTTGACCCTCCAAACATCAGCGGATTGTCTCTTGTGTCTGTTTCAGAACGCGCACTCTGGACGTGGTCGTCTGTGGCACGCGTATTCCCGTCCTGGTCCTCACTCTGTACGTGGTCGTCTGTCGCACGCGTATTCCCGTCCTGGTCCTCTGCGTCCTCGGATGCTTGCTGCGAATGACTCGACCAACCGTCGTCGGAAAAGGATCCAAATCGACCACGAATTTGCTCTTCTTTTAGATCAGCACGTACAAACGTTTGAAAGTTCAAAGGTGTTGTATTGGACGGATCTACAGTACCGTCGGGCTCTGTCTGGTGATCGTAACCGTGCTCCCCGAGTTTATCTTTAGTTGAATTTTCGTTACGGGCGGCGGTGGAGCTGACGGAGGATTTTTCGCCAACTACTTTTCCTGCTGACTTGAACTTGGCTCCGCCTGTCTCCGATAATTGTCTAGGCGTAACTTTAGGTTCAAACCAAGCTGGAGGAGATTCTGTTGAAATATTCCAATAGTCCGGTTTATAAGTATTTGAATTGAACAATATTTTGTTGTCCGTATCGTCAGGCTGTATATATTTATCCAATGATAACTTTGAACCTAAGTTTTTCACGGAACGTCTGGACACCACACGTTTAAGTTTTTGAAATGGAGTCAGTTTAGTTTGTGACGGGTTTTCTGCCATTCATTTGCCATTCATGAAAAATATTGTAATGTTAACCGTAACACACTGCCCCGGTTCCTGATCGTGTTATTCCTAGGGCTCCGCGTCCTTTTGCAAACGCACCCTAATAAAGGCCTGGGGGAAGCCTGTACACCGTTCTGTCAGCGACGAAGTTGAAACCCCGGATTCTCCCCACTTGTTATGACAATTCTTTGGTGTTACTGGGGTAAAATTGTCATAATGTACGGGATCTTGAAATCGCTGTTTTACCGAAGGAATCTGGATTGCGCACCGCTATGGGGAGTGGCGTCCTACCCGCTAAGGGGTGTAAATTCTTTACCCAAGCTCTGAATATAGAACAACGCAGACAAGACTTCGGTTTACCACTCATTTATTAAATATTATTAACCTTTTATTTTTATAATTTATAAAACAATCCAATTTTATCCATTTAACAAATCAATATAATACATAATAATTATAAAATATTGAAATCCACTGAACAACTAATAATATGATCCTACCTGAATATAGAACAACGCAGACAAGACTTCGGTTTACCACTAATCCAAAAGTCCTATCTCCGCCGTCCATATACCCTAACCTACGTCACCTCAACCTCCGTACCCTTATATGTTCATCTTACAACACGTTCACTTACTCCGACGCGCCGTGGTCAGTCTATATCGTATTTTATATTTAACACTTAGCCACTAACTCGGTTCCGTGTTTCTTATCATATATCATCAATACAATTCCCCTAATGATGTAAACATAACCCCTATTTCATCTCTTAAGAATTCTCTATCTACTGACCAGCGGAAAATAATCTTATGAATGAATCTGTACACGTGTTTCTAATCATTGCCGCGGTATATTTAGACTATATTTACCCACATGTACCTTAAGCAAATTTAATGTAAAATATTATTATGATAGATTTGACAATTTTCGAGATTCACAATCAAAAGTCATTATACCATGCTACATATACAATCGCAGCTTCTCCGGCAGAACTAGGAAAACACCTCGAATGTATTATCTAAGCGTTCATGACAACCCCTCCCTTTTAATAAAACTTGATATAAATAAAACACATTTTAGGAACTGTTAAGATGTGAGCTAGACTTCATTAAAGTCTATAATATACCCTAAAATATTTCACAGAAATGACATACAAGGCTGTCTAGCCGATATTTATATTGATGGGAAGCGACTCCATTTTGTATAAAATTCCAACATCCTGTAATGCTAATACATTCGAGGTGTTTTTCCGAGCCTGCCAAAAAGACCAAGTAGTTGCGATTGGCTACATGTATATACCGATTCTGTTTTTGTAAAAATGCAATGTCATTTAATAAATTTTTTGTTAAATCACGGCGTTTTCCTTTAATTCAAGAACGTCACTTGATTTTTTCCATCGAGAAAAACAGAAGTTAAATTCTGGTTGATGGATTCCAACTTCTTACATATTGCTTTGGAACATATTGAATTCAATAAGTTCCAATAAGACTTTCTATACTTACAAATGAAAACATTTGTCCTATTACTTACGAAATGCTTGTACCAGATTAACTGCTTACAACTTTGGTATTTCAACTCATGTGAGTTAATGTCTGTAAGCTATAATTGAAATTAACCTAATAAGTAATTATTGTAAAATGAATTAAAACCCTACTTTCTTTTTCGATAAACCAGCCTGAAATAGCAAAAATAAGAGTACGGTGGTGGACACGCTTTGGCGGATCCAACTCAACGGCAATTTGCATAAAAATATATACATGTACTTGCAATGAAATAATGTTGAATGATTACGTAAAGAGTGAATATATTTATTGAAAAGTTTTTTAGGGTATACATAGAAATTGAGATTTGACAAATGTTGAATGAATAAAATGAGCTAATTCGTTTCTTGAATGCGCAATTTTAGTTTTGATGGATAGAACTTTCCAGCATAGGGTAACAAAGAACGTGGGTCGACTAATTAACGTCATGGCGGGAAGTGTACGTAGGATGACTTCATCATGCATCGCTGGCAGATACCTTGGATCGAACATCTTTAATTAATACAAAAAAAGTTAATAAATGAAATGTGCCAATTTGACGCCAATTTGGTTTTGATGGAAAGGACGTTAGAGAACGGGGTGCGTAATCGCAAATTCTCGAACCTTTTCGGCAGAAATTGTCCAAGCCTGTCGGAAAGGCCCGAGAAGATGCGATTGTGGGGTGCGGAAAAAAACCGCGGGTTGACTAATTAACATTAGGCCGAACCTGTATAGCAAGTTACATGTAATCAATCGGGCAGATACTTTGGATGGCGATTTTAGTCGGTTTTACACATTATGCAGATAAATATGTGTTCACGTTTAACATAATCTACATACATTTTTGTACCACGACAGATTGGTAGTCAACCTTATAAATTTATTTGTGAACCATAAACAAATTGTGTTAACGTTTATATACTTAAACGATGTGTGCTTATAACGGAGAAGCTGAATTCGAAGGATTGGGATTGGATGACAGTCTGTTATCTGAAATTCTGATTTTGGACAATATAACAGTTATATTTGAAATTTGAAAATCAAAATTTAGAAAAGAAATATGACGCACTTAAAGGGGAATGGTCACGATTTTGGTCAAGTTCTATTTTTCTGTTTTTATTATCTACAATGCTTTAGGAATGCATTTCTAATGATCATATGAAATTTGAGAGTCAGTCGTAGAGATAAAAGCAAAATACAAGGGCTCACAATTCTCTGTCATGTAAACAAGGCTCGTGCCCTGTTTTTGTTTACATAGGTTCAATATACCAGTAAAAACCTTTTTCAAGCTGATTTTTCTATATTCTTATTCATTTTAAGCATAGATAAACAGTTCTCAACGTTTAACACATTCATTTTAGGTCTAAAACTGATTTTTTCACTTCAACATTCAAAATGTAAACAAAAGCTTTGTTTACATAACCAAGAATTGTAAGCTCTGTAACTCGCTTATAACTCAACGAAAGACCATCAAATTTTGGTTGCCTATTAAAAATGCCTTACTAAAACATTGTAAACATTAAAATCGGAAAAATAATTTTTGGCAAAAATCGTGACCATGCCCCTTTAACACCCACATCCTGATTTGAAATACGATTTTAAAAAAAATCTGAAATTTCTTCCAGTCAGCTGCAACAAAAGGAATTAAGTCCATGCAAATGTGAATGCATATATCATTTATTTCAGTTTCTTTTTTCATCACTGCCAATTCCTCTAAATATTCAGCCAAGCAGTTGCTTTTTTGTTTCAATTTTATAGATTAAGTTAAGAAAAGCAATAAAGAAAAAATTGGACACAGTACATACATGAAAAAAAAAAAACCTGAACAAACAAATCTGGTTCAACATATCAAGCATCAAATCAAGTAGTAATTCCCGCGCTTGCGCAGGATATCATCTAGCATTTTTAACGCCTATTTTGTGTTTTGAACCTGTATAAATAAAAAAAAAAACAATGCCTACGCCAAAAAGCAGTATATTGTTTACTTTATGTATTTACAGTCATTCTGTCAAGCGATACATGAGCCAACCAAATATGAAATTCCTACCTGTCATATCTTAAGATATGAGATGTGATAGACAAACGGCCAAATAGTTATATACTAGACAAAATGATACAGGTCTAAATCTATGTAAAATTCCCAGGATTGTCAAACTTTTCTCTAATCACCCTACCTACCAGGGGTTGAACACATTTTGGCGTTTTTTATGTCCTCAATGTATGATACATCGCCGATTAATACAAACTACTGATTTAGAAGTATAAAATGAAATAAAATTTACTAAAAATATATTCAGAAGAAATGTAATACATGTAAAAGATCTGTTTGCTTATGTCTTTTTTATTTTGTTATTTTTGATAAAATGGAATCATTTGTTAAAATCACTGTAATTCATTTGTTATTATTCAGAATGTAAACCGGAAGTCGTCATGACCTTAGATGATCTTGACAACCCGTACATGGATTCTTCCACCAACCACATTACCGTCACGTACGAATACGTCGACGTCGACCCATCTTTAAAAATGGCCAAATTCAATGGATCCGGAATGATCAACCTGTATCGATTTTCTAACGCCGAATTCTAACAGAGCCTCGTTATCAGTCTCGAGTTTCAGGATCAGCCAGGTGGCGCTAAACATCAGGCGCTGGTGACGAATTGTATTTTCTCCTACCAGGAAGAGGCCACTATTTCTGTGATTGTCGATAAAAAGATCAGCGCTGTTATTTTCGGCCTGGAAACCACAAACGCTATGGCCGATTTCATTGTTCCATACACGGTAGGTATAAGCTTTAGGGGCGATATGAACGTTTTTTTCGAACTGCTTATTTTTGTTATTTTATTTATTTATTTATTTTTTCATTTTTACTGTCTAGAATGGTCAACATAGATGTTTATTGAATGATTTGTCAAAATTTGAAAGTCAAATACAATATCGAGTTACAAAGGTAAGAAAAAATTGTTTTTCTGTACATATATGTTGTATTCTATCTAAGTATCAATCTAATGTTGCTATTTGTTTTTGATATAATCATTTATGAACACATTGAATCAATTTATCTTGTTTGCAACAAGTATTTTGTCAAAGAAATTGTAATTTCATACTTTACATTATTTGTAAGCATATATAAAATTCGAGCTTTGCTTACACACATGTAACAACGACTTGTTTTCTCTGCATATCGCTCATCCCAACTCATGTATAAGTTCCTTTTAATACGAGCTGAAAATTATTTGCGGTAAATTTGGTTGATCGTACACATATTTTTTTCCATAAAGTTTGATACTGATTGTAAAAAAAAATGTAAAAGAAATGAAAGATACATCATGAATGATTTAATTTCAAATTAGTATTTTAGAAGTCGTAGTACTAATGCTTTACCTATAAGTCCGACAGTTGCTTTGACGTTGTTGATGACGGCAACTGCTTGTTCTACGTTGTAGACGAAAATCACCTTATTCAAAGCACATTTATGTTTTAGAAATAACACTTATATGCGTTGAATTTGTATTTCATTTTATGGATTTTTGAGATGGTTGACGGTTTGTTTTTGTCATTTTTTCAATCAATAAAAAAGATATTGCATGCGAAAACAGATAAGTGTTATTTTATCACCGAGAAACAAAAAAGCAGACGCGATATTTTTTTTTTTTGAAAATACACAAGTGATATTCCAATTTTGTGTTACATGTATCACTGAACTAAATTTTACATGGAACCGCATACTTATGATACAATGACACACATGTACAAGAACAAAGCTCTATGAAAGTATATACCGTTGGTTATGAGAAGGTGCCAACAACTCTTTTCTAACGGTAACAAACTGTATTACAATGATTTCAAACACGTGACAAAAAAAAATAAACAAACTAGTAAAGCAGCATATCGTTTTTTCTCTTCCGTGAGCAATTGACCCCTTCACGATAACTGCGGTACTGCTCTCTTGCAGGGCAAATTGATATACTTTGCCGAAATTTAAGTAGGTAGATAATTATATGACGTAAATGAAACAATTGACGTTACGTCATATTTCACCAAATTATGTCATTTTGCCCTGCAAAAGAGCAGTACCGCAGTTACCGTGAAGGGGCTAATAAGAAATAATAAATCTAATTTAATTGGAAAGAAAAATAAAATTGTGTAACGAAATTCTAAACATAAGTGCTTATAAACTATGTGCCCTTCATACACAGGTAAACTTGCAACAAATGTTAAACAGATGTTGAAATTATGTTGCAACTTTACCCGTGTAAAGATGTAAGTACACAGGGAAAAGTGGCTCACATGATTTTCATGCGATTTCCTTTTCGCATGAAAATCATGCGATAATCATGCGAAAATCAGACGAAAAGTTTCTCGTGCGAATATCATGCGATATTTGTACAATTTTCATGCGATATTTTTTTCACATGTTTTTCATGCAATTAGTTATTTGTGTCAAATTCATATAAAATTTATGCGAAATTCACATGAAAATTGCATGTTTTTCATATGAAAATTAAATTATGACAAATCAATCCATAACACTTTTAAAACATTCTTTCATTCATATGTTGTCATACTATTGCTTTTTTGTTGTTAAAAATTTGACATTAAGGCAATAAAACAATTTCTGCATGTGTTGGACTTAATACAAGTATAAATAAAAAATTAGAATAAATTTACATTTTATTAAAATATACATGTATTCAATACTTTTTACACACATTCACACCTACTGAGAGTTATATCTCTCTTCTTAGATGGTCAGTAAACATTAAGATTTTATTACATGTATATAAATACATGCTGATTGCATTGGTTATCATTTAAGATACATACTGTAAATCTTAATAGGTTTTTTAAGATACAAAGAGTTTGCATGTACCAAACCTGTCGAACGCAGTAAGTGAATTATATATAGTTAAATGTCTAACTATATTTAAACATAAATTTATTTCAATGCTAGACAATGAAAATTCACTTAAAATTCATAACACTGTGATACAAGTTTTCCATGATTCCACGTTAGATTGCACAGATGCCAGTATATTTCAGAAGGATTCAGGCCTTTGTGGTCTCGAGTTTCAGTGTGTACCACTATTATTGGACTGATGTTGGTGTAATCACTCCGTGTCTGTATCATGTGTCTTTATCCTTCCTTTTTCTGTAGCATGTCTCTTTATCCCTTTCCATTTTTAAATATCTTTGTCAACCTTGTGTATATGCAAGACAAAATATAATTAATAATTATAATACTTAAATAAAACAAACAAAGGTATCGAGTACATGTATTACAGCTTAAAACAAAAGATTTATACACATCTGCCCAGATGAAAAAAAGAACTATTTAATTGTATCACTTACAGTATGTTTTATCAATCAAAAGCAAATGAGTTCAAGAGGTAAGTCCAACCTCTTTTATCAAATAAAATATCTTCATCTGTGTTTGATTTTATATAATTACAAACTTTAATTAGAAATATTCAAAACACAACACATATTTCACCAAATAAATACTTACATGGTATTATCATATGGATAGTTTGTTGTGCATGATTTCCCAAGTGATATATGTTACTGTTATAGCCATCATATATACAACATATACTGGAGCAGCATTCATCAATTCTTCTGTCTGTGCAATATTGTTTGAATCAAATATTAAAACAACCCTGTAGGAAAAAAACCCAAAATATTTTGAACATTTTCAAACTGCACAAGTACATGTATACTCCTATAAATGAATTCACAGTATATATTCATTGATAATATGCACAAAAAAATATGCATGTAGGCAAACATGTATGCCAACAAGATATTAGAGTGCGGATCTATGGGGGGGGGGGTCAAGGGGGCCCTAAAAAATTCTAATTTCTGTAAATTTACATTATTAGATTTCTAAAATTATGGCTCAACCCCCCCCCGCCCCCACCTTGTTTCTCAATCAACCGTCGGACATCCCCCGCCCCCCCCCCCCGATTTTTTTTCTAGATCCGCGCATGAACTCAGATTGCAACCGCATGTTTTAAACATCTGCAGATTTATTTCTTAATCTTTACGTTACACTGTATTAATTCATTCTTGAATTAGAAATACACGAATATAGATTTTGTTAATTTTTTTGTTAAAATGCGGGGTTAACATGATAAAGATAGAAAATGATCCGTAGCTCTACGGAGAAAATAGACAGACCGTCTGTCAACCCGAATTTTCTTCGTATAGTTACATGTAAATACATGCATCAAAGTTTAATAATAACAATACATTTCTTCGGTGTATCATGTATCTGACAACGTTAATTAATAAATAACATGAAAACACAGAATATGCATACACCTGAAACATCATTCTGATTCATAGGGTACCTGCATGTTTACGATCCGCTCCTTTCCTATCCAGGATCAGGATCAAGAACTTTCCAATCGCTGAATAAATAATCGTACCATAGATCGGACAAATGTTGATGATGTTGACGTAAAATGTCTGCTGGCTCGCATCACTGATCAGCTAGCGTCAGTTAAATATGTACATAAGTTTGTAGCTAGAGAAAATTCAGTCTGTCTGCACATTATTTATCGCGGGAGATAACTCGAACGGGATTTCGGAAACGAATAAAAATATTGGCAAGCGCTTAAAAAAAGATGCACATCAACCTGTAGCGTTTTAAATTTATTAATAATAATTTTTATAATATCTAATTTATATAATCTGATCTGATTTATTGCTTTTGTATATTGCACTTACATGAAACCAAACACAATCCTGACGGTTCTCAGTACCGAAAATATACGCAATATGTGACGTCAGCAGGAACGAAACTCGAGTACTAAGTGATTGACAGAGGTAAGAAACATGACATTTTTATGTTTTATCTGAAGATCACTGCTTCCCGTTTTGATTAAAAAAAACCATCATTCAAAATTTTAGCAGAATATATAAGTATTCCTCACAATTAACTGCGTAATGAAGATGAAGTGTAGCGTGATGATGATCAGATACACCTTGTTGCCCTAGCGTAATTTTAGCGTAAGTTATAGGCTTATGTAATAAAATATCTGATATCTTTTTCTTTGAAGCATGAAAAAAACATCCGTACACGGATATGGAGTTGGTACTATTTGGATGGAGGTGTGAACATGATGACATGCTTGTTGTCTGTATAAAAGGTGAGGATAAATCAAAGTACTATATAAATATACTGAGATTTTTCGAGCCAATCCAAAGCTTGAAAACTGTTTATTACATATTCTTGTTTTCTTCCAAGTTCTTTAGATAAAAACCCAAAAGAAGAGAAGAAAAGATCCTTCCATATTTCTCCAGAGTGTCTTTCCACCAATAAGAGCAGGTTCATAATTAAGTAAGCACAACAATTCAGTTTTGTCAAGAATTTGTGTAGGAGTTGTGAATTATCAAATAAGAAAACTATTACTGAATATAAAGATTACAACAGCTGTATAACTTATATTACTTATATTCAGATATTTATTAGATCAAACAAGAATGAAATCATTTAGTAATACTGTAACATAGCAAAATATTTCTTTAAACTTTAAAAGTTATGTTTTTAAATGTATTTACTTCTAATATAGAAAATAGTGTATGTTAATAAAAGTTTTACTTAGATTATTAATTACGAGAGTTTATTAAGGGTATTTATCAAGTATCCATAATTTTGGTAAGTCAGTATTTCAAGATATTAAATTGTAAATAAGTATGTAAATAACTCGTTTTTATTATATTATTAATAGGTTCAGCAGAGATCACTTTGAATCGAATTCATATGCAAATATATAGTGAAATATACAAGTGTTGTATAATGTATTAGTATATACATGTATCATATAGTTTATTTAATATTTGATGTTTATGGTTGATACATCATATAATTATATATTATATTTAATGTTCCTTGTATTGATATATTTTACAGGGCCATTTATTCATTGATTTATTTATTTATCGATAACACCGAAGATAAAGAAAATCCTGAGCTACACAAGCCTTGTTATTGTTACTTAAATAACCAAGGTTTACAATACATCAATAATATTTGCAGAGAGCCTAAAGTATGCACATGCAGATTTACAGAGACTCTTTGGAAAAGATTCTAACAATGTGACAACCAAGAACATTCAGGAAATCTCAAAAATTCATGGATAGAGTGGTTAGTAATACTTCTATGATTTAAGAGTTGTATGATAATTTGGATCAATGTTTAACATTGAAGCTCATTGAAGTGATTCAGACAACAGGCTTCAGCTAAAAGCTCAAATGTTGATCACTATTGTCTGTCTGTCTTAATTCTGTCCCTGGACAGTCTCTGTCCCTATGCATACTTTTGACATTTTCTCCTTCTCCAGGACAACTGAGCCAATTTTAACCAAACTTGCCACAAAACATTATTGGGTGAAAAGGAATTCCACTTTGTTAATTTAAAAATGAAAAGCCACACCTTCTTTTAGAGAGTTTAGAATTATAGAAAAGTTGTTGTCATTTTTAAAATATCTTTAAAACCCTTTGGTCAGAATAGCTGAAACTTGTATGGAAGCATTTTGAGGTAGTGTAGATTCAAATTTGTTAATATAATGGTCCCTAGGGTTGGGATTGGGTCACAATAGAAGTTGTATTTGACATTTAGAAATGTTTTTCTAAAAAATTGAAACAACAAAAGGGGTTTGATGTTCATGTGAGAAAAAAATTGAAAATCCTTTTAAACAAGATGTACAGTTCTCATCAAAGTTGTCCAACTGTTTTGTATTTGGCAGCATAAAGTAGATTTGATAAGTTATGGCTATTGATGCTCAGGTGAGCGATTTTGCTTATGTAATAATTTCACAAACTGAAAGCATAAAATAACAATAAGGACAATTATCAGAGTGATAAAGAGAGAACGATAGTATTCGCTGATGACATACAGAAATTTACTGTATCTGATCAACATGATCAAATCTGCTTCAACGAGCATTGATCATGTTACCAACTGCATGTCATATATCGATGAACTTTGTTCATATCTTCCAATATTAATAATGCACATTCAAAATAGATATGCCATTCAGGAATAGGAAAATTTTATGTACACTGCATTATGTAAATTTTCTTGTAGATTGATGAAGCAACAAGCCTTTTTGAGAAGAGGAAGAAGAAGAAATTTGAAATGTGTTCTCATCTGAATAAAGAGGATTATTCTAAGAAGATTATTGTCATTGTTTTATGTTATCTCTGTATGAAGCAAATCGATTAGGACTTCAGTTTCCTTTTTAAAAACAGATTATAAAAGATTTCAAGATTATTAAATGAAGCTGCATAGTACATGTATTTTGTATGAAAATAGCATGATATTCGCATGATATTCGCATGGCATTCGCATGAAACGACAATGAAACATAAGATATACATTTTCGCATGAATATCGTGCGAAATTTTAATCGTATGATATTCGCATGAAAATTATGTCAAAATCGCATGAAGTTTTCGCATGAAATTCATGCGTGTTACTTTTCGTCTCTTTCTCATGCGAAGAATTCGCATGAACTTCATGCAAATTTCATATGAGATTCATGCGAGCAACTTTTGCCTGTGTATAATGTTCTCTTACATGTGATCCTCTTGTTTACAGGAAAGATTCTACGGAGACAGAGTAGTATAGTAATTGGGGCAGGAAGTCAGCTCAGCAACTTCAACGGGTAAATGGACAATGTGAGTCCTGTTTCCCTACCATGATAAGGACTCATTCTTTGAGTATTATGATGTGATCAAATCCAAAAAAGCCCGAAGGGCGTTATGATTGATTTGATCACACCCCAACCGAAATTATCACCTCATTATATTAAAAGAATGATTCTTTATTACTTTTATTTATATAATTTTCAGCATTTGTATTTGTTGATTAAATATGTGAACATGAAAAAACAAACCCCAATTTGAATTTGAATTTATTGGACTGTATTGTACAAAATCAAAACGAAATGTTATCACAGGCAAACGCACTGTTAAATGTAAGCATTAGTTATAAACGTATCTTCAATTGTATTATATTTTTCATAAGAGATATTGTTTCATATAAATATACAATAATATAAGGTTTGACTTTTATGAATTCCTTTTATCTTGTCTATGTTTTCATTTATTTATTTTTTTTTTTTGAAATTTTACAAAATATATCTTCATTCGTCAACCAATTAACTATGCAGTATTAAAAATTGTCCACTAAAATCTGTAAAATTATATCTGTAGCGAATTGGGAATACTCAACGCATAACTTTAAGTGCAAACCATAAAATGGAACATCATGTAAATCATGTATTGAAAGAACATTTATCTTCTTTTGCCTTCAGTTTTTGAACTGTTCGTGTGTCTTCCAACACATGCTCAAGTGGAGCAATACATGTATCTCCAGAACTGGCTAGTTCCTATTGTATATTAGATACAGTGGTAACAACGTAATTGTTGAAAAGCCAATCGTGTTAAATGGTTCGTGTACCGTGGGTGATCGTTCGTGTGACGTGCGGGATCGTGCGTGTATCAGAAAAATTAGTTTTCGTTTTTTACCCTGCGCAAACGTGCGTGATCGTGCGTTTTTTTCGTTTTGTAACTTTTTCGGAATGCCAGGATTTATTTTTAAAACAACAACGAGTAGTATTTAAAACAATGCAACAATGTGAATTTATTTTTTTTTTTTATAGAAGAACATTGACAATTGTTAACATTCATGTATCATGTCAGCGCTAATCTTTCTTAAATATAATTTATTTCGTCGTTACATACATTAAGTATGCATGTCAACAACTCATTCAATTCTTTGATCGGTCGAGTAAGTTTTGCATAATTTTGTTTTCAGTCAATATCAAGCATTCATCGTATCTTGACACATAATTTTAATCATATTAGCAAGAGAGACACGTTGAATGAAAGCGGTCAAGCTTACCCATTTCTCCGTTCAAAACTAAACAATTATTCCCTAAGTTTTTTGTGTTTTTTTTTTTCAAATGATAATACGATACGAATATGTGATGTAATATACTGTATAAATATTCATAAGAAATAAAATATATTTAGACGCTTTAAAATTTATAATAAAGAGAATTCTATCAATTATGTACCGTAAATTATAAAAAAAAAAATGGGATGTGTAAAATCGAAATTGTTTGGAACAAGGTAACTTTACCTGTATCTCGCATAGTTAAATCGTTCGTAAGGGAATCAGATTACATAAACATCAACTCGTAACTAAATACATTCGTATAGATTACGCATAATATATATTTCTTTACAATTAATTTTATTTAACTTATGACAGTAGTTAATATTCCTAGTGGAGACAACAAATTTAATTTGTGCATGAATCTTATATAATATTGTTTACTTGTAAAAAATAAAACAATGCATGACTACTGTACATGTCGCTTTACAATAAACACAAACATATTATAGTACAAATTAAAGCAATACGTTTCCTTAACTCTAATCTTAAAAATAATTTATGATTTTGCTTGTTAAATGGCGTAGAATCGTTCGTTTGGGTGTTTTATCGCTATCGTTCGTGTTTCGTGAAAATTCAGTAAGTTAGTGATCGTCCGTGTATCGTGCGTAATCGTTCATGTATCGTGCGTGATCGTTCGTGTATCAAAATCGTGCGTGTCATTTGTCAACAACATCGTTGCCACCACTGTACAGTATATGGAAATTATCCTAACGTCAATGCGTTTGTGTTAAGATTTAACGCTGACGTAACTGTATTGCCTTTTAAAAAGACGAGAATCTGTATTTGTAAATTCTTTGCACTTCGTTGCTTTAATTGATAGATTATATCGAAATAACTATAATACTTTTATAATAAATTCTTTTTAAAAAGTACTTATTTTGTCTTTGTCGTATTATTCTTTGTATATAAAACGTATATAAAAAAGGTTTGTGAAAAAGTTCAATTTTATATGTCATCTCTCTTGTTAGAAAAAAAATCTATTAAAAAACAATTATTTTATTTATATGTTAATACTTGCAAGATGTTGTTAAGTCTAAATTTCAAATTACAAAACTTTTGTCAGATAAGTTTTATAGCAATGTTTTGTTAAAAGTTTCAGTTTTCACAATTGTAAGACGTTATTTTAAGGAAGCATGATGTTACGTCACATTAAAAAGTCCCAATTACACCAAGATACACGGTAATTTATTTCAGTCAAATTAGCCAATCAAACCTAATGTCTTTTGTCACATATAAGGAAAAAGAAAATAACGTGTTACATGTATTACCTCATTCTTATAACAACACTGATTTGGCGGCAAGCGCCACTTGAAACGTGGCAAATATTATAAAGCAAACAAAGGACGAACAAATGTTAAAAGAACCTGATATTAAATGCCTACATACACCAGTGCTTAATTCGATGTTCAGTAAATTGTGATATAAAGGTATTTAGGATATATGAAATAAGACATAACACCATCTGTTCTTCTGTTAAAAAGCCTTTAATGTTCAATATGAAATTTATTTGTAAAACATTTTTATGATAATTGTATATTGTTTAAAACTGATGCGAATAATTGCATTTTATTATAGTTACAATGATATGAAAAATTAAAGCAATTACAGTGATCAAGTGTATTGTTTGTTAGTTTTAAATGATAATGTGTCATGAAGAATGCAAGTACATAATGCAGCTACATTTTTCTTCTTTTTTTTTTCTTTTTTTTTTTTAAATTTAAAGAAGCGTTTTCAACCAATATTGTTACAAGATAATTGCATTTAAATGACTGTGCATATTATTTATTTCTTTCCGCGAAAAGATGCTTCCGTAATAACAAGAAAAAAATCTATACGAGTTGAATGCATTTTAATTGATATACTATTTAATCAATGCGCTGCCTAGTTTCTTATAAATGTAAAGATTGATTTAGTTCAAATTCCATAGGCAATAGAAACCATACATATATATTATGATACATGTCTATTTATACGAAATCCAAATCTAAGGATGGAAATAGTCTTTTTACATTTTGATAAATAATTGCGAGATAAATGTTCACGCAAGAAAATTATATCATACAATTAACGTAACATCATGCAAAGTTGAAAATGTGCATACTATTTAAGGATTGACATGCAATTATATAAGAAGTAAAATAATGATACTGGAATATAAGTTCTATTATTGTACACCGAATTGTCTATTTCATAGTTTAACTACTACGTATAATTAACTTGACGTAAAGCAATTTATTCTGAAATAGTTTATATCGGATCGTTGTCATCTTCAACTTAACTATTCGAATCCCGTCCTGGTCTTCATTGGTTATAGTTCACATTCTCTGACTGTTGTTGTAAGTAGTCGTATATGGTCTGATAAACCAGTCTATACTCATCCTATAAGTAATGTGTAATCACATTTATTTACAAGAAAAAAAATAAGAAAATGTAATCTGAGTATGTTATTTTATATGTTTCAAAATATGACAAATTTTGCAAAGAGGAGTAATTCATTGGTGTGTCTAAAGCTATTCAAGAGCACGTTCCCAACAAATGTTTCGCATATAAAAGCTTTTAATTTTGTTCGACAAAAAAACATTAGGTAGACGTTTCAAACACAAAATAACAAATAAAAATATTACATCCATTATTGCTGTTATTAACAAGAGGCCAATAGGCCTTGTCATCTGAGTAGCATACTCAGCATACTCGGTCACCTGAGTAGCATAACCCATACACAAACTTGTCAAGGAGTCTCATATATGCATTTAATTAGGTTTTATTCTGGAAAAGAAAAATTTTCAATTTGTAAAGACGACCACCTCCCTGCCTGAAATCTTAAAAACAGGACTATTAAACCTATAATTTTAGCGAAAAACTTAAAGGATCATAAAAGAGTGCATGACCTGATATTGAAAAGGTGCAAGACTCTGATAGAAAATAATTTTCCCATATTTATTATTTTTCAGGATAGGTTTTAAGTGTATATGTTTTCATAGAAAAGCTATAACAAGTTGGCTATTATACATGTTTTATCTAAAACAACCTTCCATCCCCCATGGCAGACAGAAACTCTCCCTGTGGGCATTTAAACAAACGAAAAAAAAACTGATTTAAAAGCCATCATGAGTTATTCACTTCTCCTGTTCCAGTTTTTCAACCTTTGTTGACAATCACTATCAGGCATTTATACCAAAATCATTTTACCATTAGATCAGGGATTTTAGTTAGCCAATTATTACTTTACTATTAACGAGTCTATTTGTTTATTTTGAAAGTTCAAAAACTGTTTTTGTTTCACATGATAAAAATCCTTGCATAAAACTTTTGATCATACAACTTCTTTAAAATAACATTATATTCAATGATTAATGACTAAATATGAACAAGCAAAGAAAGATAACTCCATTAAAAAGAAGCAAGGGAAAATAACTCCATTAACTGTTACCCCCCCCCCCCCACCATCTTTCAACTCTTTCAAAATGCTCTCCAAACGCTAGGTCCTGAACCCTGACTAAGGGGTCATGAATTTCACAATTTAGGTACAGGAGTTCATAATACAATGCATTAAGTGTTTTGCCCACATGTGTGGAAGTGGCGATGTTTTAAGATTTAATACATTTTAACAATATGGCTATATTGGCCCCACCCTAGGGCCTAAACTCCTGTCCCAGGGGTCATGAATTTCAAAATGTAGGTAGAAGACTTCATGGACATCAAATCCATGCATTTAGTTTTTCACAAATATATACAAGAGTATAGAAGTAGATTTTCTAAGATTTAATACATTTTTACTATTTGGCCATATTGGCCCCACCCTAGGGCCTAAACACCTGTCCCAGGGGTCATGAATTTCACAATTTAGGTAGAAGATATCGTGTACATCATATCCATGCATTTAGTTTTTCACAAAAATATATAGGAGTAGAGAGGAAGATTTTCTAAAATTTAATACATTTTTACTATATGGCCATTTTGGCCCCACCCTTGAGCCTGATCCCCTGACCCAGGGACCATAAATTTCACACTTTTGGTAGACGGCTTCGTGGACATCATATCCATGTTTTTAGTTTTTAACAAATATCCATGGGAGTAGAGAAGAAGATTGTTGAAAATTTTGCTGTTTTTTGCATATTTGGCCCCACCTGTGGCACTCTGCGGTTGGTAGAGGCACCAATTTTACAATTTACATTCCTCTTACCATAGAGATGCTTTACACCAAAAATGGAAACAATTGTGCTTGTAGTTTTTAAGAAGAAGTTAAAAATGTAAATTGTTAACGCACGACGCACGACGCACAACGCACGACGACGGACGAAAACAGATAGCAATAGGTCACCTGAGTGACCTAATAAAAACCAACGATGAAAGGTTTTTTGTTTATTTCATTATAGTATGGTTTTTAGGTACCTAAGACAAATTTACAACAATATTGTGTTTGAAACAGATTAAAATTCTTAATAAAAACATTCATTAGTAATTATGACAACCCACCTCTGTTGAACACAGCACCGGTCTTCTGGTCATAAGTTGTCGGACTGTTGTAAACACATCAATGCTGTCATCCATATTGATTTGTTGTATGGAGTTAAACACAGCACAGAAGACCCCGCATAGTGAAGCACCATTTCTGTTTTAAAGAAGATAAGAGACATGAATCACTATTTTAATGATATTATATATCATACAAAAATGTCATCAATATAAATTATAATATATTTTGATTTTCTCGTTTGTATGTACTAAAACTATGGAACGATAGTGTTTGATACATGGGGAAACGAAAAAAAAAATACGGGCATTGTTTTTCACTGAAAAGTTTTAGTAGCCATACGATCACAAAAGCTAAGTTTCCTGACAACAAACATGAAAAGTAAGTCATTTCCGTTGTTTACTCAGTTTACTCAGTTTACTCAAGTGACCTAAAAATCATAAAAAAGGGTCATAAAAATAACCCAATAAGAATACTTACCTGCTGACAACAGCTAGTGTCTTGTTACTCGGGCGACTAAGAGCAAATGAGACTAAGCTACGTAGAGTTGATGTATCATTTTGGGTTTTCGAATCCAGGTCTAAATTGGGTTCAGCAACCAGAACATTGTACGGTTCTAGCTAAAACAGATTGATGTTAACAATAGGTAATTACTTTAATAAAGTATTTTCTTGTTCAAAATTAAGCCAATCCTTCATATATTACATGTACAGACAGTGTATGCAAGTCTTAATATTTGAGCATTATTTATATTAAGGAGAGAGTTAGTTATATTAGTATAGAACAAGGAGCATTAAGACCTAAAATCTACCCAAAGCATAGAAAACATTTCATGGTGACTTTTTAGTTAATTATAATCCGTTATCCCTATTTCAGCCATATTTTTATTTAAAAATTACATTTTTGTCAATTTGAGGACAAAAGTAGGAAAAAAGCCAAAAAATCACTGATTTCTGGTTTTTTTTAAGTATATTGTCTTTTCAAAATAATATATAAGATAATATATGGAGATTCTTTCTGCAATAAAACACAACATATCATATGAAAACTTAATAATCTTTACCAAAAAATTATTAAAACTTCAATTTTGAGGTAAAAAGGTCTTTTTTTATATACATGTATAAAAAAAGATTTAAGGAAATGTTATATATATATACATACAATGTTATATATATATATATACACACAAATTTATATATATATATATATATATATATATATATATATATATATATATATATATATATATATATATATATATTCCAGTACATTTCAATCGAATGCCTATCTACTGTATGCAGATGTATGCATCTTTAATATGGTATAAAAATTAGTGTAGAATACACCGCAATGAAGTGAAGGAAAATACCGTATATATAATTTATATGACCAAAATCTGAATTTGCATTAAAAAATTTAATTCAATATTAATCTATGCACAAACAATCACGAATTTTTAGGATTATTTGTTTTTAAAACTTATTGCTCTGTTCAGAAAAGAAGTCATGTGATATTTAAAAAAAATCAACCATATATTATTACATGAAAATCAATAACTTAATTAACAAAATTAACAATACAGTTTTTGGGGTGGATGTAGTGGGGTGGGGTGGATGAGTTGTTAGTTAAATCCTTCAACGAGCCATGAATGCTAAAGAGCCTGTGCTTATCGCCAGTAATCATGGTGCTAAGTGGATGGGAAAAATAAACTTCCCCTGAATGGAACACCAGTCCACCCCAGCTTATATCAGTACCGAAATTTAGCCGGGTGGAGTGAGACAATGTAGATTAGAAAATGTTTGGGATCAGATGGGACAATATTTTTTTAATAATTTATAATGACATGGTTCACAATTTATTACCACATATTTATCACAACGATAAACTTCTTTTCTTAACAATACTAAAACTAAATTTCATAGTAAAATGTTTCTATCTATTAACAAAGCAAAAACCACTGACTTCTGTAAATTTTTACTAGCATAACTTTAACATTAAAACATTGGTACTATACATCAATAAAGGTGAATTTAAACATTCACACATTACAAAATTAACAAACATAACCACCACTGACAAAAAATCTTAATTTTTTGTAAATTTTTTTCTTGCTATAATTTTATAGTGCATGCATTAGTAGATCACACATCAGATAATTGAGTAAATATTTCATAATCTAAAACAACTACGCTTATCAAATCATCACTATATTTTCAAATTCAAAATGTTGACAAATAAGTACAGTAGATCGTGCACTAAAAGTTTTAGCTCCACCTTACCCCCGGGAACCATGATTTGAATAAATTTAAATCTACACTACTTGAGGATGCTTACACACACAAATCAGCTCTTCTGGCCAAATGGTTTTTGAGAATAGGATCTTTAAAGATACAAACACATTTTTAATAATTCTGACATATACATGTATCCCTTGAGGGTAGGCATGTCCCTAATTTTATTAAACTTAAATCCATTCACCTAAGGATGCTTTGTGCAAAATTTTGTTGAAATTGACCCGTTGGTTCTGGAAAAGTTGAAAATGTAAAAATTAGACAGACAGACAGACAAACGTCGAACAAAAAGTGATCAGAATAGCTGAGATCACTTGAGCTTGAATTTCATTGACTTAAAATCACTGTCACTTTTATGTTTCACTTTGTTAACTTTCTGAACTACCCACAATTGCTGAAAACACAGTTCTGAGTACCCATTCTTAAGTAAGCAAGGTATCAAAGAACTGAAAAACCGACCCAAATCACGTTCACACTAATGCGACATTGGCTGTACCACAGATGCATTATTTAAGCAATGGCTCTAGAAAAGTGTTCAATCCATATGCGATAATGTTTCCCTGAAATGTAGTGACTCTCGATCCATATCTGCAGGTAATCAAGATTGTCATAATTTACCATGTCAGATGATATCAATCACCTTCATAATTTGTGTGTTTGGCACTGTTTATTCCTTTGCAAGCTTTAGTAAGAAAAACAGCAACAGTCAGATTACTGAGATTTCGTTCAGCAGCATTACTTCATAGGATCCAGGATTTCACCTTTGTATGCATGTTTTTAGAATTCCCATGGCTCTCTTGAAGCTCCCATTTGTCCAAGATGCTAAATGCTGGATTGAAAAAAAAATCATTTTAATTGTGTTCACATTAAATTCTTATACCGGTACATGTTCCGATTCAATTATGGATATGTTTCTTAATGATGTGAAATTACAATCACTATATACGATACGATAGCTTAAACATTATATACATGCAGGTTTATTTATATTATTCATTTGTATGTTTCGAATTCCACTAAAGGCCGGGAAGCTATGAAACTAGGAGAGAAGGTAAATACTTAATAGGTAATTGGATATTGATTTTGTTACATTTTACATGTATGTAAAGAAAATTCTTACCAATTGCAGTATGAAAGAATGACAGAAAGAATTTCAATATACATGTAATAGGATATTACATGTACTTGTATAAAATAATATTGCCATGAGGAACATACATTCACATGTATTCTACATACCGTTACATACGTTACCCAATTTTGATTATAGCGATATTTTAAATTATTAAAAAAGATCTATATTTAAAATTAAAATAACAGATTTCTTATAAAATACACAAATAGCAGTTGTGTGCTAGGGTATCATTTACTCAGGACAAATTAACGTAGATTAATTTAACGTAATTAGAGGGCAAGGCCTTTCACACTATATTTATAGTGAGTAGTTTAAAGCAAGCATGATTTTTTTAAATTATTAACTGCATATTCCATGTGTTCTGATGTGTCGACCTATTTAATTGTCGTAATGCTATACTCAATCAGCTATAGCTGACATTCTATCAACAGTTGATCAAAAGCAATCAGGCAATTTAGCCGTGTTCTTACTTATCTTAGTTTTCATTGTAAACGGAAGCGTTTTCGTCAACGATATCGCCATATCTCTTTCCTTCCAAAATTTCATTACATTTTCAAATTAGAAATAAAAACGTTAATGCATTCCACATGGAGTAGTTAGCGATCACTGTCATTCATGGAAGTTATCAATCGCTCTATCAGCTGTCGATCTCGTAAACATGGTAAAGATCTATTACAATATTTCATTTAAAGTCATGCTGCATAGTTGAATCTTTTATTTCTAATACTATTTTGACATATTCTTACCAGTTACTGAGATGATTTTGCCTTCATATCTATGTTGTCGTCCGACTTTTACTTTTGTTTACGTCTGCTGTGTATAAAAACCGAACCGGAACCGAAAAATTCGCCCATCGTTAAACAACATAATTTATTTTTGTAACGGTGGCAGCATGCAAACAACAACAAAAAAATTTAAGAATATAATTCTTTCGTTATTTTGATTAATCTGTTAAAATTTTATCGTGTTGTTTGCATGCGGACATGTTTAACTCTTGGGAATGTGACCATTTTATAGGGAAAACGCGATATCCGGAAAATCACTCCGATCAAAAGAGGGATAACTCTACTAAAAAAAACATCGGTGACAATTTTGCGACTATAAATTGAAATATAGACATCCCATCAACAAAAAAATCAAATCATGTCAAAGATTGAGCTTATTTGAAAATAAAAAAAAAATATATTAGGCAAATTATATATGCTTACTGCCCCTTGTTCTTTACGTGGGTGTATTTTAGAAAATAAAAAGTTCCCAGATCTCTTGATTTTTAAAATACTTTGTAAAACAAGCACACTTTAGAAATAAAAAAAAAAGTTAATGAATACATTATATTTCATTCTATTATTGACAAAAGGAATGCATTATATGAATTTAGAGAAAACCACATATGTGTGTCATTCGATAAAATGTTAAAATTGAATAATTAATTTTATAAATACACATATTGAGAAAAAAAAAAGATTTTTTATGACAAAGAAAATGTGAATGATTGTTTTTTTTTTTTAATTATTGTAACTATTTTGCATTAAGTTTTATAAAAATTTACAAAATTAATGCTTAATCACATGAACTTGAATATGAAGTTCTCGGAAGTTAACCTTATCTTTCTGTATAAATATGGTAGATATCTTCAGGTCGGTTTCTTTGCAGGAACTGCAGACCACTCTATATGGAGGCATTATCTTTTCAGATGAAGGTGATGGCATCCAAAATTTTGTCTATTTAAAGAAAAGAGTTATGCATTATCATTACGACAAACTCAAGTTATCGATTGTCAATAAAAATCTAAAACACAATTTGTCCTTAATCAATGTAGGAATGTTAAAAAGCAGTTGGGACGCTTCGATTTAAATATATTAAAAAGCTTTGATTAGTTCAATCTTTCTTTTCTGTGTCATTTACAAATACACCAGATAAGAATAAAGATGCCATTTCAATAGAAAAAACAACAACTTCACGCCTTTATTTAATTGATATGCATTTTTGCAAAAATGTTGAGACATACAAACAAAAGTAAGAAGAAAACCAAAAAGTATAGCTTATGAAAATTGTGTTTGATAATAAATAATGCAACGTCATCTTAAGAGAAATGTCATGACATGACACTCACCGATTCATTTAAGTGTAGTGGATCAATGCAAATGACTGTACTACATTCATGATCCATTAAAAGTCGAAGAAAATCTAGGGCTTCATCAGGTGCCGGATACTGTGTTATTATGAAACCATGTTCTTTTCTGTGTGTCTTAAAGAAATAAATGTTGTTATTTTAAAAAGCAAATGAAATCCAAAATGGCATTGCTCACAAAAACTGTCAGCTTAAATCATACCTTATCTAGTACCTTTTACGTTTTGGGGAATGAAAAGAACAATATCTTAATTGGATAATTCTTACATTTTTAACGTATCTCGTAAGATATTATACGTACAGACACAACTAAACCTTTGACAAAACTCCCTCTTCTAGGAACGTTTGTTGGTTTGTAAAGTTCACTTCTATCCACTTTGAACCAAAAAATATAATATAATTATACCATAATATGTCATTATACGTTGTATGAAACAAGTAGAGCAATTCGGAAGAGAATTAAGAAAAGGTCAACATGGGAGCGTAAATAAAATGATTTCCCGTGACACATATTGAAATACATTTTTTAATCACTAGGTGTAAAAACAGGGGATAAAGAGTGTAAAGTTGTTTTGATATCCTTTGATTTTATACATTAATTGTTAGTATACCAATTTTAATAAGACAAAAAGAGTTTCCGTACTGCTTAAACGTTGCAAGACATTTGATACATAAATTTAGAAATGCTTCCTTTACAAGCGTTGACTTACTTTGTTTAGCGTCTTCATAGGCATACACTTGACATATTCTCTTTAAAAGCTTAAAATAGCAATGGACGTTTGAATCTCTAAGTAAGTATTGAAAATGCAGTGTTATTGCACATGTTAGGTCGCCTTAATTTAAAAAAAAAATGAACTATTTAAAGAACGAACTTTGAACACCATGACATCAAGGGGTGTAAGATTAAACAATGACAATAAAAACCGTCAACCATAAAACAAAATACAAATTCAAAGCATTCAAAAAATGATAGAGGTAGGATCAGGTGCCATGGAGGAGTAATCATCCTCTGCTGACCGATCACGCCCGCCGTGTGCTCTTTGTCATAATCGGGAAAAAAACGGAAAAGTCCATAGACAATTAGGTGATTAATTATGGTCTAACAATTAGTAGGGTTTTCTTTAACCTCTTGAAATCATGGTGAGAACAATAATTATTTTCGTAGATATCGGTAAAATTTGATATCACTTTCAATATTCTAATGGATATGGTTCTTTAGAAAAATAATATATATTTGAAGCAACGTTTTCTATTTTTATTATTTCCTAATCATCTTCTTTTGATATCCATTGTCACAACCTTTCATATAGACGCCGAAAGCAATATAATCAGAAACATTAGCTTTCAGCTCAGCTTCATGACATAACCGATTTCAAACCTCGAATTCCCTTTTAAAGTAAGAAGATGTTGCAGCCGCCTTCTTCAGCATTGGTGAAACCGTATCTAAAAATTCTTCTTTGGTTTGCAATACAGGTTCAGCTTTAAAGGCTTCGTGTAGAGCAAGAAAGACTGCTTTATAATGTTCCTAATATAACAAAGAAAGTAAACAATTTCATATTATTTGTAAAAAAAAGTTTAATAAAATGCTTGTGAAGATATCAATTGTATTTAGATGTCCTCCATGTCAATGTATTTTACAAATTTATTGATTTAATGAGTCTCGAGTGAGAATGTTTCAAACATACGATTTCCTTAAATTTTTTTTTACAGTGAAAGGTTAACTTATGAGTAAACTATGTGAAAAATATAAAGTAAATTGACAGGATAGTTTATCTGTTTATTAAACTCAAATTGTGATAGTATGTCCGAATCATTCCAGGCATTTCATATATTATATAGGAAAAAGGGGGTTTTCATTTTCAATTTCATACGAACAAAAATTACAAACATACGATTTCTTTCAATTTTCAGTGATGAAATGATACCATATAAGTTAACTTTTTGCCAAATTAAAACGAAATTGACAGGCTAGTTTTTATGCTACACGTGCCAGCCATCTTACACATACAATTGTATAGAATGAAAGGATGGTTACGAATCAAATTTAATTCTATTTGTAATCGATGAAAAAATACCTAACATTATTAATTGACGCAATCATAAAAAAATGCACGACTTTTGTTTTTGTTAAATGTTACGTCAAAGTCTCAAATGACGTCATCGTAAGACGTTGACTCCGACGTGGATAACGTCGATTTATTAGAAGCGGCGAAATGATTAAAATACATCTGAACATTATTCTAACGATTCATTTCTCTAAAAATATTTCTTATGATGATTATTTAAAAAAAAGTTACACAAAAGACCTGTATATTTGAACATTTTACTTTGCATTTGCGTTTTAAGACAGTAATGCTTAATAGCCTGCGCAGAGGGCGCAATATTTTAAACCCGCGACCGACCTTAAAGTGTGTTTGGTTGTTGTTTTTTTAAAATAATAAATAAAGATAGGATGAAAATAAGCTAAAGATGTCAATAATAATATTTATCATTTTAATGTTTAAAAAATTTTTGCAGAATGTTTAATATTTGCTCATAAGTTTTTAACATATTTACGACAGCTTAACATAAATAACAAATAAACTTGCTTTATGTGGATAAACTGATAGATAAAATGATATCATACAACTAGTATGATTCTAAACAAAGTTTTTAATTTTTTTTAATTATTTTTTTCTTTGGAAGCTATCTCTCTTATCAAAAGGGGCATAAGTACGATTTAATAAGATTTACATATCAAAATATAAAATACGATTATTAAAAACAAACTATGAGGGTACTGTATGATGTAGAATAATTGACGTAATAACTGACAAACGAAAAAGAATATCAAATCATTTTTTAAATAGATTTCATGAAAAACTATTGAGGTAGTAAATACATCATAAAAATAATACATCGCGACTTGACACTAAACAATACTTTGACATTTTGTTGCAAACTCATTTTTTCTGAAAACTAATAATATATACAGGTAGTAGTTCTTTTTACTCACATAATTTTCTATCATGTTCATTCTATTTTTCCTCATCGTTTTCACATACTCTGCAACATTAACTCTACCAGACTGTTTCCCTGTTTTGTATAGATAGTCCAAAGCTAGGTATGTACCAGTGCGACCAATTCCTGTGCTGTGATTTAAAAAACAAACAAATATTAATAATTTGAACACTAAAAGAACATTTGAATGTCATAGATGCGATTCAAGTCATTTTTTAAGTTGTCTAGTTATTATAAATTACCGGAATACGCATTAAAAAAAATACACATGATTTTTATATATGTCATCAATTGACACTCACAATCATGTTTTTTTTCACACAATGTACTTTCTAATATTTTATTAAAGAAAGTTGTTTTACTAATAATTAATCGTACTGTTCATTGACTTTGCTCCGGAACAAAGAACTTATTGTAGAGTGGAACAATAGATAGACTTTTTGGTAAAATTTTATAAAAATGACTAAATGTATTAATTCTTTGGAATTATCAGTTACATTCCTCTTTAGGGTAAACAAAATTCCGAAGTTTAGCGAAACCATTACCTAACTTTTGCGGAACTTATTTTCTACTTAAGATAATAAATCTTCTAATATTTAAAGCAAAATATGAATGACAATAACATGTGGTTTTGTACTTGTCTAACTCTGGTCTACCTGCAGTGAACTAAGGTAGGAGAAATCCCATAATTCGTCTTTTCATTGATAACGTGGTCATGGAACAACACTAAACACAGAGGATCTGGACTCAAATTTTCAGACCACTTGGTATATTGGAATTGCGTAATCACATACGTTTTCATCTGAAATACCATTTATAGATTAAGCACGCACACACACAATATAATTCTTTATTCAAGACAAGCTTTTCAGAATTGATCACATTAATGTACTTACTACTACTTAACTACTAGCTTCATATTGGGCTTTATGAGATTTTAAGCTTGTTTATAGTCGTTATAGTGCAGATGCAACACAGATAACACGGATTGAATACAGCATGTACAGACCCTGAAACGTGCTACTACACCAGTTGCACGGTACGGTTCGGTACGCTTTGTGAACGGTACGTTTCGCTTTGTGAAAGGTACGGTTCGTTTTGTGAACGGTACGGTTCGCTTCTTGCACGGTACGCTTTGCTAAAAATAGCTGCGCGCTTTGTGAACGGTTTGCGCGCTTTATTAATGAGGTAGGCGTGGCCTGAACGCTTTGATTTTTCACTATATAGTTTTGTTTAGTTTTTGCCAGATTGACTTCAGGAAGGTGGTAATTATGACGAGATTTTTGTTTGTTTTTTATTTATATGATATATTACAAATGTATTTCAATCTAATTAAAATCAAAACTCCAATTCGTTCTCCCGTTTTTGATACGTTGCGTGAAACGTGTTTCTACCGAAAACTAGGAAGCGGAGGGTAGTTTTAATTTGGATGTGTCTGTTATTATTCGTATTCAATTTTAGAAAAATGCAATTATGATAATAGATTAAAAGAACTGACTTTAATCCGATATATGTTCGTTAATTCAGCGATCTGGCGATAATTCTAACAAGCATCTAAAGAATATTATTTCTATACATGTACTTGTATTGAAGTCATTAGATATTTCAAATCCATTTAAAATTGCTATGAAAAATTGCCCGGACATTTTGCGATATTTCTTTAGTTTCCTTTCTCACTGTCTTGGTTTTCGGCTAGTTGTTATATTTACAAGCATCTTTATATTTTTGTATTCATAATTCTTATGATCATTCTTTATCGCGTAGTGTTGCCGATCAAATTCCCCAGGTGAATAGACAATGTAAAAATACACGCAATTAATGATAAGATAAACAATGAATTTCAGTTTATAAATCTTGAAATTAACTGTTTAAAGTTTTTCGACAGGGATTTTTATTCATTTAAATATTGATTCTATGATTTTCTGCACTTGTTCGTATACACAGATCACACCTACATGTAACCCGTCAACGCTTCTCTTACCTGGAATATTATTGCGTGTATTATTAGTCAAAATATGACTATTAGTTTTTGGTTATTCAGTTAAACTATATACGTACATGTACCATATTTCTTACGATAAATTAATATGTACACAACTGGATACACACGATAAGTCAATAGCTTTTAATGGTGATATCATTTTGTTGAACAATTGTCCGCTCTTCATTGTATGCACGTTTTAAAAATGCTGGCTAGCCTGTTTATATTTCACTTACCTTTTTTACTCAAATTAATGTTGTAAATAGGACACGGAAAAATACCCGGCAATCAACAACTGAATGTTTAAAAAAGTGATAAATATATTTAGAATTTATCTAGTAACAAAAACAAATACGACAGCGATGGATAGAGACTCTGATCGCCAGTACATGAGTAATAATCATGAAGTCGGAAGGAACATTGAATAATTTCAAATAGGAGCACTCTTTAAAATAAAGATTTAAGAAAACATACAACTAAAACGTTTCATTCGATAATTTTCTTCTAGCTACATGTACATTGTATGTAGGAGGGGCCAAGAAGCACGCGGCGCATGGCGTGATCTGTACTGCTATACTTAATAAACTGATTGACAGGCGAAGCACGTGGAGTCCTGAAATAAATTCCGCTCAAAATACCGACTATAAAAACCTAATGCAAAACATCAGTGATAAAACTTAAATTTAAGTAATACAATGTATAATTAACACACAAGCTCTCTCTCTCTCTCTCTCTCTCTCTCTCTCTCTCTCTCTCTCTCTCTCCTTTTCTGTAAGATAGAAAAATATCTTATGTAAGATCGAAAATGGGCGTGTTGTACGGTTAGACGAAAACGTACGCATTTTTGTAGTTTTTCTTTTGTCTTGAATAGGTGTGAAAACCCCCGAGGGCATGTCGTTTTATACCCTGGGTTTGTTAATCAATATACACAGGAAATGATCGCGACTTATACTTAATATACGCAAGAAAGCACACTGATATAACATGTTATGATTCAATGTGCGTTAAAGCATCCAACAACTTTAAATATATATGATAAGTTTATTATTTGAAAGAAAAACCGATTTGATTCCCGACACTGTTCATTTCACAATTAACATCCAACACATGTTCATGTATTGACAGTTTATCTGTTTATTGCGCTATGCAAATAAAAGATTAAGGTCTAAGAAAGAAAATTAGATTAAAACATTTTTGTAACAATTTTAATAAAAATAACAGCGTTAAATTTTAGTATGTGTTATTGAGTCACGTATAACTAAAATATAGTAAAATACTGAACTTACCTGGTCAGTGATAATCTCCGTCCGTATTCATCGAAAGACATTAGTCAATAAGCCGTATATGGAAGTTGCACGCTTATTGCACAGTACGGTACGCTTTTTTTGGCCGTTTTGGGGCGGGTCTTGCATAAATTATATTGCACGCTTTTTGCACGGTACAGTTCGTTTTGTGAACGGTACGTGCTACTACACCAGTTGCACGGTACGGTTCGATACGCTTTATGAACGGTACGGTTCGCTTTGTGAACGGAACGGTACGGTTTGTGAACGGAACAGTATGGTTTGTTTTAGAGGTGTAGTAGCACGTTTCAGGGTCTGTAGTTAAAGTATCATTTAATATTAAATGCAATGAGTTTTAAAATACCAAAAATGGCACAATCATTTTTAACTACATAACGCTTTCAACTGTAGACAAATAGTTTGTGATTCTGAATTAAGATTGTTTACCCCTTCCTGGGACACTTCTAGGATCCTCTTTGTAAAGAAAGCATACACTTTTTCTTCCATGGATTTGACAGACACTGTTCCGTACATCTCTGTTTTGCCGTCATTTGGCCAATACTGGTAATATTTTACCTTTATAAAAGGAATCCAAATTATTTATTAAGAACTATGAAAAAAAAAATACATTCAAATTTCAAGCGCGTTGATATTATCGTAAATTGATAGCCCTGTGATTCTAAAAATGCGAAATTGATTTTATTATCAATCAAACGTGTTTTTAAGGTATCCCACTCATGAATGTTCTTGTATCAATAATTTCTTGAGAAGTATATCATTTAAATCTCTAGACAAAACATACTTTAAAAATACAAAGATAATGCGGGGTCAGTGTTCATCCCTCAGAGTTATGGCCAATTTAATTTGACCTTTTTGCACTTAAAATGCAATTTCAGCCTGATTATGATTTGTTGTCAGTATTTTTGATTGAGCAAATTTATTTCTTCAAATATTGTTTTTAATTATGCACAATGGTCCACTGAATAGAGGGATTACGAAAAAAGGTTGTACAAGCCTGTGTTAATTTTTTGGTGACCTTTTTGCACTTAAAATAGACAATTTCTATAATAGTTACAATTTGATTTGAAATAAAAACTTTTTTAATAACAAGAATTTTATAAGATTAATCCAGTTTGCCTAGATATGTATTCAGTATCATTTTGACATATTAAAACATGGAGTTCGGTGATGTCAAATTTTAGATATATGGCTTCAAAGGTAAAATTCTCGCAAAATTTGGCTTGAAAAATCCAGACATTTTCTATTTATTTGGATGATTTTATGCTAAACGTATATCACTCTCTCAAGATTTAATTTTGTACATGTCACATAGGACCTATAGAATATGTTACAAACCTATTAAATGTTAAAAATGTAAATAATGAATAAAGTATAAAGTAAAATAAAAGGAAAAGTAAATTGAAAATTCATAAAATTGCTTGTTTCCGTCATTTTCGTCTAAAAAAACCTTCCGCACGAAAAAATAGTTCTTCCGAAAACCTTTTTATTTCTTGAATTGAAATGGATTTTCTTTATGAATGTTGTGTAATTATAAAATAATTATCTTTCTGTTATGATTAAATAAATAAAATCATATTCATTTAGAATATAAGGATCATCTGCGCAATGAAATCAAAACGTGTGGAGTGAGATACCTTAAGCTAACAAAGTTCATATTCATATTTTTAAATCCGTCCAATTTTGGAATTAAAACGTACACAATGATAATAAAGGATTACGTTTACTCTGGGTTTAAGATTTCAAAAAATATTTCTAGTTCATTGTCTGAATTCAAAAGTTGTTTTAAAAACACAAAAACAATGTTATAAACAACTATCGATATTGGTATCCATGTTTTGTTTAGTTTAGAAAGATAAGTCACGACAAAGGTAGATTAATATTGAAGCAGAGGAAATTCGGACTATCTTTTTCATTTTCATTTTTTCTCTAAAATATTTTATGAAGCAATCTTATTGCAAAAGTTAAATTTCTACGTGTTTTTTTTCCATATCATTTTGAATATTGTATTGTTGTATTATCTTGTGTAAAATTTTATATCACTGGCTGGTACGCGATGGTGGTGAAAATATATTGCGATATATACATATTATTTCCAGCAATGTTGGCACATATGACAACAGTATTAGCTCTTTAAATATAAAATAAAAAAACTAGTAGACTAATTGTTCTCGAACAATTATAGGTCTTTCCACCTTAGTATTTTAAATAAATTGCTAGATTGCCCGATAAGGTATACAAAAAAATATTATACCTGTGATATATATTGTACTAGAATTTTTTTCCACTTACTCTAAACAAAACTGATGTGCTCGCCAAGTGAATATTCTTTACCCATTGTCAAGCATATAAAGAGAGAACCTAACAATAGAAGAGCGTTTTCTAGAGGCTAGCTATCTTTGTACAATATGAATGGGTTCACTGTAAAAACAATTTCCACTTGAGTAACCACAGGACTTGATGTGATACCTGGCTGACCTAATTGAATACCTTATTGCGCAATCCAGCAAGCCATTGAAACCCTTACTATAATTCTGTATTTCAAAAGATATGAAAATTCATTAATTAACAGATTTCCAAATGACCTTGACCTTTGACCTTTATAACATTTTGTTTGGCCAAGGTAGACGCTCCCATCCCAAGTGGTTTGAAGTCTCTATGATAGATAGAAAAAGAGTTGGAAGCGATTTTATCGAAATTTCAATACTTTCAGGGGCAATAACTGCTAGAAGGGGGTCTCAGATCCTTTCGGTATGAATTGATTGAAGAATCCTCTAAGTGTACTGAAGGCATTGGTAAAATTGTTAAGTCTCTATCTCTTATTGTTTCAGAGGAGTAGCGATAACAAGCATTTCGTACAATTGGGGCAATAACTCTGTAATTATTTAAAGGTATGAGCCAAGAGGCTATATTCTAAAATGTCTTAAGATGTCCTACTACATCCATGAAAACGTTTTTCTCTACCACCCTAAACAAAAGAGATATAAAAACTCATTATTATCAGCTTGTCAAATGACCTTGACCTTTGACCTTTATGTCATTTTGTTCGGCCAAGGTAGAAGTTTCCATCCCAAGTAGTCCGAAGTCTCTATGATAAATAATATACCGGTTGGAAGTGATTTTATAAAAATTAAATACTTTCAAGGGCAATAACTACTACAAGGGGGCCTCAGATCCTTTTGGTATGAATAGATTGAAGAACCCTCTAAGTGTAATGAAGACATTGGTAAAAGTTCCAAATCTCTATCTCGTATGGTTTCAGAGGAGTAGCGATAACAAGCGTTTCCTTTTCAAAGGGCAATAACTCTGTAATTTTTTAACACAGGGTCAATTGATACCATAACTTTTAATGACCAATTACATAAAGTTTAAATTGTTTGGATAACTCTAATAACAAAAAAGTCACCCCGAGCTAAATAGAAAAGAAGAAGAAGAAGAAGAAGAAGAAGAAGAAGAAACATAAAGAAAACAAGAGGTCTTACACCTGACAGGTTGAAATACCTAATCATACATTTTTAAGAAGTTTATAAGTTTAAAAATCAGCACCCATTGTGGGCCTACCTTATCGTGTGTAATCATAATTTAAACATGTTAAATCTACACAATTAAAGGATGCCAAGATTTTATTTCATTAATATTTTGTCTCAGAGGTCATGCAATACATATTTATTTTATATGATGAAAATACTGAATAAGGTGATTACCATTTACCTGCAATATTTTGTGTTTGGTGTATTGGTATTTATGGGGAAAAAAAGCGAACTTAAATTAGTGTAATTTTCATTTTTCACATCTAAGTGAATATTTTGTGTGTTTTTAAGATGGTAAGCTCTATATAAAATACACCAACCCCATGAGATACATTTAGTTTTAACAGCTCGTATCTCATATGTGAAAGTTAACAAAGATTGACGGACAGAGGATCGCCAGATAGTATTGAAGCCAGTAGGCAGTGTTTGAACTTTGTGGCAAAAGTTGCTAAGACTACGGTCAAGAACTTAATTGGTTTTCCCTTAAATAATTGTTTACCTGGTGTAAACTTGTGTGACGTTTTATAACCTTACTCACCTGATCAATGAAAACATTTAACTGGAAAATGTTGTCACATGATATGTTAAAAAGTTATATAATGCAATGTTTTGCCAGGCATACAGGTATCAATTTTGTACAATTATAATTTTTATCTTTCCTCAAAAGCAACAAATGGCTACAAACCAATATGATTTTCTGCTGCAATATTTTCCTAAAAAACAATGATAATGTAGATAAGTATCCTTATAATTATAACACGTCAGAAATGCTTAAAAACTTTTTTTATTTACTCGTTTGAAAACTGTCAAAATTGTTGCAGATTTCATATAATTCATCAAATGAGAAGGGACCCCAAAAAGTAATTATAGCACGTATTCATTTTGATTTTTCTGTAACCAAGTAAAGGTATTTAATGTTTAGTAAGGCAATTCTAATGATCAACAAACATTTCATCGTCAGTCGTAGAATTATAAGCAACTTTTAAAAACCTATCCAATCTGTTTAATTTTATTCTTTTTATGCATTAATACATTATATAGATAAAATGTTTTGTAATTGAGTTAGCCAAGTGACACAAAATCAGTTTTTGCAGTTATGTGCATTTTGGAGGCATTAGTCCTACCATATGACCCAATTACAACAGTTAGGTAGAGGATAATTTTAATTTTAAAGTTTAAACAAACGGTTTTGCATTAATTTTGCAGAGTTATTAACTAATTACAAGTTACCAACGAATTGTCATATCAACACAAAACGTAATAAATATTGGTTGTAATTTTTAATGCAAGGTATGTTTTTGTATCACCCATATTTATAATATTTAAAGATAAGACACTCGCGGGTGAATAATCACAACGGGGTTTAACTTAGACTGTCAAAATGTCTTTTTAATTACATAAACATCGTTTTATTGTCTTTGGAGTTAATTTACAAGATTATGAAATCGGAATACGTGGTTACTTCAAAATTCTCTTTCGCAGGAAATTTCGGCGAAGTTACTTCAAAAATCGATTATTTCAACCAAAGTCGCCCTTTGTTTGGTCCTTGTTGACACTCAATTAGAAATTAATAAACAATAAAATCAGAGGGAAAATACACTTAATCAAAAAGAGAACAATTTATTTTTAAAATCATATATACCTACACATCCCGTTCAACGAAAATAATTTCTGTTTAAAATGAATAGACTCGAAAAAATGCTAAGCGTTTTTACAAAACAAATTGAATTAATCACCATTGCAGCCCCATCGATTGCTCAGAAGCATACCGAAATACCAATGGAATGGAATGTGTTTTAGTGCGTTGTTAATGCATTATATTTTATCAGTTTCGAAGGTAAACAATCAACTGCCTATTTACCAAAGTCTATGTTTGATTCTTTACGTAAAATTCAAAATACCAGAATACTGCATACAGGGAATCGATCACTAAGTTGAAGAGCAAAATGAAACGGCCAAAACAACCTAAAACCACCGGCACAAGTGAAAATGACAACGCGTTGAATTATTTAACTTCAATTTACTTCACAATGATCGGCACCAATATATCTTCCATGTTTCATAGATTATATTCGCACGTGAACTGTTGTACAACAGACATATTGATCTTTGTAGGATTGACAGCATGCATCCAAAATGGCTGCTTCAAACAAAGAACCTCGTTTCAAAAATACGGTAGACTGGAACTCTGTCTCTATCGTACGATAGACTGACAAAGCCTGTCAGAGGACAAGTCTATATGGTACGAAATTGCCAGTCTACGAAATATGGAATAACGAACCCGCTTTATTGGTATTTTCATAATTAGCTCAAATTTGGAACATAATTAGCCCATTACGTTAAGATTAATTCAGTGGTTCAAGAGAAGAACATTTTTAAAAAGCGCCCCCCCCCTTTTTTTTTACAGTTTCGAGTTTTTCTCCGCTTTGAATACAATCTGGCCTTTTTTGCAGTTTACATTCACCTTCTTATAAGGATGCGTTGTGCTAAATTTGGTTGAATTTGGCCAAGTAATTTTAGAGAATAAGTTCAAAATGTAAAAAGTTTACAGACGGACGGACAGACGAACGGACAGACGGGCAGGCGGGCGAAGACAATCTATGGTTGATCAGAAAAGCTCACTTGAGCTTTTAGCTCAGGTGAGCTAAAAAAAATTAATTCCAGATAAAGTATCTCGAAAATTTGATCATTGACTTTATATAATGTTAATGTCAACAGAATACAAACAATAATTATGCATGTAGTTTAAGGCAACCAACGGTTTGGGGATCCTATTAGTCGGTTTTTTGTAATACTTTATCAAAAATGGGTAGAATTTTGAAAATTGATAGAGGCAATTTGGGCTAAATTTAATTTAAAATTTGAGATTAAAATTATTCATTGAAATAAGAAATTAGTAAAGCTATTCGTATTTTATCATTTTCCAACCAACAAATTGTTTTATTATTTCTAATAATTTCAAAATAAAGAAAACCTTGGAAAGGCTCGACAAATTTGAGAAATTGTTCAATAAACATTCAGAGGTATAAGCGTAAAAAAGAGGCCATTGACCTTGTTACTTGAAAGTGAACAATAGCACCACACTATTAGGGATACAATTTTCAATAAGTAGTTTTTCGTTCCTATTATTGGACTTTTTTCACCCCTAAGTAAATGTAATCCTTAAATAGTTAAATAAACCAACAATGAATCGTTTTTAAAACCTACAAGTCAGATTTGATAAATTGAGATTTCAGATTAGATTGTTTAAAATATTAAATATATTTGATTACCTCTGCTTGTTCTGTTAGACTAGTTAACATGATTATCTGTTGTATTTGATCCTGACACACCATCTCCCAAAACTCGACTATTGTTGTTTTCAAGGGCCCTATGGAAGAAAAATTTCAACTTTGATCGAAACTAATGACATACAGTTTAACAAAGCTAACAAAACCTAAATACAGAGAGAGAGAGAGAGAGAGAGAGAGAGAGAGAGAGAGAGAGAGAGAGAGAGAGAGAGAGCTAGTAAAAACAATTAATCGAAATAAGACGATGTTCATATACAGAATAAAACCAAACTACACATATAAACTAACAATGATAGATTAACTTTTACAATAATGTTTAGCATGCATATGTTTTTACAAATCTTCGTTTGGACTGCTTGTAAAGAAAACATACACATAGACAAAGAAATGCATACAAACGCTCATTTTCTATATATAATGTATTTAAACTACGTATTTAAACTGAGTTATATTTAAGGACAATTGGACACAATTTTGCAGAATGCAATATTTAAAAAAAATAAGGTTATTGAGTTAATATCGGACTTTTCAGTATCGATAATATAGAATTTTATTAAATATTTTAATAAACATTACCATTTGCATATATCTGTATTAGCTTATGTTGTTTCATTTTGTTCTTAATAACTAACACAATTTGACTACAAAAACCGACTAAATGAAAAAGAAACTATGTATGGCATGAAACGTGTACGTTTCAAATTAATCCAATAAAGTTTGTAAAGTGATTGAACTTGGTTTATTTACTAAATACTTATTTCGTTCAGGTTCGATGATTTTTCAGAAGATATGAAAACGTCTTCCATTGAAGATTAATTTTGTTTCTGAAGGGCAGAGGATTAAGTTGATTTAAATGGAGCAAAACTGTCATCTAACCATCACATCCAGGATGTACAATTTTACCTTGTGTAGCAATATATTCATTTTTCCTCTCGGCGCCCTATATAAAAATAATGAGAATAATATATAGATATTGATATATCTTATCATTGTTGTCTCTCTCTCTCTCTCTCTCTCTCTCTCTCTCTCTCTCTCTATATATATATATATATATATATATATATATATATATATATATCAACAATATATAAATAGTGCCTGTTTGGGAGGGTAACAGTTGAAATTGACACCCCGAGAAAACCATTGTTAGGTTGGCAATGGTTTTCGAGGGGTGTCAATTTCAATTGTTATCCTCCTAAGCAGGCACTATTTTTTATTATAACGAATGTCTTAATTCTTTGAAGAAAAATTACTGCTTTTATATAGGAATTACGTGAATTCTACGCCAAACTGTACGCGCATAATTTACGCGCATGTAGCAATTCGTTGTATTACCCCTTTGCCAAGTGTGTTGCTAACGCTGAGGGTAATAGAACGGATTATCAACTGCGTCTAAACCAATAAGATTTCAGTATTTAACATGAAAGTATAATAAAATTACTTGTAACACTTACACTGATGTAATTAGCGTTGATGTAATCATCACTTGTCCCCATGTTCCGCCTGAGTATTACTCTTGAATGATCATCTAAAAGAAAAAAAAGTTCAACGTTTCAAAATAACTGATCCATTTTATAGGTTTGGAAACTAATTGTCTTTAGTAAAGCGAGGGAACTCTTTCAAACTAAAAGATTTGACAACACTTACCCCCCCCCCCCTTCCCCTTTAGTAAAATGACAATATAAACACATATCGATACAACAAATCAAATACACATTAGTCACTTTATCATTGCAATTCAAACAAGATTCAGATTCAGATTCAGATTGTTTATGTTCATGATATAAGATATAAGAAGTACACTTAACGTACATGGAAGAATAGTTTGAACTCTGTTCTTTTCACAATTCACAGACAGTTTTCCCGTGTCACAGGAAAATTGTTCACCACGTTCTAAAGACTTGAAAAAGAAATAAGGGATGTTTACGTTATGAATACACATTTTAACATTTTCAAATTAGTTATTATCAATTAGACTTAGAATCTATTTTTTTTATAATAAGTAAACTCCATGGAAACGATGATTTTGACTGTTAAAAGAACAAACCAAAGTCATACATGTACGTATTTAAATTTGATCACAAATTTACCTTACAATAAAATATGTCTTTCAATATTACTTTTAAATTGTTGTGTTTGTAAAAAAAATTACATAAGTTCAGATGATTTACATGTAGTAACATGTGATAAGAAATAGCAGGGAAAAAATCGGTATTAAAAAAAAAACCATCAGGTTACGCGGACTAAAACAGTAAACAAGTTAAAATTACATTATGTTTGAGACAAGTAAAGTGACATTTTACTTATGCTAGTTACTCTTTTTTCAAAAAGTTTTTACTTGATTTTTTTTTTTTTTACAATAAGCAAATCTTAGTTGCAGTGTGCAATTTTAAGGCTCTCTTTGCTGCTAATGGAATGAGAACAACTAATCAACAAAATAGTTGTATGAAAGTAAATAAATTCATTAAAGATAACGATTGTCAATGTACAAAAGGCAACTGTTTTATCTGATTAGCGAGCGTTCAGCAGTCTGCGAAACTGTCAAACCTAACTTAAAAAAAGAAATAGTTAGCACTTACTGCAAGTTCTTTTTTAAATCCATCAGCATTGTCTTTTCCCTTGGCGATTATAACATATTCAATTTCTTTTAGTGGAATACCAGCTAGCAATTGCTCATAACCGTTTTTGTTTTCCAAAGGAAGTTCCGTTTCAATTTTCTCATAGACATTTTCCTCAATCTCATTGTACTGGGATTCATTCAAGTCCATATGTGTTGTTGGCATATGTGAAGTGTTTTCCGACGAACCTTAAATGTAGTAATCAGAATTATAAGACTCTTTTTTCTGCATTTAACCTTTCAGTAAAGTAGATATTATAATAATGTTTTGATAAGTGAAGAGAATTTAATTAACACCAACATCAAAATGCCAAGCATTATACAAGTATACTTAATGTTCATAAACAATACAAAAAAATCAAAAAATATAAACTCACGTTTTGAAGCGGATTTCACTGGTGTTGTGTATTGACATATAATGATGCTGTTCCTTTGTTATTATTGAAAAAAAAATCATCATAACAAATATAGAAATATACAATTGTGAATTCTCTATCACACGTTAAGAACTTAGTTTTAAAAAAATCATCACAGCTTAATTGATCAATAAGAAGCTACTACAAGGGATAATAAAATAATGCTTACATTTGTACGATATAAGCAATATGGGCAAGGCAAATTAAAGGTTTGTAGGTTGATTTTGCAAAGCAGGTATAAAAATTTGGGTTTTTTTTTTTACATATAATGTTTGTTTACATGTAGATATCACATACTGTTGTGAAATTATGATACGCCTCTTTTATTTAAAACTCAATTGGATAAATTAATTTATATATATCGTATACAAAAAAAAAACCAAAGTGTTATCCCCTTATTATCAAAGTTTATGTTCAATATAGTACATATTTATTCTCGATCTTTTTTTACGAATGATAAGGATTGTAATGGCTGACCTAATATTGCATAATCAGACGGAAAGAGTTCAGTGAAAAATCGCACTCATCAACTTTATGAACTATGGTCGATTGAATGCCTGCTTTGCATTTACTTTACGAGAATATCGACACATATACGCACCTTCTATATATAATGACAACGACAACTGCTATTACAACGAGTAGGACCCCAATAGACCCTCCAATAACAGCCGCAATTAAGGTTCCTTCGATTAATTCTTTGTTTTCCCTTGACTGTAAAATATAATAAATCTTTAAGGATTAAAGTATTTTAAAACAAACTTTCTCCGAGAACCATGCGATTGAATGCCGATCACAAGAACTCGAAATTGTACTTGAAGTATGTCACTGAACTTTAAACGTTTACCTTTAGACACCCTCCATTCGTAGCGTTACATGATTGGTTCACACAGATAGTGCTGCAAGTCAAATTGCAGTTAGGTCCGTAGTACTTATAGGCACATGCTGCAAACATATTTTAAACAGTATTACATTATTAATTATATTTATATTATATCATATATACATGTAGTGATGGTTTTTCTCCAACAGAATATTAATATAAAAATATGATTATCAAAATACTGCATATGATCAATTTATATAAGGATGTTTGAAATAATAATTCTTATTCAAATTTGTTAGCTTTTCGTCAGATATACATCAACGCTTTTCCGCTTAGTAGTGTAGTAATTTTATTATTCACTTTTGTTACAGTAAATTCCTTCAAAGCCAGAGGCACATCCTGATGGACACCGTCCAGTTATCTTGTTACAAGTAGCTCCTTTGTTACACTGACCGCACAAGTATCTGCAATTACTTCCATAACTTAAGTCACCACATTCTAGTATAAAAAAATGTTCAATTCAGTTCAATAGTTATACATTTTATTTACTTTTGATGAGAATATTAATAATATTTAACTACACACCAATGTAATTACACACCAAATTTAGCTACGTAATCAATTACTGGATTTTTCATGAAAATAGCAGCACGCAATTAAAATTCTATTATTTTCATAAAAAAAAAATACGAAAGTAACTAAGATATTTATTTTCAGGAATAATGTATGAAAATATCACCTGTTTAAACATTTCATTTAGTATATTGGTTTCTCGATTAAGTAAAAATATTTCTTTAATGTCTGGCCCATAATTATTAATAACTAAAAAGTATAATACAATGTACA